>CM070503.1:52706749-53179552 GCA_036346375.1 Guadua angustifolia | reverse complement strand
GCTCCGTGAGAATTAAGATGATGGCTTAAAATAGAAGGTATGGCAGAAACATAATGGATTGGCATGCAGAAAATTCACAATTTTCTCTAAATAACATTTAGGACATGTAAGAGAGTATTGGCTTGTTTTGTTTGTTTCCATCTACGTGATGCATTCTATTGCTCAAGTGATGCTTTATTAGTTTGCGACATAAGTTGGACTTATTTGCAATTTGGTGATCTTCTGGTTGGTGAACAAAATATAATCAAAACAAGTGCTGCAGTACAACCAAGAAATCAAGAAGATTAGAAGCAGGCTATTGGCTGACAAGCAAACTGTACGGTAAAAGCCTTAGTCACTCCGAGAGCTAATATTTGACTAAAAATATAAGACGAAACAAGAGTAGATGGACATGTAATAAGGGCAATGTTTATGCATAGAAGCCAAGGAAAAAAGAACATGATTTTACCTTTTCTTTTCTTCTTCCTTCCTTTGTTTTTCCATTAAATTATTTTGCTCTGATCCATGACTTGGGCTGCCAGAGTCATCTACGAGCGAACTTAATTGTGATGCATGGACTTCTTTGTCTTCTATGTCACCTTGGTGATGGAGGCTTCTACGCCTCCTAGGAGTTGGGGAGCGGCTAGGAGTTGGGGAGCGGCTCCTATCCCATCTTGGAGAAGGAGGCTGACTTTTTCTCCTAACAAATGGATAATATACACCATCTAATAGGCGCAAGAATTCTCGAGCAACAGGGGGGCCACGTGTCCGCTTAGGCGTTTTCGTGGAAAAGTCCCTCCGTTTCTTCGAATTACGGATAGGTCTCTGTAAATTACGAATAGGTCCTTCGCGATTTTTTGTGAGGGGAAAATATTTTTTTCCAGATCGCGTTTGGGTCCCTCTCGCACTATTTTGCAGAAAAAACCTCCCGTTACATTTAAATCGCGAGCAAGCCCTTTTCTAATTTTTCAGGATAGCGGACAGGTCCAAAAACGTAACAAACAGCTCCTTGCTCCTTACGTCTGGGTCCTTTCTCTATTTTTTAAGTAAGATAGACCCGATAAATTCCGAAATTCTGTTTAGGTCCCTACATGCAATTTATAGCTAAATTGGAAATCGCGTTTAGGTCCTTTCATCGATTTTTTTCACACGGTTTTCTAAAAAAACGAAAAAAGGCTTTCTTAGAAAACACAGATTCGTCGAGGGTTTATAGCTGAATTGGAAATCGCGTTTATGTTTTTTTCGTCGCGGCGCGGCATCGCACGCGATTCAATCTAGTTACTATAACAACAACAATACAACACCACAAGAGATAAGATGCTGTATATTGACAACTAGAAGAGTGCACACATCAGCATCTATGTCAACAACAGAGAAAAGCATCTAGACCGCATGTCAGCATGTTAACATGCATGCCAAAAATGAATATACATTCAAATACATCCATTCTTACTTAACAAAGTTGACATTTGTGCAGCATGCCCGGGTATCAAAAGGTTAAGGAAGACAAGTAACATTAAAAAATTCAAATAGCACACAATTAATATACAAGTGGTAAACAAAAGCGAATAACAATAAATTGTAAAATGTAGAAAATGTCAATCTGAATGGCACCCAACAAATTGACATTTTCTGTTGGAAAACTTGATGTTTTCACTTCGGTTTTGGGCTGGCCCAAGTTCGGACTGTGGGCCTTAAAGCCAGCTCATTAGGGTTCGGTGATTAGTGAGGCAGACGAAGAGGCTCAGTAGGCTACGGTTCTGATTGTGCGGCAACTGTTACTTTCATGGTGGTGGCAGAAGAATTGCCCCTCTCTCTTCTTCTTCTGGTTTGGCTGAGTAGTGCTGAGATCTTCGGTAAGTATGTGTGCATCGCCGGCCAGTGCGGAGGGAGATGGCTACAGTCTTGTGCATCTTCACTTTAAATGAGACTCTGGTTCTCCTCAAGAACACAAGTAAGAAACCCAAAAATCTTTTTCTTCCCATCCTGGTTTTCCTCTAGCTCTTGCGCTTGATCTTGACTGTTGAGGTCTTCAGATAAGTGATTTGGAGTATTGAAGCCGGAGTCTTGCTTTGGCCTTGCACATTTAGGCGCTCGGTTGTGAGCTCGCAGTTCTGAAAGCTTTGGTCTCTAGGACAAAAACTTTGTGGAAACCTTTGGTTTGGAGGATTTGTCCTTGTTCTCCTGCTGGTGAGGCTCAATTTCATAGTTGGGGTGTCACAATTGTGATTGGGGCGTCATATCTCCAGAACCTGACCCTTTCCCGATGGCACTTATGTCGTCACTTACTTTTCTAGCACAGCAATTTACATTGCATGCACCTTGCCTTGTCATCCGAATAGCTTTTAGTGCTATTCCACACTGACTTTTAGTGCTCACAAGTTTCTTTGCCTTACTTGCTCCAAATGCAGAGTAATAGAAGGAGGCAGTCCATCATCTCCAATGGGACCTAGGAGATAGCAAATCTCCTAGCTGGATGCAAGCCAGTGAGCTGTAAATGGATCTTTAAAAGAAAGTGTAGGCCTGATGGTACTATTGAAAAGTACAAGGTCCGTTTTGTGGCTAAGGGCTTCACACAAAAAAGGGCAAAGACTATTTTGACACTTACTCTCCTGTGGCCAGATTACCTACAATCTGAGTGCTCTTGGCATTGGCAGCTTCTCATAATCTCCTAGTATATCAAATGGATGTAAAGACCTCATTCTTAAATGGAGAGTTGGATGAGAGATCTATATGCAGTAGCCAGATGAATTTGTGGTAAAAAGATAGGAAAATAGAGTGTGTCATTTGATTAAATTCTTGTATGGTCTAAAACAAGCTCCCAAGCAATAGCATGAGAAATTTGATAATACAATGGCATCTGTTGGCTTTTGTGTCAATGAAGCCGATAAGGGTGTGTATTATCAATTCAAAGGGAGTGAGGGTGTTATTCTATGTTTATACGTGGATGACATATTACTATTGCGGACCAATATGGGTGTAATTAATCAAAGCAAGTCGTTCCTCTCCCAAAACTTTGATATGAAAGATCTGGGTGAAGCTGATGTGATTTTGAACATCAAGCTTATAAAGGGTGAGAATGGGATTATACTGTCTCAATCCCATTGTTTAGACAAAATCTTGAGTCGTTTTGGCTTTGTAGACTGTAAAACCTATTGCTACACCATATGATCCAAACACTAAACTTAAAAAGAACTTGGGTCAAGGTAAAGACCAATTGAGGTATTCTCAAATTATAGGTTCCCTAATATACTTAGAGCCTATTTTCTTAGCTTTTGATTCTGGAATCTGGCACCAAAAGCAAAATAAAAAACAAACAACCTGATTCTAGAATCTGATTCTCACAATCTAACTCACCCATATACACTAGAATCCACATTCCACTTCTGATGTGTTTTTGGATTTCAGCTTTTGGAGAATCAAGTTCTCTACAACCACAATCTAGAATAAGCTTTTAGAGAATCCAAAGGTGAAACAAACAGTCCCTTAGCTAGTGCAACTAGGCCAAACACCTCATATGTTATATGTAGATTGAGTCGTTATACGTTCAACCTAGGTGATGATCATTGGATAGCACTAGAGAGATTTATCAAATATTTAAAGAGAATAACGAATTTGGGAATATACTATTCTGGTCATCCTATAGTCCTAGAAGGATCCAGTGATTCCAATTAGATCAGTGACTCGGATGACATGAAAGCTATAAGTGGCTATATTTTCACTCTAGCAGGTGGGGTTGTACTAGAGGTCTTCTAAACAGACCATTATTACATGATTCACCATGGAGGCTGAGTTAGTGGCGCTTGACTTAGCAGCTGTAGTGGTAAAATGGATTAGAAAGCTCCTTTCTAACCTACCAATGTTGGAAAAACCTATTCCAATCATTCTTACCTACTGTGATAATCAAACTGTATTGGTGATGGTGAAGAGCAGGAAAGATAATATGAAATCGTCAAGATATATAAGGAAGCGATTAAAATCGCTAAGGCATGCTAGAGAGACGGGTGTTATTGCTGTAGAATACATCCAGTCTGAAAGGAATTTGGCCAATCCTTTCATGAAAGGAATGATGTGGAAGGTCATTCTTGTAGCATCTAAGGGAATAGGGCTCATACCCATTTGAGTAGATCACATCGGTAGTAACCTATCCTAGAAGAGTAGAGATCTTGCAAACTAGTCTCTAGGAAAATAAACTGTGTGGTCGAAAGAGCACATCTAATTGTGCCATTAGCTGCAGTGCTCTTCTGTATGGCAGGTTGAGCTATAAGCTCTTAATGAGTTCAATGTTATATGGCAATAGGAATTGTCCTACAGGATTCCTTGGAGAACTCACCTATATGAGTATAATCATGAGGTCATGATTAATGGAAGTTTGGGTATACTTCCAGAAGATATCTCATGAATAAAAATATTAGGACATGACCAGAAAGTCCTAACCCAAAAGCTAAAACTAAAAGTTGCCTTATACAGGATGTTACCTATGTGAAGTCTCTTACAATAAGATGTTGGATCAAGGCTTTAGTCCTCCATCGTTTGTGCAGAAATGGAATACTTCTAACTAGGCATTAAGTTCAAACCCGAAAGGTACTCATTGTCAAACCTCCATATCTAAAACAAGAACAGTTCTTCAAACATCAATTTTGGTGGGGAATGTTGGAGAACTTGATGTTTTCACTTCGGTTTTGGGCTGGCCCAAGTTCAGACTATGGGCCTTAAAGCCAGCTCATTAGGGTTCTGATGGGGAATGGTGCGGCATCAACAGTACGTGGGATAGGACAAGTATGCCTGAAGTTGACCTCAGGCTAGACAGTTGTTCTTAAAAATGTGCTGTACATACCTGTAATGACTCGCAATTTGTTGAGCGGGTCAATGCTGTGCCGGTAAGGAGTAAAATTAGTCTTTGAATCCAATAAGGTCGTGATGACCAAGTTTGGTTTGTTCATACGAAAAGACTATGCTTGTGGGGCATGTTCTACATTTCTACTCTTGATTGTAAATGTTTTTCAGTCTTCATATTATTATAATAATTATGATATATGGCATTCACATTGAAGGATCGAGATAGTGAACAGAGGGGGGTGAATGGTCGCAAAACAAAATTTTCTTCCACAAAATAATCCAACTAAGACCTCAAAAAGATCACATAAAAGAAATCATGAAGGATCGTAATATACTGGTGCTCCTCAAATTCACCAACCCTCCAAAACTCGAACAACTAGACAACTATGTGTACCCCTAGCTTGTATGGATGAGAAACATAGAATATGTGAGGAATATTTGATCACAATCCTGGTTGTCAAGTATCTAAACAGAAAGGAATCAATTTAAATCTTGCTTTTAGAAAGAAGATTAAGCCAAATAACAAAAGTCACCTTGTGAAAAGCAAAAGCAGATTTTCTAATAGTAGGTGGTTGGTGGATTTTTGTTGCTCTAGAAATTTTAGGAATTTTTCTCACTGTGAGAAAATAAGTCATAAAGCATTCTAACAATTTCTACCTTAAAATTCTTTGTACAAAAATCAAGAAAAATCAAATACTACATACTATCAGGAACTTCACGCAGAAAGTTTGGGGCTTGGTATTCACCTCGTGGCACCCAAACGGTGCAACCAGTGGACTCCCCAATTTTTTCACAGATGGATATGGGAGTCATGCGCCTTCTCCAATAAGAATCAATTAAAAATGAGTTTTTTAGAATTTTCTAAAAATCAAAAACTGACTACTATGCAAAGAACAAGTTCTGTATAGAGTTGCAACTTGATAGAAAACATGATCTCTAGTCTATCCTAGGGTGCAAGAGAGATGTGAAACCAAATGAGCACACTCAAAACATCCTAGATCAGTAGTGTCGATGATCGGGATTGCCTGACCGTAGAAATGTATGGGGGTTGATTTGAATGCATGACCCAGAACAGACTTCGCTCATCGAGGAAATGGACTCACTACTCTAATGGTCGGAGGAAAGAGGAAAACAGGGAGACACCGAGAATTATACTAGTTCGACGCCCCTGGACAGGTAATAGCTCTACTCCAGTCTTGCCTAGAGGCGGTGAAATTCACTATGTTTGAGTACAAGGGAAGCTCTCTAGCTCGAGCTTCTGTAGTCTGAGTGTGTGTGTCATGAAATAAAGGCTTGAGTGTGTCTTCTCCTACCCCCTGTGTTCGTCATAGGGGGGTTTTATACCTCTCCCGGCCGTTACCAGAAATAGCCGGAAGAGATTCCCGGAAGAGTGGCTTCATGCACACTAAAGCTGGATCATAACCCCTTAGAAATTGTCATCCACGTCTGGCTTGACTCCATTATTTAAGGATCTTGGTAACCGTCGATGTGAATGTTCAACCTGGATCCTCAAGCTCGACCCCCCTAGACGGGAGCTGGTTCCTTACCCCCTAGCTCGAGGTCGAGTGGGAGCTGTGTGGTCAACGACATGGTCAGAGGCCTCACAGCTCGAGCTCGAGCTAGGGGTTTGTTGACTGATCCGTTAACTAGGCAAGGGTTCTTCAGTCCCCGACAGCTAGCCCCTGAGGCTCAAGTCGTAATCCAAGCACCTAGGATGACCTTGAATCTCATTATCTAGAGAAGGGGACGGACTTCTGGTCATGCTCAGAGTTGCTCAAGCTCGAGGTCGAGCTCAATATTGCAAGTGGGGTCTTGACTTAATTGCACCTGAAATGTTCGGGCTTTCTGGTGCTTCGACTGAGCTTGGAAACGTTCGAGCTTGAGGTCAGACGTAGACCAACCAATGGACTTAGCGCAATTACGCCTAACAACCCTTGGGCTTCGCAGTCTTGGTACGGACACAGAAGAGCAGCAAAACAGCTCGCGACACATCGATTCCATTGCCAAATCCCTGAATGCGCCTGTTGAAATGCAACCGGCGTGCCATTTGATGCGCAGCAGCCCCCAGCTGTCATCGATCTGGGCTTATAAAGCCCGAACCATCGGCTCCTCTGAAAAATTCCTGAACTTCCTTGAATTCTTGGCGATCCCAATTTTCTAGTCTTCTATCCAAACCGCCTTTTCTTCCCCGACCAAGCACCAAACTAACCTCATGGCCAAGTTCGGGAAGAGCACTTTGTCGCTGGCGAGGATGAAGGAGCTCGAAGGTCTGGGGCTATTGTATTCGGTGACATGGCAGTTGCCAGGCGGGGAGACTGAGTTGTATCCCCGGGAAGACGAGCTCATCAGCACTGAGCAGTACATGCTCTTCAGCTAGCGGATGCCGGAGAGCGACTTCATGGCGTCGGTCCTTGCACAAAGTGAGATCGAACTCGTTAATCTGGTGCCGAACTCCGGCCTTCTCCTTTCCATCTTTTCTCATTTGTGCGAAGGGTTCTTGGGAATCCTTCCTACCCCCTCTCTCTTTTTTCGCTATTTCTCCTTGTTCCACACTGGGAAGGACCCTGTGGTTGGGTGCCTCTACTTCCGGTTGCGAACGGGACTTCCTTGGTCCTTCCCTCAACTTCATGCTTGGGACTCTCTCGGTCCATGGACCGAGAGGTGGTTCTACCTGAAGAGGGGTGAGAATGGTGCGCTCGCGTATGATGGAGTGCCCATCGTCGGCAAGCGCTAGACCCCCGAGGCGAACGACCTGGCGATCGACCAAGAAGCCATCGCCGCCATCCATATCTGCGCCATACGCGGCCTCACCGGTCAAGCCATCGCCAACGACTTCTTGCGGAACCGGGTATTCCCTCTATGAAAGAGATTGCACCCATTCTTCGAGATCAAGGGACACGACAACCTCACTCGTGAGAGCTCGACCGGTAAGTCTTCTTGAATTGAAAACCGCTCAAGCTCGAGCTTAGGGTTATCTAATAGTCTTGCTTTTCCAGCAGTGCCGAAGGAGTCCTGGTTAGGAGTCACGATGACCGAGATGTTCGGGAAGGCGGTGTTCGACTACTCCACGGACGACCCCTTCTCGAAGAACGTGCTGAGCCAGAGCGCCAAGGTAAGATGTCTCGAATTAGGGCCTAGCTCAAGAGCATTCAGGCCCATACTGACCTCTGATTGTGCCTACAGGAGAGCCAAGAGCTGCTCGAGACGGCGAAGCAGATGCTGCCGCTGCCCGAAGCGAGCAAGGGCAAGAAGGCAGGCAAAAGACCGCCTCCAGATGCCCCAAGCGGCAGAGCCCCGAAGAAGCAGCACGTCGAGTGGGGCGACCACTCAGTGGTAAGTTTACCCTTAGTCGAGCTTGAATCTTGTTCGAACTCATGTTTCTTTCTTTTCGCCCTTTCTGATTCTTTCTTTCCTTCTCGCAGCAGTAAAGGGCTGCGGCCGCCACCAAGACCTCAAGCGCCCAGGCAGCCCTAGGGTCCCGATTGCAGGGGCCCAGGTCTACTGCCATGGGGAACTCGGAGACTCCGCGTGCTCCAAGATCGTCAGCACGAGGCACTCAGAGAAGGGACGCCTCTTCACCTCCGGGGTGCCGAGACTCCCAACAGCCCTCCCCAAGGCGGAGGCTTGTGACTCAGGTACCTTGACTTCTTCTTTGGTCGTAAAGTTTCCGTTCGCCTTAGCTCAGTAACCTTTCCTTGCCGCAGACTTCGAGTGCTCGAACTCACCCCCACACGGGCCAGGATCGCGCCTCTGTGGGCCTTCACAGATGGCTCGTGGCCAGCGAGTCTGAGCAAGGACTCACCGATGTGGACAAAGACGTAGCCCGAGCCACCGCCCGGAAGAGGAGAATAGCGACACATGGCCGCCGGGTGAAGTCTCTGACCAAAGGCTGCGGTGGAGGCGAAGCTCAGTGCTTCAAATCAAGGTCGAGTGATTAGGCTTGTCGACGATCGGGATCGCCGGACCGCAATTGAGTAATGGGGGTTAGTGTGAATGAGGGACCCAAAAATGAGCTTCGCTCACCGAGGAAATAGGTTCGTCGTTTCGTTGGTCGAGGGAAGGAGAAAAACAAGCCAGACACAGGGGATTATACTGGTTCGAGCCCCTGTGAAGGTAAAAGCTCTCTCCAGTCTTCCCCTGAGGCAAGGATTTTTACTATGCTTGAGTACAAGTGCTTGCCCTACAGCACGGGCTCTGGTGAATTCTACGCTTGTTGTGTCTACTGCCATGTTTCTTGAGCTGCTTGCTTGTCCCCCTAGCGTATTCACCTCAAGGGGTTTTATACCTCTTCCGACCGTTACCAAAAACGGTCGGGAGAGATTCCCGGAGTCGTGGCTTGATGCGCATTGAAGGTGGGTTGCAACTGTCCTAGATCTAACGCCCACGTCTGACTTAACTCCGGCATTCAAGGTCTTGGTAACTGTCGAGTAAGCGCACGTCCTAGAACCTGGGATAGACTACCCTGAGTGGGAGTCGAATACTCGCCCCCAAGGTCGAGGTCGTGCGGGAGTTGAATCCTTGCCCCCCAAGCTCGAGGTCGTGCGGGAACCGCGCAACCTGGGTCGTGGTCGGAGACTTTGCGGCTCAACCCCGAGCTAGAGGCCCCGTTGACTATGCATTGACCTGTCAGAGATTTCTCAGTCCCTGACAGCTAGCCCCCGAGGCTCAAGGTCATGTCAGGCACGTGGGACGACCTCAAGCCTCACGATATGGACAAAGGGGACGGTCTTCTGCTCGCCCCGAGCTCAAGGTCGAGATCGGGCGGAGACCAACGAAGGGGCTTCGGCATCGCTACACCTAGCACCCCTTGGACTTCAAAATCTTGATACGGACATGATCGAGCAGTGAAACCTCCTGTAACGCCTCAATCCCGCCGCTCAATCCTTAATTATGCTTGCTGAATCACCACCGGCACGCCTTTTGAGATGCCTTAACTTCCAGCCGGCAACGAACAAGGCTTATAAAACCTGTGCCAACAACGACCTTGAAAAAACTCCCGGCCTCCCTCAGTTTTTGTCTTCCAGCCTTTTGCTCGAGCCTCTCTTCTTCCTTCGACCAAACGTCAAACGACCGCCATGGCCAAGCTCGGAAAGTGTTCTCTATCAGCGACGAGGATGAAGGAGCTTGAAGGCCTAGGGTTGTTGGACCCGGTGACGTGGCGGCTGTCGGGTGGAGAGACCGAGCCGCAGCCACGGGATGACAAGCTCGTCAACACCGAGCATTACATGCTCTTCAGCCTGCGGATGCCGGAGAGCGACTTTGTGGCATCGATTCTCGCCCAATGCGAGATAGAACTTATCAATCTAGTGCCAAATTCTATCCTCCTCCTTTCCATCTTCTCCCATTTGTGCGAGGGGTTCCTTGGGATCCTTCCCACCCCCTCTCTCTTCTTTCGCTTCTTTTTCTTGTTCCGCACTGGGAAGGACCCCGTGGTCGGATGCTTCTACTTCCGGCTGCAGGCAGGACTCCCCTGGTCCTTTCCCCAAATCCCTGCTTGGGATTCCCTTGGTCCGTGGACCAACCGGTGGTTCTACCTGAAGAGGGGCGAAGACGGTGCGCTAGCGTACGACGGAACCCCCATCACCGGCAAGAGGCAGACCCCGAAAGCGGACGACTTGGAGATCGACCAAGAGGCCATCACCGCCATCCATATCTGCGCTACGCGCGGCCTCACCGGGGAAGCCATCGCCAATGACTTCTTGCGGGGCCGGGTGTTCCCTCTGCGAAAGAGGGTGCACCCGTTCTTCGAGATCAAAGTCCGCGACGACCTCACTCGGGAGGGTACATCTGGTAATTCTTCCTGTTTCGAAGCTTGCTCGAGCTTTGGACCTCTCTTACGACATTGTCCTTCTAACAGCTCCGAACAAATCCTGGATCATAGCCAGGATGATCGAGATGTTTGGGAAGGCAGCGCACGACTACACCATCGACGACCCCATCCCGAAGAACATGTTGCGCCGGAGCGCCGAGGTAAGTCAATTCGGGTCAAGTCTCAGCTTGTGTATGCTCAGGGCTTTCCCTGACCTTTAGATGTGCCCGCAGGACAACCAAGAGTTGTTTCAAATGACAAAGAGGATGCTACCGCTGCCCGGGGCGAACAAGGGCAAGAAGGCTGGCAAGAGGCCACTCCCGGACGGAGCAGGCGATAGGGATTTGAAGAAACAACACACCGAGTGGGGCGTCCGTGTAACGGTAAGTTTTCCCATGGTCGAGCCCCCAAATTCTTGTTCGTGGTTTTTCGTTCTCTGACATACCCTTCTTCTGCTGCTGACAAAGTCTTTGTCAGTTGCTGTCGAGACTTTAAGTCCTCAAGCGACCCAAGGGCCCCGACCACAGGGCCCTAAGTCTTCTGCGATGGGAGACCTGGAGTCACCGCAGGCTCCGAGGTCTCAAGCTCGAGGCACCCGAAGGAGGGATGCCTCTTCACCCTCGAGGCGCCAAGGTCCTCGCCAGCCCCCTGTGAAGCGGAGGCTATTGACTCAGGTATGCCATCATCTCCTCAATTGCACGGTTTTCCTTCCGCCTTTAGCTTAGTAGTTTTTCCTTGTCGCAGACTCTGAGTGCTCGAGCTCAACCCTTGCCCATCCTGACCATGGCTGTTATCAAGGGCGAGTCCGAATCCAAGGAGGAGGAAGAAGCCTCCTTTGAGCTGGTGCCCCATCGGCACATGGGCCAGAGCCGCGCCCCCACGGGCCCACAAAGTTGGGTCGTGGCCGACGAATCCGAGCAAGGGCTTGACGACCCGGTCGAGGACGAGACTTCACCCACGGCCGATGAAGACGACGCCGATGACGTCGTGGCCACCGAAGCTGACGTCAGCCTGCCCAAGGCTGCTGCAGAGGATGATGCCCAGGACGCCTCAGCCACTGTGGCCAAGGCCATTCAAGCTATGCCCGCTGTGGTTGTCCTGACCATCACGGTCGAGTCGTAGCTGGCTGTCATGGCCCCAAATTCGGACTTCGACTTGTGCGGCTAACATTAGGGTCAACCGAGTTTTGGCCGCAATCGAGATCGACTCCCAACTCCAATCAGTGTTCTAAACCGCCACTTAGAAGAATTTTCAACCTAGCAAAAGTTTAAGAGTTAGGAATTTCAGTATGCGAACTTCGGAGGCTTAGCTAATTGCTTGCTAGTGGGGTCAAATGTGCTCAACACATGAAAGGACTTGGGGCAGCCAACCAAAGCATCACTTCTCCTGGACTTCACCTCCCCAAAGCCAGCACAAGCCTTCCATTTTTTTTCCAAGCCGCAGCCTTCTTTTTTTCCTCCCAAACCAAAGCAGCTCATTCCTTTCTTCCTCCCCCCTCCTCACGTTTCCTTCCCCAAGCTGGGCGCCTCTTCCTGCTGTCCCTGGGCGCCACTCCCTCCTGGTGTTCCTCCCCAGCAGCTCCCTGGTGGTCGCCCCCTCCTGCAGCTCCTCCAAGCCAGCGCCTTCCTCCCCCACAAGTGCAGCCCCTCCTCTCCCTCCTCCACTCCCTTGAGGTGAGGCTCTCCCTAGGGTTAGGGTTTGATTTGTGTTTTCTGGTTTTGGGGGCTGCAATGGTGATTTTGGGAGCTTAGATGAGTGGAGGGTCAAGGTTTGAATGGGGAATAACCAATCTAGGGTTTGGAGCAAGTTCTGAATTTTCGAGCAGAATTTTTAGCTACTGTTTCAGGCTGATTTGAGAAAATTCTGGGCATCTCCTGCTAGGTTGGCTGTATAGAAAGTTGTGGGTAATCAAATTATCTTTCATTCCCAACTGGAATCACCTCATTTCGTTAATCCAGCTGAAAGTTATGTCTATTTTAGTGCTTACTACTCTGAAAATGCTGAAGATTTCGGGTAGAAATTTGAGCTGTGAATAAGAATTAGTTAGAGGCCGAATTAGAAATTAATTTTGCCTGTGAAGTTTTAGGAAATTTCATGTAGATTATAAAAATGTCATCCTTTACTCAATTCCATTAAGTATAGCCATTTATATGATGAAATTTGTGTATGCTGTTCTGAAACACTGAAATTTCTGAAACTCTGAAACTGTTCTCTGTTCCTGGCCGAACTGGGAATTCCCTGGGCAGAATCTGAGTGATTGGCCAAATCCAGGTTGTAGGTCTATGTCTTGTGGTCGTTTCAAGTATAAGTTTGCTCAATTTGATCAAGCGGTTCAAAAGTTATGGCCATTTGTATCAACGCTGCTCTGAAATCAGTTTGTGCTGAAAATTTCAGACTTGGGGCTAAAGTTCAGAGTTTAATTGCAAGCTCTACTTTTGTAATCTGAATGTTTTGATGCATGGTAGAGTTAGATCACCCTCTTGTGGTCTTTTTCGAGTCCATGAAGTCAATTTTTGGATTAGCCAAATAAAAGTTATGCTTGTTTAGATGAATGTGCTTGTTATTTTCAGATTTTGCTATAGAATAGAAGTGGAGTTTAGCAATTGTGTTTTCAGTTTTAAATTGAGTTGAATGTTTGCGCTTTTGGAGCTAGCTTGGGTGATAAACAGTTAAGTCACTAGCTATGGAGGTTTCGGCTCAAATAGTGTTGAGCAAATTCATAATGTCGCTTGGTTGCTAGTGTGGAAATTAGCATTTGTATTTCGTTTTGTCTTGATGAGTGCTTGCATTATAAATCGTTAATTCTCATTCCATCTCATATGCATTGCATGCATCTCATTCATATGCACTGCTCGTGTAGAAACGAAACCGCGGAGGGTGGCGTGGCCGTGGTCGAGGGACATCGGTGGGCAAGTTGCCGTTGGGGTCGGCAGAATCTGCAAGCAAGCACCTAAGCATGTTTATCCTTATGTATCGTTATTTTTGAGAATAATGCGATTAATTGAAGTGTTAAGTATTGCATTAGGAATTGCCATGTGGGATAGGAATAGCTCCTATTTGCTGCACGTACACCCTTGTATTAAATCGAATATCTCCTTTTGAGCTAGACTATGGGTAATAATGAGTCCGTGCTTAGAATGCTTAGATGTCGGGGTTGGGCCAAGTGACGGAGGGTTACATCACTTGCGGTTGTTATCATTACACACATACTACTTTATGTCGGACTTGGAATTGGGAAAGGTTTTGGAAAGAAATGAATTGTGGACGGGCGGGGAGTTGGTTCATTTGGATGCGGAGACTCAAATGTGTAGCCCGTCTGTGTCGATTAAGAACCGATCCGTAAGTGGAATAAGATTGAGCACACCTCGGTTGGTCGCATGCCCGATTATGGTATGGTAAGCCACCCTTTCATGGCATACTACTCGATGAGTCATGCCCTCATGCGATTGGGCGTGGTTGAGGCGAGGCCTAGGTCTCTCTCGAGGGCTAAGCGAGGCTTGAGCAGCTCGAGGAGGTTGCTAGGTGCTCGGGCGCATGAGGATGGTTCGACAGTAGGTATGGATGGGAGGAGGGTTGACACTAGGCCCTTGTGGTAAGTGTCGTGCGATCAATGCTTCCTGTAGGGTTAATTAAGCGATTCAATTGCGGCTCTCGGATATGAGCACGCTTGGTCGAACTTCTTCTGCGTAGTAAACAACTTGAACTTGTGGTTCGCCGTGGGGATTGAGCTAAATTTTGATATGAGATGACTTGCTTTACATTCTCGTTAATTACAATATCATGCTAGAGGTAGGTCTGTTACAAGCTGCTAACTATATTGAGAAAAACTTGAGTAGATGACTAAAATTGAAACAAAGTTAAGCATTTCCGCACTTTTAGCCTAAGCACATTTACCTTGCTACATAAATGCATCTCCTTTGGAGTCGGTCATATATGGACCACGGGTAAGTCTTGCGAGTGCCTTCTGTACTCATGTTCTTTGCGTTGTGATTTTTCGGTGAGGACCCGACGGTTGTGAGTTCTGTCCATATTGCTTCTCGGTGGTGGGCGGGACACGAGTAGAGGCTTAGTGACATCGCACTACTACCGAAAGTGTTGAGGCGAGAACACTTCGGAGAAGTTTTATTTTGCTAATGTGTTGCGATTTGATTCATTTTTGTTGTATAGTTAGCTCCCAAATCTATGTCATGACTATGTTTAATTACTTGTCTATTTCGTCGTTGAACCTTGTTGTATTTTAGTGCTTAATTCATGTTTAGTGTTGCTTCTAGCTATGTTGATCCTTATGCTTGTGGTTGTGGTTGTGATATAATTGTTTAGACAATTGTTTCTTCTGTCTGTTGAGTGGATGTCCATACTTCTAGAGGCGTCATGCGAAATTCGAACTTTTATCTTCTTTGTCTAGTCATGTTTTATATGCTTCTAGTATGCTAGATGAGTTGTTTAGTTGGGTGGTTGTCTAGTTTGTCTTTATGCTTGAGTTGGTGTTGTTTTTGTGCTTCGCGTTGCGTGTCGATTGTGAAGTTTTGGATTCGTTGCCCACTTTATGCGAATTGAGCGATATGGCATTGGAAACGGTATGCGGCGATCTGGCGAGTTTGGGTTGCATACGGGGAATCTGGGGCGGTTGTCGAGTTCATCGAATGGGGGCGTTGTCTCTATTGGGCTTGGGTGTTAGCTGCGGCGCCACCGGCGATCCGTTGCTAACCTCCAATTCCGATGTGGACGACGGGACATTCGATAACCCGAGGACGGTCTGGGCGGCTCCTCTCACTGGCCGTCGAGGTCGACCGCGTTTTGGTTGGGGCCAGCGTGGAAGGTCATGCCGAAGACCGAGCCAAGACCTCCACGGGAGAGGGAGCTGGAGATGCTTCGACCATGGAGGTCGAGGCCGATCCGGTTGTCAGAACTGAGCCCGAGGGCAGGTCGAGCCCTCCGGGGGAGGAAGCTGAGACGAGGTCGTCGCCGGCGGAGTGCCTGAAGATCTTCGCCCAGGCAACCCAGCAGCAGCAGAGGGCAGCACCACGCCCGGGACGTCAGGCAGCAGACCTGTCGAACCTCACTGCGCGCACTTCGAGGGCCGACTTAGCCAGGTACAAAGCTTCCTCCTACTCTTGTTGAATCTTAATTCGAGTCTTTTTTGATAGAGACTATGTTTCTTCCGAATTCAATAGGCCATCGAACTCGTCGTCCAAGGGCTGCAAGGTCTTCAGACACATTTCAATGCATTGAAGATCTTCTCGACTTGGTGGAAGAGCAAGAGGAGTAGCGGTTCAGGCTCATAGAGACCTTGGCGATCGAGCAAGAGGAGGCCGGACGCAAGGCGGGCAACCCTCTCTGCTGAGCTTGCCGCACTCCGCCAGACGATGAGGATGCTCGAGGCCACCCACGCATCCAAACTCGACCAGGCCATCAACACCGAACACGACCATGCACACAAGGCCGCGAAGGAGGAGCGCACGCGGTCGGCCAGAGCGCTCAAAGCCAAACGAGCCAAGGCGGAGGAGATGGTGAAGGCAACTGCGGACCAAGCTGCCGTCCCGACGAAAGTCTCCACTGAGCTTGAGGCTAAAGTTGCCGAGCTCGAGGAGAAGCTGGGGCAGGCGACCAAGATGACGAAGGGCGCCCTAGCCCAACTCCAGGACGAACGAAGTCACGCCGCCAACGCCACAGCCGAAGCCCTTCGTCTCCAAGGCGAGCTGTCAGCTTTAAGGGCTAAGGTTGCCGAGCTCGAGCAAGAAAAACTTGCCCACAACATGGCCGACCTGTAGTTGGGGTTAGACCTGACAACTTGTAAATAGAAGGTAGTAAGATAAAGATTAATAAAACAAAGTCATTTTGACGAAATGAACTTGCGTCTCTGTTTGTTCCCTTAGTTTTTTTCTTGTACTTAGCCTTTTTCTGAGGTAGTGTACCCTCATCCAGCCCCCGTTGGGACCAAGGTCAAGCGACACTGGCCTTGGATGCAAGTTTAGAAACCTGCAAAAGCCATGACCTGCAAGATCGAGAAAAAATCCACAGGGGGGGCTGCTAAGCACAACACAGGCATATGAGAAGAGATTTAGCCTCGAAAGTGTTAAGGTTGTTTTTCTATTAGATTCTCGAATCACGACCTCGATTCATGCTTGCTCGATGGTTCCAAATGTGGAGTTAGTTCGAACCCTGGTGTAGGGGGAGCCGGGATGCGAAGAGATTCGGCTTACAAGTAGCTCGACCCCTAGGGGTGAATTTTAAGCTCGCAACACTTGAGCCAAGATCTAAAACACTTATATGCAGGTCAGATTTAGAAAGAATCTTAGATTCGAATTCAGTATGAAACATGGAAGAAAGAAAGAAAGAAAACAGAGACCAACATAGCTAGTGAACAATAAACTTTATTGAAGTTTGAGACAAAGGCGTTACACATAAAATTTACGAAGTTGATCAATATTCCACGAGCTCGAGGCTCTCGCCATCGGGCATCGCCCAGTAAGTAAGCCCGTGTGATCTGTTGAAACAACTCTATAGGGGCTCTCCACAGTGGGGATAACTTGTTAGTGTTGGACGAGTCTGAATTAGATCTTAGGGCTAGGTCCCCAACAAGGAGCTCCCTAGGTCGTCTTGATCGAGACGCATGTCTCTGAAGAGCTTCTTGGTAATGTCTTGTCGTGGCGATTGCACGACATCTTACTTCTACGCGGGGTAAGGTGAAGAGGCTGTTCTTGCTCAAAGTCGACACAGTCGACCACTGTGAACCTAGCAGAGCCCAGCGTGACCTCTGGAGGTAGGACAGCTTCGGTACCGAATACAAGCCGGAAGGGTGTGGACCTTGTTGCTCGGCTAACCGTGGTACGAATAGACCATAAAATGGTGGGAAGTTCGTCCACCCAGGTCTTGCCACGTCGTTCGAGCTCATCTGATACTCGTTTCTTGACGCCTTGAACGATCTGTCCATTGGCGCGTTCTACTGCTCCATTTCTTTGCGGATGGCTTACCGAAGCATAACATACTTTGGTGCCTATGTCTTCGCAATATTTCTGGAACAGTTCACTAATAAACTGTGTTCCATTGTCAGTAATAATTCTGCATGGAACTCCATACCTGGTGACCACGAACAATCAGAAAAACTTGATGACCACACGGCCGTGATGGTGAAAGCAGGTTGACCTCGATCCACTTGGTGAAGGTGTTAATGGCGACGAACAAGAACTTCTTCCTACCGACGCTTTGAGGAAGGGGCGAGATGTCCGGCCCCAGTCGAGAAGGGCCAAGCGGCGGGATGATGCAGGTGCATAGGCGAGTTGATCGACTTTCGAGCATGGAATTGGCGAGCTCGGCGGCGCGAACGATGTCGTGAGCATCTTGAAGCGCCGTTGGCCAATAGAACCCCATACGGAAGGCCTTTCTGACCATTGTCCTGAAAGAAGAATGCTCTCCACAGAGACCTGAGTGGATGTCGTTTAATAGGTACTTACCCTCCTCCATGGTGATGCATTTTGTCAAGACTCTAGAAACATTCCGATGATAAAGTTTACCGTCAACAAGCTTGTATGAACTCGCCCGACGCTTGATCCTGCTCCTCACAGCAGGGTCGGACGGAAGTTCTCCTCGAGCTAGAAAGTTGTGGATTGGTTTAGCCCATGAGGGAATACCTTCAATGAGGATGACCGAGACCTCCTGGTCGGAAATTGAAGGCGTCGCCAAGGTCTCTAGGATGATGTCCGGAGGAACTTCATCATCGGACGACTCGAGCTTAGAGAGGAAATTGGCGCTGGAGTTGTCCTTCCTAGGAACATGTTTGATTTCCAGATTTTGGAACCATTTTTCCATCTTACGCACCTCGGCAAGGTATTTGGCCATCGAGTCTTCCGAGCATTGATAACCCTTGTTAAATTGGTTGATGACGAGCTGGGAGTCTCCCTTGACGATCAACCGGCGCACACCCAGTGCCTTGCAAGCTCGAAATCCCACTAAGAGAGCTTCGTATTCTGCTTCATTATTGGTCGCCGAAAATCTGAAATGAACCACTTACCTCATTTTGTCGCCTCGCAGGGTGAGAATAAGGATTCCAGCCCCCGAGCGTTTGAAGGATCTAGAGCCATCAAAGTACATGACCTAGGGTTTCTCCTCCTCGACCTCGAGCTCGGGAGCCGGCTGCGATGTCTGTTTGACCACAAAGTCGGCAAGCACCTGCGATTTGATGGCCGTGCGTGCCACAAACTGGACATCAAACATAGCCAGCTCCATGGCCCACTTGGCGATGCGTCCTCCAGCCTCTGGATTCCTTAGGATCTCCCCAAGCGGAAAGTTGTTCGGGACAACCATGGGTGAGCACGGAAATAATCTGACTTCTTGCGAAGCCATGAGGAGGCGTCTGACAATTTCTGGACACTGGGGTAGCGCTCCTTTGGACCATGAAGAACTTCGCTGACGTAGTAGATCGAGTGCTGCCGTCCATCCCGCTCGGCCACCAAGACAGCGCTGACAGCTTGGGTGGTGGCTGCGAGGTAGAGCAACAGTTTTTCGCCTAGCCGCGAGGGTGGACTTGAAAGGTATACCTTTAGCTCATCGAAGGATTGTTGTGCTTCAGTCGTCCACTCAAAACATCCTTGTTTACGCAAGGCCTTGAAGCCACACTCACCGAGTCTTGAGATGAACCGACTGAGGGCAGCCATGCAGCCGGTTAGGCACTGCACCTGCCTTACCGAATTCGGGGAGCCATCTTCTCGATCGCCTCGATCTTCTTCGGGTTCGGACCGACCTCGAGCCCCCGATCATGTAGCCGAGCACTTTTCCTGAAGCAGCACCAAATACACATTTCTCAGGATTAAGCTTTTTGATCCTATGCTTGTTCAGGTTGGCGAAGGTCTCTTCGAGGTCTTGAACGTGATTGTCTTTGGAAGAGCTCTTGACGATGATGTCGTCCACATAGACCTCGAGGTTGCAGCCGATCTGAGGGTCGAACGTCTTGGTCATCAAGCGCTCGAATGTTGCACCGGTGTTTTGGAGACCAAACGACATAGTCGTGTAACAGTATGTGCCGAATGGTGTGATGAATAATGTCTTGCTCTCGTCGCCGACCGCCAGCTTGATTTGATGATACCTGGAGTAGGCATCCAGGAAGCTCAACATCTTAGCGCTCGCAATAGAGTCGACGATCTGGTCGATGCGTGGAAGGGGAAAGTTGTCCTTCGGGCATGCCAAATTTAAGCTCGTGTGGTCGACACATATCCGCCACTTCTCGCCTTTCTTCTGCGCGTTGACCGGGTTGGCCAACCATTCGAAGTAATCGATCTCACGAATGAAGTCGGCCTTCAAAAGTTTGTCGAGGTTCTCCCTGATTATAGCAACCTTCTCGAGGGGAGAAACGACGTAGCTTTTGGTGTACGGGCCGACAGTCGGACCGCACTTGCAATCTGTGCTCGACCACCTCCCTCGGGACTCCAAGCATGCCTGCCGGTTCCCAAGCAAATATGCATTTGTTGGCGTGGAGGAAGGTGACGAGCTCGAGTTCCTATTTGGAACTTAGCTTGGCAGAGATGTGAACACACCTGGTCAAGTTGCCTTCTTCGAGTGGCACAGCCTTCGTCGCCCCGTCGGGCTGGATGACCGCCTTTTGACGGGCACTCTTCGCGGTCGCCTTGGGACCCGAGGCGACATCTTGGCGAGCCAAGGCCTTGATCTACTTTGTGTCGCCGCCTTGAGATCACCCCACACCGTTATGACACCATTAGGACCAAGGAGCTTCATGCAACGGTGGCCATAGTGATTAGCCGCCATGAACTTGATCAATGTTGGTCATCCGAGGATAGCGTTGTATGGGAGATCTCCTTCGACCACCTCAAAGGTGATCAGCTCGGTGTGGAAGTTGTCTGAGTCGCCGAAGGTAATGGGCAGGACCACTTCCCCAAGAGGGGTGGTCGAACTCCCAGGAACGATCCCGAGAAACGGAATCGCTATATTCTTGACCTTCGACTGGAGGATCTGCATCTGGTCGAACGCGCCTGCCTGGAGTAGATTGAGGGAGCTGCCCCCGTCGACCATGACACTCACGACCAAGGTGTTACTTATGGTCGGGGTCACGACCAAGGCGGTTTTTAAGTCCTTAGCCATACCTTGGGGAGCGTCTTCCCATGAAAAAGTGATCGTCGCCCACCCACTTGCGGTGTCGGCCGACGCCTCGGCGGTAACTTGATAAATGGTGCACGTAGCAGCCTTGAGCTCACATAGAGTCTGGTACGTTGACGAGCCACCAAAGATGACATCAATCCAGCAGTGCCTACTCTTTGAAACTCTAAAATTTGAGGTCTTGAGGCTGTCGGCAATAACCCTATCGGGTTGTTTGCCTTCCTTGAGTGTGGGCATCTCTCACGCCCATCATAAAGGCATCGACTTACTCTCCAAGCCTATGACCATGTAGGTGGTGGCACAGAGCCACTGTGGAACAAGCGAACTTTGCTTCATCAAACCTGGGACGCCTTCCAGCATCCTGCGATTGAGCGTCGGCTCGTTGGGGCCCAGGTTGGCGGTTCCCCTACTGGGGTCGATGCGGCGCCTGTTGAGGTCGTGGCCGGCCTCGGCGAGGTCGGGGCTCTTCCAGGTCTGGTTCCCGCACCTCCATCACCTCATGCTGGCCATTCGCCGCGATGATCACATGAGGCCGACCGCCGTCATTCTTGCGGTCCCTCTTCCGCTTCTTGGCGGTTGGACCCGGGTCGGTGTTTCTGGAATCGGTCGGACCAGCCTCTCCTGAGTTTAGGCCAAGCTTACCTTGGTCATAGTCGCGTTTCTAGCAGACCGCGTCGTCTGTGTCAGCGTACCGCTCCGCCATGCGAAACAGCTTGTTGACGCTGAGCCTCATTGTAATCTCCAGGTCTTCGGTGAGGCGCCGATCACGAACACCGAACTTGAAGGCCTTGATCACTGCCTCGTTAGAGACGTTCAGTATTAAGTTCCTCGTGCGGATGAATCGTCGCACGAAGTCGTGGAGTGGCTCGTTCTTGCCCTGGATAACACGATCCGAGTCCTTCTCCCTTCTGGCGCTCATAACAACCCGGAAGTTGGGGCGGAGGCACTCGAATCTGGTGCCACGATCGAAGGAACATGGCCACGGTTGAAGAACCAGCACGGCGGCGCCATCGAGCGATCGAAAGGTAATTGGCCATTACGGCCTCGCCATGCCGGCCGTAAAATGGTGGTCAAATAAATTGTGAAACTCGCCGGGGTTCTTCGTCCGTCGAGCCGATTACACACGAGGCTTGAACCGAGCCGGCCAGCATACCCGACGAAGGTCGTTAGACTAGACCGAACAACCATAAGCTAGAACAGGAGCATGTCGAGGGAGATGGTCACTGCTGATGGACTCAGAGTCGTGGTTACCTCGGTGGCCAGATCAACGGCCACGTTTGTCGTGTCGATGAGCGCAGGAATCACCCAGAAGATATTGCAGGCGATCATGAACCCTGCGGCGCCTTGGCGGGATGTCTGGTGAAAGACTTCCAAACATACTGCTGCTAGAAGGAGAGCCGCTGTAGCCATGCTGACGCCAAACACCCTCCGGAGTCACGTCTAGGGGGCGATGACGCGGAGGAGTCCGAGTCGGGTCCTGGGATAGTTGACGGGAAGGCGATCAGTGAAGGCGCCGACGCCAACGCGAGGAGTTATCATCACTTCTCAAGGAGCAGGTCCCAGAGTGGTGGCTTGGTGCTGCAGAGGTATGGCCTCGGTCGCAGCCCTATCGAACTCATCAGTGAGAGCTCGGCCGAAAAGTTCCAACCTCACCCGGTCGGGATCAGTCATAACCCGGGCAATGGCACAGAGGCGTTCGCCCCAGCGGGGAAGCTCAGGACGCACAGATGAGGTACCGGTCTTCTCTTGTTCCTCTCGCCGGAGGGCAGTTATGGCTTGGTTGATGGCAACCTGAACCATCTTGCGAGTATCTTCAGGGGTCTTTGGGTCACGATCATCCTCCTCCGCGTTCACGCCTTGGCTACCTGCCATGAAAACAAACTGCTCGCGTAGTGGTGGTGACGATGAAAACAGGGACGTGGAGTCGTCACGCTCGGGAACTGCGCCCGAGCCCGAACTCACCGAACGTCCTTCAATGGAGCGCGCCATGCTTCTGAGGTCTTGGTGTTGTTCTTCTGAGTGTGCGAAGCTTTCGGGCCCCACGGTGGGCACCAGCTGTCGATGATCGGGATCACCGGACCACAATTGAGTAATGGGGGTTAGTGTGAATGAGGGACCCAAAAATGAGATTCGCTCACCGAGGAGATAGGTTCGTCGTTTCGTTGGTCGAGGGAAGGAGAAAAACGAGCCAGACACAGGGGATTATACTGGTTCGAGCCCCTGTGAAGGTAAAAGCTCTACTCCAGTCTTACCTTGAGGCAAGGATTTTTACTATGCTTGAGTACATGTGCTTGCCCTACAGCTCGGGCTCTGGTGAATTCTACGCTTGTTGTGTCTACTGCCTTGTTTCTTGAGCTGCATGCTTGTCCCCCTAGCGTATTTGCCTCAAGGGGTTTTATACCTCTTCCGGCTGTTACCAAAAACAGCTGGGAGAGATTCCCAGAGTCGTGGCTTGATGCACACTAAAGGTGGGTTGCAACTGTCCCGAATCTGACGCCCACGTCTGACTTAACTCCGGCATTCAAGGTCTTGGTAACTGTCGAGTAAGCGCACGTCTTGGAACCTAGGATAGACTCCCCCGAGCGGGAGTCGAATACTCGCCCCCAAGGTTGAGGTCGTGCGGGAGTTGAATCCTTGCCCCCCAAGCTCGAGGTCGTGCGGGAACCACGCAGCCTGGGTAGTGGTCGGAGACTTTGCGGCTCAACCCCGAGCTAGGGGCCCCGTTGACTATGCATTGACCTGACCACTGAGGCCAACGACTCCTTAGCCGAAGCCACCGCGAGGGACCAAGCCGAAGACCCGGCCAGGGCCACCGTGGTGGAAGAGGCGGAAGATACCTCGACCATGGAGGTCGGGGCCAGCCTGGTCAGAGGAGTCGAGCCCGAGGCCGAATCAAGCCTTCAAGCGGACGAGGAGATCCGTGCGGGGGTTGGCGAGGTCGACCATACGCCAGAGGAACTTCGCCCAGGTGCTTCGACTTCAGCAGTAGGCCGCACCGAGCCTGTGGCGCCAAGCAACAGGTCCTTCAGCAGATCTTCGCCTAGGTGCTTCGACTTCAGCAGTAGGTCTCACCGCACGACTTTCGAGGACTGTCTTAGCTAGGTACAATACGACTTCTTCTAACTCCTCTTGTCTGTCGCCCGCTCCTCTTTGGAAAAATGTGAATTCTTTTGAATTTCGCAGGCTGTGGACTTCATCACTCAGGAGCTTCAAGGTCTTCAGAGGCATTCTGGCTCTCTGAAGGTCATCCTCGACAAGATGGAGGAGTGGGAGAGCCGCCTGCACCAGCTTGAGGAAATGCTGGAGGTCGAGCTGAAGGAGTCCGGGCGAAGGACAGCGGCCCACGCCACCGAGGTCGCTGCCCTCCAAGGAACGCTGAGGGTGCTCGAGGCTACCCACAAGTCCGAGCTCAGCCAGGGCATCAGCACTGAGCACGACCACGCGTTCAAGGCCGTGGAAGACGAATGCACACGATCGGCCAGGGTGCTCGAGGCTGAGCACGTGGAAGCCTCCAAGGCCCTAGAAGCCGAGCGGGCGAAGGTGGAGGAGTTGTAGAAGCTGGTCACGGATTGGGCAGCCACCCCCGCGAAGGCCTCCGTCGAGCTCGAGGCAAGGGTCGCCGAGCTTGAGGAGAAGTTAGGGTGAGCGACCAAGACAGTGAAGAACGCCCTGGCCCAACTCCAAGATGAGCGGAGTCGTGCCGCTAGCTCTGCGCCAAGAGACCCTTCGCTGCAAAGTAGCTGATTAAGCGCTAAACGAAGGTCGCTGAGCTCGGCGAGGCTTCGCCGTGACATGGCGGACCTGTAGTTAGGATTAGGTCTATGGATTTTGTAACTATGACTTTGTAAAGAAAAAGTTAATAAAACAAACCATTCTTGAACGAAATGATTGTTGTACGAAACTGTTGTCTTTGTCTTTTGTCGTGTACTTAGTCTTTTTGTGGTAGTATGCCCCTCGTCCAGCCTTCGTTGTGGTCAAGGTCGAGCAACGCCGCCCTTGGACACAATCTCAACGATTAGGATCACGAAATCAACCTCGACGTGCGTGACTGCAAGGTCGGTAGAAGGTTTTCCATCCCATTGGAAAAACTGTTAGAGTTGAAGTCGTTAAGCATAATAAGTATACTTCTGTATGAGAGGAGCTATGTTCCCGAAAGTTCTAGAGTCACCTAGATTGGACTCTAGAATTCCCGAGCCAGGTTTGTGCTTGCTCGACGGTCTCAAATGTGGACTTTGGTTCAAGTCCTGCCATAGGGGGGGTCGTGATGTGATGAGAATCGGCTTACTGCTGGCGCGACCCCTAGAGGTGAACTTCAAGATCGCAACATTCTGATCGGGTTCAGAAGCACTCATACGCCGGTCGGATTCGGGAAAGCTCTAGCTCGACCAGAGCTATACGTCCCTAGGCGGAATCTCTGATTGAAGCCACCGCCACGAGGGGCTGTCAGCGATAAGAATCGACTTCTGTTTGGCATGACCCCTAGAGGTGAATCCTGAGACCGCAACACCCAGTACAAAGTATAGGAAAAAGAAGGGACACAAAGACTAATATAGTCAATGAATAACAACTTTTATTAAAAATTGAGACAAAGATATTACACATAGAATTTACAAAGTTGATTAATGTTCCACGAGTTTGAGAGCTCTTTGCCATCGGGCATCGCCAGCTGGTAAGCCCCCGTGTGATCTGTTGAAATGACTCTGTAGGGGCCCTCCCACTGTGGGGATAACTTGTTGGTGTTGGACGAGCCCTGAATTCGTCTTAGAGCTAGGTCCCCAACAAGGAGCTTCCTAGGTCGTACCGATCGAGACGCATGCCTGCGAAGAGCCTGCAGGTAACGTGCTAATCATAGCAGTGCACGACATCTTACTTCTTCTACTAGGGTAAGGTCAAGAGACCGTTCTTGCTCGAAGTTGGCTTGGTCAACCAAGCTGACCCTAGTAGAGCCCAACATGACCTCTGAAGGCAGGACGACTTCGGTACCAAATACAAGCCAAAAGGGGTAGACCCTGTTGCTAGGCTGACCGTGGTACGAATGGACCATAAGACGGTGGGAAGCTCATCCACCCAGGTCTGGCCGTGTCGTTCAATAGGTACTTACCCTCCTCCGAGGTGATGCATTTCGTCAGGATACCAAAGGCAGTCCAACAGTAAAGTTGGCCTTGGACGAGTTTGTATGAACATGCCCGGCGCTTGATCCTGCTCCTCTCGGTGGGGTCGGATGGGAGTTCCCCCCGCACGAGGAAGTTGTAGATCGGCTCCGTCCACGAGGGGACACCTTCAGGGAAGATGACCGAAACTTCTTGGTCGGAGATCGAGGGTGCCGCCAAGGTCTTAAGGACGACGTCCGGAGGGACCTCATCATCGGACGACCCGAGCTTGGATAGGAGATCGGCGCTGGAGTTGTCCTTCCTAGGCACATGCTTGATTTCCAAATTCTGGAACCACCTCTCCATTTTGCGTACCTCGGCGAGGTATTTGACCATCGAGTCTTTCGAGCATTGATAATCTTTATTGAATTGGTTGACGACAAGCTGGGAGTTTCCCTTGACGACCAACCGGTGCACCCCCAGTGCCTTGCAAGCTCAGAGGCCCGCTTGGAGAGCCTCGTACTCTACCATGTTAACGGTGGCCGAAAATCCAAAGCGAACTACATACCTCAGTTTGTCTCCTCGTGGAGTGAGAATGAGGATACCAGCCCCTGAGCGCTTGAAAGATCTTGAACCGTTGAAGTACATGACCCAGGGCTTTTCTTCCTCAACCTCGAGCCCAGGAGCCGGCTGTGACGTTTGTTCGATTACGAAGTCAACAAGCGCTTATGACTTGATGGCCGTGCGTGCCACGAACTTAATGTCGAACACAGCCAACTCTATGGCCCACTTGGTGATGCGGCCTCCGGCCTCCGGGTTCTTTAAGATTTCACCAAGCGGGAAATTGCTCGGGACAATCATCGAATGTGCTTGGAAATAATGCCGGAGCTTGCGCGAAGCCACAAGGAGGGCATAGAGCAACTTCTGGACCTGGGGGTAGCGCTCCTTTTGTTCGTGAAGCACTTCACTGACGTAGTAGATCGGATGCTGCCGACCATCTCGTTCGGCTACCAAGGCGATCTTCGACGACCTAGGCCCGCGACGCGAGGTAAATGTGACTTTTCGCTTTGGTGCGGAGTTGTGAGCAGAGGTGGACTCGAAAGATATATCTTTAGCTCATCGAAGGATCGCTACGCCTCGGGCATCCATTCGAAGCTCCCGTGCTTACGCAAAGTCTTGAAGAATGGTAATCCACGCTCGCTAAGCCTTGAGATGAATCGGCTGAGGGTGGCCATGCGGTCGGTGAGACACTGCACCTACCTTACCGAAGTCAGGGGAACCATATTTTCAATCGCCTCGATCTTCTCTGGGTTCGAGCCGACTCCTGAGCCCCCGATCATGTAGCCAAGTACCTTTCCCGAGGCAGCGCCAAACACGTATTTTTCAGGATTAAGCTTGATCCTATGCCTGTTCAGGTTGGCAAAGTTCTCCTCGAGGTCTCGTACATGGTTGTCTCCAGAAGAACTCTTGACGATGATATCATCCACATAGACCTCGTGGTTACGGCCGATCTAAGGGACGAAGGTCTTGGCTATCAGGCGCTGGAACGTTGCGCTAGTGTTGCGGAGATCAAATGACATGATTGTGTAGCAGTATGTCCCGAATGGCATGATGAAGGCCGTTTTACTTTCATCGTCAAGCTGTCGACGATTTGATGATATCGGCGTAGGCATCCAAAAACTTCGATATCTTGGTTTTGCGGTGGGTCGGCGATCGATCTATTAGTGGAAGAAATTATCGCCGGGCATGCCGAATTCAAGCCCGTGTGATCGACGCACATCCTCCATTTCCCACCTTTCTTCTGCACGATGATCGGGTTGGCTAGCCATTCGGGCATGTCTGCTGGCTCCCAAGCGAATATGCTTTTGTTGGCGTGGAGGAAGGTGACGAGCTAGAGTTCCTATTTAGGACTCAGCTCGGTTGAGATGTAAACACACTTGCTCGAGTTGCCCTCTTCGAGCTGCACAGCCTTCGTCGAACCATCGGGCTGGATTGCCACCTTCTGGCGGGCATTCTTTGTGATTGCCTCGGGACGTCGCTGAGGCAGCATGTTGGCGAGAGCCAAGGCCTTGGTTTCGCACCCGTGCGTCGCCTTAAGTTCACCTCACCCCGTTATGACGCCATTGGGCCCTGGAAGCTTCATGCAGCGGTGGCTGTAGTGGTTCGCCGCCATGAACTTAATCAATGCCGGGCGTCCAAGGATGGTGTTGTAGGGGAGATCTCCTTCGACCACCTCGAAGGTGATCAGCTCGGTGCGGAAGTTGTCCGAGTCGCTGAAGGTGACGGGTAAGACCACTTGCCCGAGAGGGGTGGTCGAACTTCTCAAGATGATCCCGAAGAACAGAACCACTATATTTTTGACCTTCGATTGAGGAATCTGCATCCGATCGAGTGCGCTCGGTAGGAGCAAGTTGAGAGAACTGCCCCCATCGACCATGACCCGCCCGACCAGGGTATTGCTGATGGTCAAGGTCATGACCAGGGCAGTTTTGAAGTCCTTGAACATACCCGAGGGGGCATCCTCCCATGAAAATTGCTTCGATTGTAGCGGTTAATGAGGTCAAAGTTAAAATGAGTCCATTTTAAACAAAAAAGTCAGTGATGCTCGGCTCGATAGTGGTTCATTAGCTCGAATTTGAAATAACCATTTAAATGATAAATAAAATGATTTTATGTTAAATTATGTTAATTTTTTTTTAAAAAAAACTCGATAGCAGCTCATTAACCTCGATAGCCTGCACTAGTTGTGAACTTGCAGTCAAGCTGATGAGTCACAATAAAAGGGGAAATATTTCCCAGTGATGATGTATCTTAGGAGTATCTCAAATCAATTGTATGCTAGAGCATTCTTAAATTAAATATATCCTAAACTAAGGGTCTATTTGGTAGAGCTCCAGATCTGATTCTCCAGCTCCAGCTTCTGATTCTCTATGAAATCGATTCTCTGGTGGAAGTAATTCCTGTCTGAGAAATAGTTATAAACTTGGTGGAGAGGTTCATAACTACGAGGTTGTGAATCAGGTGGGGAGTAGATTTTTTTGGCTCCTAGACTATAAGTAAAAAAACATGAATTACTTCCTCGAATTGCTATGTGAAGCTGGTTAATTTTTCTTGTTTAGTAGAGCTCCTTAGCTTCTTATAGAGAAACTGAGGCTAGAACCTCTGCCAAACGCACTCTAATGTGTTGTTTAGGGTGTTGGCTCCACCAAGGTACCTTATGTTAGTTGGTGATTGTAGATTGTAGAATAGATTTCAATTTTTTTTGGAGTATGTGCTACAACATAATTTATGTATTTGCATAGTGAGCATGGTATATCTGATGTTGTAGAGCAATCTCCGTATAGTTAGAAATTGACATAGAAAATTATAATATGATAATTTAACAGTGTAAATTTATTTTCAACGAAAAAACATAAGCACGATTGTATATTTGACCCAACAGCGGTCAAGCTTCCCACCAGGCGCCACACCAACCAATCTGTCCCGTCAGGAACCCACCCAGCCACCCAACAGGTCAGGATAACCCCATCCACCGAGCTACCACCCCACGTCTTCTGGCCAGTGTTGCAGGCAACCATGGCCTGCTTAACCCTCCACCCCATCATCCCAACCGCCGTCCCAGGTGCTTCCTCAACCACTTTTCCCAACCTCTCCCTCCGCAGCATCGCGCCCACGGTCCGGCGCCGCCCCACCCACCGCCGCCCGATCACGTGCAAGGTCGAGCCCAGCGGCGGCAACAGCACCCTCGAGCTCGCCGCCGGGGCGGCCGGGCTGGCGTCGAGCGCGACCGTGGCGTGGTCCCTCTACACGCTCAAGTCGACGGGCTGCGGTCTCCCTCCAGGCCCCGGCGGCGCGTTCGGCGCGGCGGAGGGTATCAGCTACCTCCTGGTGGCGGCCTTGGTGGGGTGGTCGCTCACCACCAAGGCGCGAACCGGGTCGGGCCTCCCAGCAGGGCCCTATGGCCTCCTCGGCGCAGCCGAGGGCGTGGCATACCTCACCGTCGCCGCCATTGCTGTTGTGTTCGGACTGCAGTTCTTCGAGCAGGGTCGCTCCCTGGGCCATTGCCATCGGAGCAGTGCTTTGGCTAACTGGCTAGTGTTGTGTGACTAGCTACTGGGTGTTACTAATTGTACCGTCAAATCTATTTGACTGCGCTATATGTTTGTGCTATTCTAGTGCTCAATTTCAGTAATTTGGTTGTTTTTCTTGTCTGATACAAGTCGATGGATTGCAGATTTTGGTTGCAAGTAGTTGCCTCTCAATTTTGTTTTGATTCATCAATTTATTCCGCCGGCTACATGAGTCCATTTTCTCGTTGACATGCATTTTGCTTGAAAGTACGTCCTTAATTGCCAACCGTTCAGCATCCCAACGCCCCCTCTGGGACAGCTTCTGATTATGCAGATTCTGGATTGTAGTCAGCTATCTGGAGAAGCGGTTGTTTGAAGAATCTGCTGACCAGAGAATCTGGTCGTTTGGCAATCCTGATTGTCTGTGTTGATTATTGATTGGTGTCGGTGATGGATGAGCGGATGAGGGTGGTGAAGGGTCTAGGGACGGACAATGAAGCTCTTGTGCTGCGACGACTTGTGGAGGCGATGGCTTCGTAGAATCTGAGTCGAGAATCCGCTGAATCGGTGGTGCGATACCGATTACGTGTACAAATCGATTTCGATTCTTAGAAAGCTGTCTAAAATCCTCTTGTTAGGTCTGTAATCCGCTTTTATTTTAAACTGAAACTGTATTTAAATTGAAACGATGGGGGCAACAGGTGCTTCGATTCTACATCTAGTAATCGTCCACGTGCAATGCACGTTTTCGCAATACATACGTTTTAGAGCATGCCCGAATCAGCCCTCGTTACATTGAGTGTCGACCAAATGGATCAGTTGACATAGAATTATTGCGTTAGTTTGTCACATAACTACACAAGGAAATATTTATACGATTGAAAGTTCAAGATATTTTCACCTTCAACCAATATATTTAATGGCAATTTTCTGGCTAGTCTGAAGACTTTTTAGAGTGACAGCCCCAGTCCTCATTGATGAGCCACCTGAAATCTGAATCGAGTCACCACCATTCTGATTTGAGTTACCAGGCTCAGTACCTGTCCTTTAAGAAAAGGAAAAGGCGAGTGTTAGTAATTAGATGTCCGATATACTGTTTATTCTATTAGATGCTTCTTGTAATATTTTTTTAACGTGTATAATATTTTTGTTTAACGTGTGCAATATTTTTTTCAATGTCTCCAACATTTGTTTACTGTGCCGACATTTCTACTGTTATAAAAGAAAAATGTTGCACACGTAGAAAAAAGTTATAAACATCCAAAAAAATAAATAGTGCATCGAACGTTCGAATATAAGTCATTCTATTAAGAATATTCACAATGAGCGAGGTTTGGGACTGTGGCAGATGACAGCGTGTGTTAGTGTGTGTATATATATATGAGTTTTGAGTTATACATGTATGTGTTAGGCCATAAAGTTGAACCAGGTGTGTGTGCATGTATGTGATTAGGGTTAAGCGGCTAGGTCCTGACAGCTAGTACAAATAGGTCGAGGGGGCCTGTACAGGGGAAAAAAGAGAAAGAGGCAGGCGGCGGCGCAAGAACTCCTGGAGTGAGAAGGCGTTGTGCAGAGGCGTGGTGGCGTGAGTTCCAGGACATGGGCTGCGCAAGAAAATTGCGATAGTAATCAATTGATGGAGAATTTGATGTTGACATTCGGTTTCTAACGATAACTAATTTGAATTCTGCAATCACTACATCATGCCTCCCTTAGTTATTAACTACACATAAATACGATTGACCTCATCAAAAAGGTTAATCTTTGCATGCAGATCGAGAACACAAGTAAGAACGTAGAAGATATAATCTGAAATTGCAAATTATATTAAACATATGAGTTAGTGTTGATGAGCACATTATGGTCTTATGACAAGAGCTCGTGCATGTATATTAAATCTTGAGGCGAGCTCGTTTCTCGCTATTCATAATAATGATATTGAGGATGAGATGCTACTAAATGTTTGTGATGTTTTACTACTTAGGAACACAAGAGAAGTATCACCCTTGCCATGCCAAGTCAAACCGGGCTCCAAGTCATTCACAATTTGGGCTTTGTGTTTAGTTCGGAGTTAGCAGATAGCGCTGCATTAAAACGAGTGTCGGCGTATTTCGCCTGACAGTTATTCTCCCTAGACGGAGTCCGGGGTTCGATAGAGGGGGTCTTCACGGAAGGACACCTACGGGCTCTCCCAAGGGATCCACACAGACAGAAATCCAAGAACACGAAGCTATTACCTAGGTTCGGGCCCCAATGCTGGTAACAGCCCTACGTCCTGCTTCTGCTTCTGTTAATGTGTATTACAAACGCTCGATCTTCACTCTATTTCCCTTTCTGCTTTGTCTTCTCGAGCTCTCTCTTCTTTGCTCTTCTCCGTGTTCTTTTTTGTCCTCCTCTTCCTATGCACCGAAGCTCCCTTATATAGGACGGACTGGCTCGGACAAGTGGGAAGATGACATCATACTGATTACACTTCATTTATTACACCAATCGCTGTAGCCCCATCCCCTGGCCTCATTCTCTTCATCACCGCCGAATTCCGCCCGGTCCGCCCGGGAAGTGACTTGCATGCAACGGGTTACGTGCAGGACGTTAGAGGGATAAGCTATCGTGCCGTTAGCAGAGACACGTGCATTCAATGGTTCTGACATGGTGTGTCGGGGGAGAAGACTTCGAGGCGAAGCTCCCCCATTCCTTAGACGTACGCCTCCACGCCTGACCGACAGCGGACCCCCGAGTACCTTCTGACTCCGTCGGCCGACCACGTGACCCGATCGCCTAGCGTCAGGGCCTAGTCGCCCGCCTGCTCGCCAGGTTGTCATGCGGCCCGATCGCCTAGCGTCGGGTCTTGATCTCTGCACCTTGCTGTTGTTGGCACATGCCCGATCGCTGGCGTCAAAACTGTCGCCCTTTGCTTTCGCCCGAGATGCCACGCTTTGGCACTCGTAGCCCCTCCTGACCATGGCGGAGAGGGTACCCCGGTGTAAAGTACGCCGATATTAGCCCCTGGGCCTGTCCTGGAGCGCGCCCCAGCCCTTTTAGACATCTTTAATGTTGATGTGCTCCCGAACGGGTCCACCACTCCTGCGCATGCAACAGCTCCAGTCCTCTCCGCTTCCACCGCCTTTTCTCGGGACCTGAAGCGTTGCACACTTTTGCCTTTTCGCGAACCGCCAGCGCGAGGAACCTATTAATACGCGCACCCACGACCGACGTTTCACGCTTTTTTCGACTCCTCCGTCTTTTTTCCTTGCCCCTTCAACTTTCTTGCCTGAAGACATCACTCCGCTCGAATAGCGCAGCCATTTCCTACTTCAACTGTCGACAAGGAGAGGGCAATGAGGCTCTCCCAGACCGCCGCTGAGGGTTTCCTTCGCCTACGCCACGGAATCCTCGCGCCGCGGTGCAAAGCCAGGGAGATGACGGTCTTCTCCTGGGCACTGCTAGCGAGCCTGGTTCCGCCCTTCTCCGAGTTCTTTCTCACCGTCCTTCACTTCTACGAGATCCACCATCTTCATCTTACCCCCAACTCCGTTCTCATTCTCTCCACCTTCGCTTACCTCTGCGAGATGTTGTGGGGGTAATGCCCAATCTCCCTCTCTTCCACTTCTTCTACACTCTCCGCGGCTCCACAGATAGCAGAGTCATGGGGAGCTGCAACTTTCGTCTTCACGACAGATCGGCCTCCCGCTACATCTCCTTCCAAACGAAGACCAACTGGAAGGCGTGGCAAAGTGTTGTTGTCGCCGGTGATGAATGACCTCGAAGCCACAGAGATGCCCTCCTTTGTGCAGAGGCTAACAAGAACTAGGGCTCACCCGTTGAGGAGACAGCAGAGCTCTAGACGATGGTGGCCAGCATCAACCATCTGCGAGACTCCGGGCTGATCGGGGCACTGGTGGTCCGGGACTTCGTGATCCGGAGGATCAGCCCCCACCCCGGTGCGTCCGACCGGCGTGGCAGTACACAGGTGATGATGACATGACCCGCACTCACCAGGGCCGTAAGTTTCTATTCTCCTTTTCTTTTGATCTTTTGTGGTCGCCATCAATCGGTAACCTTTTCTCTTTCTTCAGGCGTAGGGAATTTAGACACCCCTTCTATCACCAAGTGGCTGGCCGGGTTGCTACCGCCAATGCCAAGCGGTTCGGACTTCCCAGCCGAGGCCTGGCCACTTTGCGATCTGGAGTTCGCAGAGCGTCTCCGGATCGTCAAATCACTCCCAACAATGGATTCCACCGGGCTCGTGATGTTGCCACCCCGCGGCCCCCTAATAATCAAGGACCCCGCCCCGGTGGACGACCAGAGCGTGGGCAAGCGACCATCTTCCTCGGACGCCTCGGGTGCAGACCCAAAGAGGCCCCGCACCGACGACCGGACTGCCGCCCCCTCCGGTTCCACCGTGCCTCCGAGCACAACTGGAATGGGGTCTTCATCGGATGCAGCGACGTCCTCCCGCTCCTACCCCAGCACCGACTCCACTGGCGCTAGGGGCCCTTGCTACCGCCCTATAGGGAGGGCTTAATCTGCTTGTGTCTTCCTTCAGCTTCCCGACGCTTCCGAGGACAGCCCCCAGCGTTGCTTCGCAATGCCAGGTGCCCACCAAGGCAGCGGGGGACCCTATCCTTGAGCCGTCCAGCGCCCCTGAAGTGGTTCATACGGACGTCGCCGGCACCGGCACCTCCGCCCACTCCGCTCGGCGCCCTCCTGCCCCGCGCCTCGGCTAGCAGCCTTTCGTGACCTCGGTGAGTGCATGCGTCTCGGGTGCCCTCTTCCTGGCCACCCGGCAGAGGTGCAGATGACCCAATGAGATGGTCTTGCTACTGAGGAGCCGCACAGAGAGAGAGAGAGGGCGGCCTTGGCTTTCGGGAGAAAGGCGAGTCTGGCAGACCTGCCTTTCAAGCGCAGGAGGCCAAAGTGGCACGGAAGCGAGCTGAAGATGAACTGCGCCGCATGTTGCACAACTTCACCGTCATGCTCCGCCCTGCTTACAATCGCATGGTCAGGAACCTGCGACTTTTGTGGGTGAGGCTGGGCGACCCATTAGAACCCTCGGCGATGCAATACACCCTTTGCATCAACAGGGTTGTCAAGGCTCTCACCGGCTTTGCTGCCGCCTGTCCGCCGCTCACTTCGAGAAGGCGGGGCGTCGTAACGCCATGGGGTACATCTTTGGCACGCTTCGTCGACCATAGCGCCTCGCCGGCGCCATGTCCACCATGGGCCGGAATTGAAGGCGGCAGGCCAGTGCAAGCTTCGCGTCTTGCGAAGCCCGCAGTCGTGGCGAGTGATGAAGGTGGAGGACGGCCCTTGATCTTTGCGATGGCAGAGGAGGAGGGGAAGACATCGAGCACATCCAGGTCGCCGACGACGAATGATAGCACGGGCGGCCCTTCTTGTTTTCTTCCTTTTTTTTCTCTAACCCTGTACATACACCCTTTAGCGAACTTAATGAAATTATCATCCTTTGCCATTACTTGAATGCCTGTTTGTGTGTGTTTGCCCGCATCTGCTCGACCCAACCATCAGACGCTTGACCCCGGTCTTGCCATGATCTTGGTCAGGGGCTTAGATCGAGTTAATGCTCTCGGCACTTTCCACATACTCACGCATAACGCTTCTAAACACAAGCGAAGTTACACAAGACACGCAGGAAGAGACCAAGAGAGCATAAGTCCCATCGCGTGTGGTTGTCACTATCCCATTGCCTTTCGGAACTTAAACCCTTGCAATCGCTCGGAACCTGACCACGGCGCTGCGTGACAAGGCAGCAGGTCCCTAGGAGTGGTTTTGGGCCAGTGGTGCTCGCGGTGACAACCCGGGGTGTACTAGATGCATTGAACACCATGCGAACTTCGCCTTCCTGGTGGCGAGTCCTGTTAAACACTGGCGGCTGGGTGTTACTGGCTTATCGACAAGGGCCGTCGAGCTACGGTACCCATGATAACCACATAAGCGTGACCCACGGGGCATAAGTGGGAAAAACAAGAAAAGACAGAGAGAGCCCACAACACAAACAACAACTTATTATCGGTGCCGCCGATCAGCTAATGGAGGAGAGCCCATTCTTTGGTGATCGGGGCCAACCATCGAAACACTCTAGATTCTCGGGGTTGAACTTCCGCAATATTTGAAGTTACGAGTTTGTTAGCTCTTGGCTGTCTCGGTGTAACCGGACCGCCCGGGCGAGATCGAGACCACCTTCAAGGGCCCTCCACGGGGGGGGCGGCTTGTTGCGACGGCAAACCGCACTGAATTTTCGCAAGACAAGGTCACCCACGACTAGTGCTCTCTTATGAACCAGGTGGCGTGGTACCACCTGAGGCTCTGCTAGTATCGAACAGGACGCAAAGCTGCCCGATCGCGCACCTCCTCCAAAAAGGTTGACTTCTTCTCGGTGCTGGTCTTTCTAGCCATCCTCGCTGAACGCCGAAACGCGTGGGGTGACTAATGACAGCTCGGACAGGTGGACAGCTTCTGCCCCATAGACTAGGAAGAAAGGTGTTTCTCCAATCGCCCGGCGGGGTGTGGTTCGAAGCAACCACAACACCGCTGGAAGTTCATCCGTCTACCGTGCACCCCACTTGTGGAGCCAATCAAATGCCCTCATCTTGAGGCCCCTCAACACTAGCGCGTTGGCACGCTCTATTTGGCCATTGCTCCTTGGGTGGGCCACCGAGGCGAAACATACCTTGGTGCCCATCTCTTCACAGAACTCTAGGAATGCTGCGCTGGTGAATTGAGTGCCGTTGTCAGTGATGATGCGGTTGGCGACTCCGAAGTGGGTGAAGATCCCACGCATGAACCTGATGGTAGCGAAGGCTGTGATGGCACGCACTGCATCGGCTTCAACCCATTTGGTGAACTTGTCGACGGCGACAAACAGATGGGTGAAGCCCCCTGTGGCTTGCGGGAATGGGCCCAAGATGTCTAGCCCCCAGACCGTGAACGACCAAAAGAGTGGGATGGTTTGCAGCGCTTGGGCTGGTCAGTGGATTTGCTTGGCATAGAACTGGCACGCCTCGCATCTCCTCACCAGCTCACAAGCATCCTAGAGGGTAGTAAGCCAATAGAATCCTTGGTCTAACGCTTTACCGACCAGCGTCCGACTGGACATATGGCTCCCGCACATGCCTCTATGGATATCAGAGAGTAGGTTGCTCTCTTCTTCCCGAGTGATGCACTTTAGAAGAATTCTGTTTCTACTTTGGCGATATAGGTCCCCACCTACTAGAGTATAACACTTGGCCTTTCGTGCAATTTTCTTGGCTAACGCATCATCGTCGGGGATCACTTGGTCCTACAAGAAAGCTAGGATCGGATCCATCCACCGACCTTCCCAGCCATGTGTAGCAATCACGTGGTGATCACCTGAGTACTCCGCCTAGCTAGGCTTTTCCACTGGTACCGCCTTAGCGGTGTCGCCATCCTCCCTCCTTGAATTGGGGGCTGAGGCTAGCGCACTGTCTTCCCTCCCTAAACTGGGGGCTGGGACAGCCGCGCCACCTTCCCCACCTGAGTCGGAGGCTGAGACGGCCGCACCATCGTCCCTAGTGTGAACGGGGGCTATGACGGATGGTCGCGTAAGCCTTTCTTCAAAGACCCTGACCAGAACAGTGGTTCTTGATGACGCGAGCTGCAAAAGCCCGTCCGCCATGTGGTTGTCGCGCCGAGGGGGTATGGATATACCCCAGCCCTTCGAAGTGGTGCTCGATCTTCCTGACCACCACTAAATACGCTGCCATTGTGGGGTCAGAGCACTGAAATTCCTTTCACGCCTGATTGATGACCAGTAGGGAGTCGCCATTGACTTGGAGACGCCGAACACCTAACGGGGAAGTGGCGCGCAGCCCCGCCAGTAAACCCTCGTACTCGGCGATGTTGTTGGTGGCCTTGAAGTCTAGGACGACCATGTACTGAAGGATGTCGCTGGTCAGGGAGACTAGGACGACCCTAGCCCCCGCGCCCTCGAGCCTGAATGAGCCGTCGAAGAATAAAGTCCAGGGAGAAGGCGCGGGTATTTCTTCAGCTTCAGGAGTGGTGGGAGTCCACTCGATGATGAAATCCTCTAGTCTTTGACTCTTGATGGCGGTGCGGGGGGTGAACTTGAGGCAGAACTCCCCCAGCTCTACCGACCACTTGATGATGTGACCCTCGGTTTTTCGATTGTGGAGGATATCTCGCAGGGGATAGGCAGTGACCACTGTGATATCCCGTCCCTGGAAGTAGTGCCGCAGTTTGCTGGACGCCGCTAGGACGACATACAACATCTTCTGTGCTTGTGGGTATCTGGTCTCCGCCTCATGTAGCACCTTGCTGACATAGTGGTAACCGGACACCTTCCTCTCCGCCACTAATCTGCGCCTGCTGCGGGAGTAGCTGCGATGTACAAAACAACAGACTTCGCCAGGCTTGGAGGCGACCAGCACCGGTGGGAAGGAGAGGTACTTCTTTAAGTCTTCAAACGCTTGTTGGGCCTCCAGAGTCGATTCGAAGTGGTTGGTCTTCTTCAATAGTTTGAATAGGGGTAGACTCCTTTCCCCAAACGAGCAATAAACCACCCGAGAGATGCTAGACAGCCAGCGAGACAATGCACTTGCTTGAGCTAAGTCAGTGGCTTCATTTGCTCGATAGCCGCTATCTTGTCGGGATTGGCCTCAATGCCCCGGTTAGACACAAGGAACCCTAACAACTTCCCAAAGGGCACGCCGAATACACACTTCTTGAGGTTGAGCTTCAAGCAAATCTTCCGAAGATTGGCAAAGGTTTCTTCCAGGTCTTCGATCAGTCCTTCACCCTTCTTGACTTTCACCACCAGGTCGTCGACGTACACCTCGAGGTTCCGTCCTATCTGCGGACGGAAGAAAATATGCATAGCACGCTGATACGTAGAACCAGCATTTTTTAACCCAAATACCATTCTGATATAACAATAAATGCCCATTGGGGTTACAAAAGCGGTCTTTTCTTCATCCTCCGCCACCATGCTAATCTGGTGGTACCGAGAATGCTGGCCCGTCCAGCAGCTGACTTTCACACCCGTAGTAGAGTCGATGATGAGATCAGCGCGGCAAGGGGTATGGATCCTTCGGGTAGGCCTTGTTGAGGTCGGCGAAGTCAACACACATCCGCCACTTCCCGTTGGCCTTCTTGACAAGCACGGGGTTGGCAAGCCACTCGGGGTGAGAGACTTCCCTAACAATCCTCGCGCGTAGCAGCTTCTCTACCTCCTCACGAATGGCATCTTGTCACTCTGGTGCTTGTATCTAGACCTTTTGTCAGACCGGGCGCACTCCTGGGAGCATTGCCAATCAGTGCTCGATCACCCCTTGGGGACCCCAGTCATGTCAAACAGTTTCCAGGCAAACACATCAGAGTTAGTCCAGAGGAAGGTGACGAGCGCGCTTTCCTATTTGGTGCCAAGGTGGGCACCCACCTTAACGGTCTTCTTGGGCTCGCCCTCGCTCAGGGAGACCACTTTAACCTCACCAGAAGAACCGGGCAAAGCACAGATCTTCACCGGAGGTGCTCCTGAGTAGGCAGCATCGGCTTGCCTTGCATAGGTGGTGCTGGCTAGGTCCAATGCCTGCTTGTGGCAGCACAAGGCTTCCGGCCTGTCCACCTTAATGACTATGGGGCCACCGGGCCCTGGTATCTTCACCACCATGTACGCCTAGTGGGTCGCCGCCATGAACTTGACCAACGCTAGTCGGCCAAGTAGGGCATTCTACGGATGGTCGAAGTTGGCAACTTCAAAGTCCACCACCTCCGTACAGTAGTTGCTCTCGTCCCCGAAGGTGACGGGGAGGCGTACCTGGCCTAGTGGCACTGAACCAACCCCTGGGGTAACTCTGTAGAAAGGCAAGGCTGGGCGGGCGCAGCTCCTACTGCGATATCTGGAGTGCCCGAAATGCCTTGGAGGGCAAGGGTTGATGGAGCTCCCTCTGTCCACTAGCACTCACCCAAGCTTCACGTTCCAAATCGTGGGCGAAACCACGATCGGAAGGTGACCTAGGCCGGCGGTGCTTTCAGGATGGTTGGCCCGATTGAAGGTGATCGGCTCCTCCGACAACTTTAGCAGCCTACCCGCCCTTGAGCTTGGCACAGCGGCGCAAACTTCCCTCATCAGCCGCTTATACTTCGTGTTGGAGGGATAGGTGGCTGAGCCACCGTGTATGTACACCTTTGTGTACTCACTTCTTTGGAAAGCCAATGGGGCAGGGGTCTTCATCTTGAGTAAATGCGTCGTGGGGACGATGCTCCTTGAGCTGCTGCCCCACCATCTTGCTCACAACCTGGCAGTTGGGCAGGTCGTGCGTGTTGGATTTATGGATCGGGCAGTAGGGCATGCCCTCCTTCTCCTCGCGGTGGTCGTCCCTCCGACCGCGACGATCGTCTCGGCGGTCACGGCGGTCGTGCCACCACGACTTGGTGTCCCTGTGCTTGCGCTCAGCGGTTAGGACCTGCCCAAACTCAGTCGCTCCGTGCTTGTTCTTCCTGCTCGTGGAGCCGAGACCCTTCGAGGTCTCGACTTCGTCTCCGCCGTGTCGCCAGCTGAACCGGATACCTTCCTCCGAGCTACCACCGCCTGTGCGCACTTGTGCGCCAGGGAGAACAGCTCAAAAGTGGTGGTGATGTTGCAGGTAGCCATCTTCTCCTGCATCTTGTGGTCTCGGATGCCTCTTCAAAAGGTGATGACGACTGACTGTTCGGAGATCCTAGGGATCGTGTTGCGGCAGTAACTAAATCGTTAGATGAAGTTGCACAATGACTCCCTTTTCTCTTGCTCGAAAGCATGGAGATCATTCTCCACGCTCTGCTGTATGTATGAGCCTTGGAAGTTGGTGACAAAAAGGTTACACAGTTCCTCCCACGAGTGCATCATGGCCTTTTCAGACCCACCTGTGGCTTGCACCACCTTTGTGTATATCTGCAAGAACTCCTCCGGGTTGGTGGTGCCATCATACTTCTCGATGGACGTCGGGTGAAACCTCTTCGGCCACACAACGCGGTGCAACCGACTGGAGAACACTTGGCACCCAACGCCGTAGGGGGAGCCACGCCGTCCACTTGAACCCCAGCCCAGAGACCGTGCCGGGGAGTGCAGACCTTGACTCCCCAAGGATTCGGAGGAGAGGGCCTCCTCCTCACCCAGAGGGTGGGAGTCGTTGGAGGAGCTGTCGTCACCAGGAGCCATCCGTCTATCGTGGCCTTGTCCCTGTGCATGACAGCACTACAGTATGTTGCACAAATCATTGCTGCGCCACTGCCGACGATTCTCCAAATGAGTCCTCAGATCCTCACGGCCCCCTAGTGCCCGGGGGACTTGTGAGGCGAAACGCCGGCTGCCACGTGGGCCCCAGTGTAAACGGGGTCCGCGTCTTGTACACCAGTTCCCTTGCTCTGGCCTTCCTGGCCAGAGCGCTTCCCACTCGGGTGGCTGAAAGTTTGGGTGCGCTTGACGCATAACCACGACATGAGTACCAAAGCTACCCGACCGATCGACACCCCACGCGGGAGTGGGCCCGTTGATCGAGCGATGTCCCGTAGCCACGTTGTGGCTGGGTGTCTCCCGCAAGTTCCACCAGGGGGGTCCAAGAGGAGATGGACGGCATGCAGGTTTTGGGCTAGAGTGGCCTCTTCCATGGCTAGCCACCGCCGAACCGGCAGCTTTGCTACCGCCGGGGAGACAACGTCACCTCCCTCCGAGGCGTGGAGATCCTACGCCCGGCAGAGTGCCGGAGATGCGTTACGCTATTGCTAGCCTCATGGCTCTTCTCGCTAAGAACATGAACCCACCATTACCAGAAGCAGGATCCTCCCAGTTGGATGACCAGGATCCGCTGGAGAGACGAAAGGGTGAGCCAACCGCTACCCCCCTACCTGGCGTGGCACTGTCGACGTATTTTGCCTGACAGTTATTCTCCCTAGACGGAGTCTAGGGATCGATAGAGGGAGTCTTCGTGGAAGGACACCTACGGGCTCTCCCGAGGGATCCACACAGACAGAAATCCAAGAACACACCGATATTACCTGTGTTAGTCTTTGATGCGTAATGCAGACCCTATGTCCCGCTTCGCCTCCTTAATGTGTTTTGAGTGTATTACAAACACTCGATCTTCACTCTATCTCCCTTTCTGCTTTGTCTTCTCGAGCTCTCTCTTCTCTGCTCTTCTTTGTGCTCTTTTTTGTCCTCCTCTTTCCATGCACCGAAGCTCCCTTATATAGGTCGGGCTGGCTCGGGCAAGTGGGAAGATGACATCATACTGATTACATTTCATTTATTACACCAATTGCTGTAGCCCCATCCCCTGGCCTCATTCTCTGCACCACCGCCTAACTCCGCCCGGTCCGCCTGGGAAGCGACTTTCATGCGATGGGTTAGGTGCAGGATGTCAGAGGGATAAGCTATTGTGCCGTTAGCAGAGCCACGGGCATTCAATGGTTCTGACATTGTGTGCCGGGGGAGAATACTTCGAGGCGAAGCTCCCCCATTCCTTCGACGTACACCTCCTTGCCTGACCGACAGTGGACCACCGAGTACCTTCTGACTCCGTCGGCCGACCACGTGGCCTGGTCGCCTGGCGTCGGGCTCGATCGCCCACCGCTCACCAGTCGCCACCGGCCCAGTCGCTCGGGCGTCGGGGCTTTGATCGCCCGCCTGCCAGCCAGTGCCGCTTTCGACACTCGTGGCCCCTCCTGACCGTGGTGGAGAGGGTACCCCGGTGTAAAGTACATTGACAACGAGTATATCTTTCTCATATGGAGTCCAATTGAGGAATTCTTGTGCTTATTAGAAAGATAACAACGAGATCTTTCCAATAGATCTAGTCCCAATCCCAAATTCATTATGAATTAGCCAAAATCATTGAAACAATATATTGTATTGCTGTTTTGGGTTGTTTTGAGTCTTGTAAGTGTGTAGGGGGTCCAAACCTAGGTTGTGTGCACCCCTCCTAGCTGCACACAACTCTAGCCGCCGTCCTCTCATATACTTAGTAGCCGCTGCCTTAGATACTTGGGTTTTGCTTAGATTACAACTAGACACTTTGTTAGTTTTTCGTTGTACATCAGTTGTGGAACCCCAACTCATGTGCTTAATATTAATCGCGATTTCATATTGCATCTTCTATGTTCTTGCTTTTGTTCTCGATTCACAAGTAGGGATTAGCCTTCTTGGCAAGGTCAACCGTGTATTGTGCATGATTGATAACCAATGAAGCTGTGGTATAGCGATTGCAGGGTTCGAATCTATTATGATTGAAAGCCGGATCATCAACATCAAGTTCTCCACCAATTGATTTAGTACTACCTGTTAGAAGATCCGGCCAACATTCGCATCAAGTAGTATGAAAGCCACGGTTGCCCAATAGGTAATTCTTGTATCCCTACTTTTGTTTTTACCATTGTCCTAGAATCCAGAAAAATTACCCTACAAAAAGTTCCTCATCATTTCTGTTGTCCTACAAACCCTTGTGCCTTTGTAATTTTCGTTTTTACTTTTGCTTGTTAAGTTTGTGTCCATCGTCATCATCTTATTGCTGGTTTGAATTAGTGATCCTAGTTTCTAGTCATTACCTTCCGTTGCCCTAATTCTTGTTTTGCACCATTTGTCATCCCACCACCGCCAACCCCCTAGAACCAAAGAGAGTCCTACTCGATTTACCCTTGCCGCCGCTCTGCATTATATCCTCCACTCTGAAAGCCCTAGATAGGTCATGAGTCACCTTATGTCAATTGCTCTGCTCAGTTAGCCTCCATTTTTCACCCATAATCCTATTGCTAGCTTAGCCCTATCTGGAAGGAAGAAGTGAAGGCCCAAGCAATTCTAGATTATGCAGTGTTCAGGAAAACGGGTGTAACTTTTGCATACAAACTTTGATTGGGGCGTACATTTTTTGTTTCGAAGAGGACGATGAGGCGCATATGAAAAAATGTAGGTCTTGCAATTTTTGACCTTCAAATACGGCATCTAAGACTGAGTCCGGGCCCCGAAAGTTTGTTGTGTTGTTTTTGCCATTTTTTGGACATTTGTTCCACATTTTCTCTCATTCCGAAATGTGAGATTTTTGTTTTGCCTTTGAGTTAAAAGAAAGAAAAGTGAAAAAAGGCAAGTGCAAAAAAAAGAAAAAAAAGAGCCACATTGAAAAAAATCAGAGAGAAGAAAAGAAGCAAAAAGAGGGAAAGAGAAGAAGATAATCAGATTGCTTGCATCCTTTGAGTCATTTGTACTTTGATATATCCCCTGCTAGGTTGAACTAGTTCTAGGAATACATTTGGGCCAGCAACTGTGATAAGTACATTGGATATTTTTCTCAGCTTGCTAATCTAATTTTGATATTGCTTATTCCTATCTACCAAATATTGCCTTCCAAACTCCACATACTTCTTATCGGTTCATGTTCTCCTTTGCAATTGCATCACTCATGCTCTAGTCACGGTATCATGAACCAGCTATTGGTTGTACCACCCGCTGCTTCAGTAAAAATATTTGTAAAAGTGTGGTAAGACGCTTGAGAATGTGTGATTCCACCTTCCACCACCTAGTTAGTTGATAGGGATAAACTCTTGTGTTGTCTTTTATCTTCTACTAACAATGGCAGGTTTAGAAGTTGAAGTTGTGGATGGAGAGGAGTATATTCTGAGAAAAGAGTTCAACAACATGCTAAATGTCATCAATGAAAACATCGCAAAGATCGGTCGAGACAATGAGCATAGATTAGAGAGAATAGAGCAAAGCATTGCCAATCTTCTCATGAGGATGGAGAACTTTGAGAGATAGCCCCCTCTCAATGGGGTTTGAAGAGTAGAGGAGTATGAAGAGTCTATCGCGGAAGATGATGTGGATGGAGAAGGCCGCGATGCCTTCACTGCTCACATCGCTCCACAAGATGTACAACAACAACGACACTTGAATCACAACCGCCATGGAATAGGAGGTAATAATTTTAATCAGCACAATGGTCATGGATATGATGATCCTTTTTCTAAAGTCAAATTTACTGTACCATCTTTTTTTGGTGCATATGATGTTGAAATTTATTTATATTGGGAAATGACTGCTGAACAAAAAATTTAACTCCCATTTAGTTCCTGAAGTACATAGAGTCATATAAGCCACTAGTGAGTTCAAAGATTTTGCTATCATGTGGTGAATGAAGTAGTAAATTCTAACTTACAACCTAATACATGGGATAGATTAAAGCAAGTTACACATAATAGATTCATTCCTCCTTATAAATGTGATTTATGTAAGAAATTGCAATGCTTGAATCAAGGTAATCTTTAGAGGAGTACTACAAGAGCTACAAAAAAGCATGTTGCGTTGTGAGGTATTTGAGGATGAAGAAGATAAGATGACTCATTTTTATGGAGGTTTACAATGTGAAATTTAGGACATAATTGATTACAAATATTATAATGATATCAATAGATTGTTCCAACTTTCTATGTTGGAAGAACAATAATTGCAAGGAAGACAACAAAGGTCAAGGAGCAACTTCGGAAGTACATCTACACCAAAAATGACACCGGGGCATGCCAAATCAACCCCACCTCCTGTTAATTGGCCTACTACCCCACCCTCTCCATGAGTAGGGCATGTTCAGCACCACCACCACCACTGTCACGAGCACCCAAGGTGAGTAAATCTATTACTGTGCAGTCACCAACAAAGAGCTCTTCATCGATTGCTTTCATGGATCGTACAACTGGGATTGTGTGCCATTATTGCAAAGGGATAGGCCATGTCATGAAGGATTGTCCAAGTCAACGAGCGTACATTGCCACGGAAGAAGGTGGGTACATTAGTGCTAGTGATGTTGAGGATGAATATGCTCTTAGAGCTAACTTTGCTGATAATGAAGATGATCATGAGATGGACAGTGATGGAGAAGAGATTTTAGGAACTGCTGCCATGGAGAATTACAGGACCATAATTATGCAGAGAGAGTTGAGCGCTCAAATGGAGCTAGCGGAGAAGTTAAAACACCATAATTTGATTCAAATTTACCTCATCATCCAGCACCATCATCTTCATGTGATAATTGATGGTGGGAGCTGCAATAACTTGATGAGTTCAGATTTGGTCAAAAAGCTTTGCTTGACCACACGTGCGCATCCTCATCCATATCATATTCAATGGTTCAACAACAGCGGTAAGGTGAAGGTAACACAAACTACGAGTGTATTTTTCATCGGAACATACCATGATTTTGTTGATTTCGATGTAGTACCTATGAAAGATGTTCACTTTTATTAGGGTGACCATGAGAATTTGATACTGATGCAACTCATCACGGTAGAAGTAATAAATACACTCTTATGCACAAAAGAAAGAAAATCACTTTGCTTCCTATGGCAAATGCTAAAATTGTGTAATATGATAAAGAGAGAGCTGAAAATGAGAATAGAAAGAGTGCACCACAATCTCAAAATCAGCAAGTAGCCAAGAAATGTTTTATGACCTAAGAAAGACAAAACAACACCTAGTTCTTAGTCCAAGGGAATTACATTGAAAGGTGGTGTTATGCTTGGTACAAAATCTGATCTTGCTAAAATTAATGAGAACGATGCATTGTGCTATGCTTTAATATGCAAAGAGGCTTTATTTTCACTTAATAATATTCCTAGCTCTTTGCCTCCTACCGTCATTAACCTTTTGCAAGAACATGAGGATGTGTTTGTAGCTGAGATATCCCTGGGGCTGACACCTATTAGAGGTATTGAGCACCAAATTGATTTGATTCCGAGAGTGACTTTGCCAAACCATGCTACATATAGGACCAATCCAGAGGAGACTAAGAAAATTCAACAAGTCCAAAAGCTATTGGACCGAGGGTATGTATGGGAAAGTTTTAGTCCAAATGTTGTTCCTGTACTTTTGGTTCCTAAGATAGATGGTACTTGGCATATGTGTATTGATTGTAGAGCCATTAACAATATCACAATAAGGGATTATCGTTGTCGGTGTTTCGTATAACCGGCAAGTAAATTTATAGGTGTAGGGGGTCGCGCGCTCCCTCTCCTTGAATGGTTAGACGTAGGGAGTCCAAGATTTATACTGGTTCGGGCCGAACGTCCCTACGTCCAATTCGTGATGGTGGTTCTTGTATTGCTCTGGTGGTGCAGCGCGCTACACGTGATTACAAGTGAGGGCTCAAGACAGGCCTCGAGCGCTCGTCCGAGCAAGAGGAGTGGGGGGGGTCGGAAACTCAGGAGCTTCGGGTGCTAAGAGCGTTCTCTTGAGTCAGATGAAGGACTCGATTGCGAAGTGTGGGTTGGTTATCAGCTAGAGAGAGCTGCCCTTCCCGGAGGGCCCTGCCTCCCTTTATATAGGCAGAGGACCTTTATATAGGCGGAGGGGGCAGGTTACACGGGAGTTTAGAAAAAAGGTTGGGGTGCGCAGCGCCCGGGAGTCCCGGTCTTCGGTCTTGGTGACTGACAGGTTCCTGTTTGCCCCACGCTAGGTCAGTAGACACAACAGATAGTGCTTCGTTGGGAAGGTGCGTGCCTGCCCTCTGGGCCTGTCAGACGGCGACGGCGCAATGAGACGGGCACTTGACTCTGGCGGCCCGCTGACCGCCTAGGGAAGGAACCACCCATCCCATCATAGCTGTCATGTTCGTGGGGCAAGCGACCAGCTTGCCGTCGACTGTCGATGTGGTGAGGTCACAGGGTTGAAGCTCGTTGGGGCCCCGGCCTGAGGCCAGGTCGGAGCCTAAGGAGGCGCCAGATCTTGTCTGGTCTGAGTCTGCGGAGGTGCTTGGGACTGGGTCTGGTCGGTGCTCATGGGTGCCGACCAAGCCTGGTCGGAGTTCTCTCGGTGGGCTTGATCGAGGCCGGGGATCTTTTGGGGCTCGACGAAGCCTTCGGTTGAGGCTGGGCCCAGGATGGCCCATTGGAGACTCCGGACAATGTTCAGTGATAATCCCATCTGTGAGGGTCAGAGACTTGGGCGGTACTTCCTTCGATGCTCGGCGTCGCCGTCGACCGCGCTACCATGTCCGAATGACAGAGAGAGAAGCGATCTTGAAAATAGATGTATACTTTTTGTGGGTACCGCACGCAGTATTCGCCAAGATTCTGGGGCCGTCCGGAACGCAAGGCGTTCTCAATGGCCCTTATTTTCGATGATGCGATCTTCTTGGTGGACGTGGTGACGCCTCTGCTTCTGATGCCTTCATTTATTGGAGCTCGTTTCACCTGCGCAAAGGGCTTATAAGGGCGGTATAGCCGCAGGATTTGAGACAATTGCTCGCCGCCAAATCCTCGCATTCGTGATCCCTTAGCCTCCCCTGGACCTCTGATGGCCGAGTTGACATTCAGCTTCGGAGACGATGCGCCGCCAATGCCCACGGAAGAGGAAGCCTTCCTGGTGGAGCTCTGGGGCGACTTCGACCTGGCCATGGCCGAGTGGGCCGAGCAGGACGCCGCCGCTCGTGACGCCGCCGCCGTGGACGCTCTGCTCGATGTCGTTTCGAGGCTCCGCAGGGCGAGGGATGCCCTCATCGAGGCGGTCCGATGCGTAGCAGCCTTTAGATTCAAGGCTGCCTCGATGGCTTGATCAGAGGTGTCAGCGAGTAGCAACCATATGTAACTTGCGTGCCATATGAACGCCATCGGACTTCGCTTGTTGTGTGCTTTTTTATGTATGCGATCTCCCCGGGGATCTTCTTTTGGCACCGTGTAGCGAGGCCACGGGCATTTAGGGGGAGGTCCGACCGACTTGGTCGGCCATCTTGGCCTGGGTGCGCGCGAGCGCACCCGGTGGGTGTAGCCCCCGAGCCCCCGAGCGGGTCGGAGAGCTGGTCGGGGGGTTATCTGGATCAGTGAAGATTGACTGGGTGAGGCGAGTGGGACTCATTTGGTCGGACCCACCGGCATGCTTGTTCAACTCGGGCAGCGAAGTCCGACCAATTCGATCGGTAAGACCCGACCGGGCGGAGTTAGTCGGCTTCGTGCCTTCGAGGGGGTCGGAAGGTTGCCTTGGTCGGCTGGATACGACCGACTCGGTCGGCCGGACTTGACTAGGTGCGCACGAGCGCATCCGGTGGATGTAGCCCCCGAGCCCCCGGGCGGGTCGGAGAGCTGGCCGGGGGGTTACTTTGGTCAGAACGCAGATTTTTCGTCTCAACTGGATGTGGCTCCGGTCGGCAGAGACGCCCGAATGCCTCAGCGAGGTTCCGGTTCCCGAGCGCTCGTTTTACGTCGTAGCTGGACGCGGCCTTGCGGCAGGGATATCCGAATGCCTCAGCAAGGTTCCGGTTCCCGAGTGCTCATTTTACGTCATAGCTGGACGTGGCCTTGCGGCACGGATATCCGAATGCCTCAGCGAGGTTCCGGTTCCCGAGTGCTCGTTTTACGTCATAGCTGGACACGGCCTTGCGGCAGGGGTATCCGAATGCCTCAGCGAGGTTCCGGTTCCCGAGTGCTCGTTTTACGTCATAGCTGGACGCGGCCTTGCGGCAGGGGTATCCGAATGCGTCAGCGAGGTTCCGATTTCCGAGTGCTCGTTTTACGTCATAGCTGGACGCGGCCTTGCGGCAGGGATATCCGAATGCCTCAGCGAGGTTCCGGTTCCCGAGTGCTCGTTTTACATCATAGCTGGACGGGTTAGTAAGGCTGGTTTAACGCCGGAGCTAGGCGAGTTAGTCGGGTTGGTTTAGCGCCGGAGCTAGGCGAGTTAGTAGGGCTGGTTTAACGCTGGAGCTAGGCGAGTTAGTAGGGCTGGTTTAACGCCGGAGCTAGGCGAAGGGCGTCCGTCCCGAGTCCTTGTCTGGCGAGGCTGTCTACGAGAGGAGTGGCCGCTATCTGTCCCACGTATACGCCCCGTCCGCAGGTGTGGGACCTGGAGGGGGTGAGTAAGCGCGTGTTTACCTAAGGGTAGGTTTGAACACCGTGCTCGTGGTGCTACTAACGGGTAATCCAAGTGGGCCCTGGAGATCAAGCGACCTCCAAGCAGACGCTCTCTCAGGTTTCGGGTTGTCCTCGACACTGGGCACTCCATAAAAACTTTTTTACTCGATCCCAGATCGACCCCGAGCCATTCAGAGCCGGAGCGCAGCTGGTCTGCACTCTTCGGGGCCTCACGAGAGCGTGAAGTATGGTCTCGGACACGAGTTAAGGTGATTGAGCCGTCCACCAACTCAACTAGAGGCCCGCTGGGGGCTCACCTCGTCCTCGCCCCTCACTCAATTTTGTGCTTGGGCGAGCGCGAATCAACTTGGTGGATCCGGCCTTTAGAACCCGCAGCGAAGTCTTGGATGTAGGCTATAAGAGCCTTTCTCGCCACCTCGAGGCCATGGCGGCCTGGTGGGCTTTTTCATACTGCTTTGGGTTTAGTCGGTCCGCCCAGAGGCGAGATCGAGAGCTGTCGGGGCGTTCTCCCGAGCGATGCCTCGCACCTCCTACCGCATTCAATGCGCATGCAGGAATTAAATTCGAAGGGAAATGATTAGGGGTGGTATGTCTCATCACCGCACAAAGGATTTAACCCGACCGACGACAGTGATGCTTCACCGATGCGATCTTTCATCGGGCGTCTCGCCTACCGACGCTTGTCCGGGGGCATGTAGACTTAGTGCGCAGAGTGCTGGGGCACGTTCCCGTCTCTGTAATTGGCGCCTCCTTGCCTTCGCTTTTCCGCCTCTGGGGATGCTGTGGCCCGGGTACGCTCCCGACCAATTGTGGGTCGTCCCACACGTGCACTTCCTTTTACCGCAAAGCACTACTTCGAAGCCGTAGCCGCCGGGGCGCAGGCCGTAGTACTTGGGTCGAAAGGGTTACCGTTTGGGGGAACCAAATGGCCAGTTGGGTTACCGACCTGCGTAAATGTGTGAACTTGTAGCCCCCGAGCGGTGCGTGGAGACCAAGCTTGTGGTCGGCGCGTAGCGATTGGACTCGGGGGAGTGGGGAATTCATACGGACACGAGAAAAAGTTTTAGGGACAGAATCACCTTAACTTTTACTTCTCATGCTGGAGACGTTGTGGCTATTGGGACCCATCGCTCGGCTGTCCGCCGGGGTGGCGAGGTAATGGGCCTTTCGCCATTTTGGGGCTGCCGCAGGCCCACCCAGGCCTTTTCGCCGTATCGGCGCAGCCGATCCTGCCTAGGAGCCGAAACCGAAGAGCCGTGCCGCGCTCTCGCAGAAGCGAGTCCTTCCGCCCCTGCTGTCCCATCGCATTTTAATGCGAAGTGGAGGGAGTGGAGAGAATGCGTCCCGTAACGCAGGACGTGGAGTTAGTGCGCGTACGGCGCTCTGGCCGCCTGGAGCGCTCCGTCCCGCCTTTGTATATATAGCATGAGGGGCATGAAAGCGGTCACGCCTAGCCAGTTGCCTTCGCTTGCTTGTCGCTCTGCGCCCTCCTTTGACACAAAGGGGAGCAGCTCTTTGCACTTCAAATCGATGAATGGCGAGCGGCGGCGACGATCGGAGAGCCGCAAACGGAGGCGTGATTTTGAGCCCCGGTTCGGACCCAAGAGGCCCGCCTGGCCGGGTCCTTCGCCGCCGACGACGGGGCAGGATCACACTGCCCTCCTTGATCTTCCGCTTCAGGAACCCTCTTGCAGAGTAAGCCCCCTTGATCTTCCTCTGCCGCCGCGACGGGGGGCAGGAGTAAGCCCCCTTCACTTGGTATTGGAATGGCTTTGTTCTTATCTTGTTGACGCCGAGCTGCTTCTTTTTTCTCTCAGTGCTTCCGGTTCGGGCTCGCGCAAACAATCCACGGCGCCGCCGACGGCCGCTGGCTGGGAGGCGACGCGCCGAGCGGCCTCCGACGCCCTTGGTCGCTGGTGCTCTTCAGCGGGAGGCTGGCGACGGAGTCTGCATCACCGACGAGGTCAAGGCCTCTTCGACATCCAAAGTCAGCGAGGGCCGCCCCACGAGGCGGACACGCCAGGGCAGGGCCCACTCGGCTGCGGAGGAGGAGCTCTCCAAGACGCGCGAGGAGGTCTTGGCACTGCCGGCTCGGGCCGAGGTGGCCGAGGAGGAGCTCGCGAAAGCGCGCGAGGAGGTGGCGCCGCTACGGGCTCGAGCCGAGGACCTCGGGGAGGAGCTCGCCAGTTGCATGCGTAAACGGTGGACTCACGCGAGAATTTTTCATCCATGCTCGCCAAATTTTTGACAAGATGGGCAGGAGCTCGAGCTACTAGGTGCGCGCCAACCACCCGGCCGGACGATATCTTGATCATAGCACGCCGCCTTTCTCAGCGGGCGACGCCTAGCTAACCTACTCCGCTTTTGCGCGAAGCGCCCGCCCGAGAGGGGCGGATGGTTCTTGTGAGACGTAGGAGTACATGCTGGCTCGCTGGGCTACCGATGCCTCGACCCGATGGCAGCCGTCACCGGGATCGAGGGCGACGCGAACCGGGTCTGGGCGCGAGTGCGGGTGGCGGCGGAGACGGTGGCGGGGCTCGCCGCGGGTCATTGAAGCAACGATACAGCCGACATCGACGATTTACTTCATTGATGATCCTTCAGCAGTGGGACCGCTTTTGTTTTGTGGGATGCAATGCATGTATATTCTGTGTCATGAACTTTGGGGGCTTCGCTTGATATTTCGCATTTCTCGTGATATGAGTGCTCGCCGAGCAACCGTAGCCCTTAGGAACCACTGGGGTTTTTGGAGCGTAGGTCGTAGCGTTAACGCTTCGAGGAAAATGCGAAAATAGCAAGGGACTCTGCAGCCCAAAGACGCGTCCCGGATCGGTCGCGGATCACATCGCGTGGGCACTTCCTTCTTCCACAAAGCGCTACTTCAAGAATCAGAGTCAGCCGGGCGAGGCCATAGCCTTTGGGTCGATTGGTTACCGTCATGAGGGATCCAATGGCCGATCGGCTGCCGACTTTGTTGATATGCAAGCAAGAAGCCCCCGAGTCGTGTGTGAGGACCAGGACGCGGTCGGCACGCTTCGCTACGAGCCTAGGGAGTTCGATGGGAACACGAGGATAAAGATGAAATTTAGGGGTAGAACCTCCTTAACTTATCAATATTCCAGGCGTTGGATACAATGTTGCCATCGGCGTCTTTGAGTCAAAAGGTACCGGGTCGGAGGACCTCCACAACGGTGAATGGCCCTTCCCACGGGGTCACTTTTAGCTCGCCGACGTTGATCGAACTCGGCGCAGACTGTGTCGCCAACGTTGAAGGACCTCCCGCGACTCGACGACTATGGTAACGCTACGCTGGCTCGCCGGTACTTGGTCGACCGCAAAACGCCACGCCGCGTGCTTCGCCGAGTTGGTCGATGGCGTCTTTGTTGCGCTGGGCCGAGCCCCTGCGCCTCGTCGAAGGCTTGCGCCTTGGGGCGCCAGACCTGTGTTGGTTGGTAGGACGGCCGCAGACCGAACACCAGAAGAATGGTGTAAACCCGGTCGATCGGGTCGAGCAGGGTCCGTGAGGCTCCAGAGAACGAGAGGGCAGCTTCGCCCATCGCCGCGAATTTCTCCACCGGTGAAGATTCGCGCTTAAGCCCTGGAGGATCATGCCGCTTGCCCGCTTGACTCGCCGTTGGTCCGTGGGTGGAGCCCAAGACCAGCCGACGCGATGTTGAAGTCGTCAGAGAACTCGAGGAACTCCTTCCCCGTGAACTGCGTCCCGTTATCGGTGATGATGGAGTTCGGGACTCCGAACCTATAAACGATGTCGCGGAAGAAGTTTGCTACCTGCACCGAGGTGATGGTGGCGATCGGCTTGGCTTCTATCCACTTGGTGAACTTGTCGACTGCGACAAGCAGGTGAGTCATGCCCCCGGGCACCTTTTTGAAGGGCCCGACCAGATCGAGTCCCCAAACGGCGAATGGCCAAGTGATGGGAATTGCCTGCAAGGCTTGTCCTGGGAGATGCGTCTGCTGGGCAAAGAACTGGCACCCTTCGCAGGTGCGCACAATTTGCTCGACATTGGCCACGGCGGTCGGCCAATAAAAACCTTGGCAGAAGGCTTTTCCTGCCAGGGAACGCGGCGCAGCATGGTGGCCACAGATCCCAAAGATGGATGTCGAAAAAGAATCGCCTCCCTTAGTCGTACCGAATGCACTTCTAAAGGATCCCGAGGGGCTCTTTTGTAGAGGTCTCTGCTCGATCAGACGGGACTTCGCCCACGAAGCGAGGTGTCGCCGCCTCGGTGGGGTCATGGAGTGATCCGTCACCAACCGGTCGATGAAGGGCTTCCTCCAAATTGAAGTTTGTTATTTAGCATGCGTGGTTCGACCCGGATGGCCCGTGTCCGATCGGGTGGCCAATCGAGCGGACGATCCGGAGGTCGGTTGGTTGCTCGTTGGCGAGTCCAGTTGGACGGAGGGCTCGCGAAGGTTAGAGACGAAGATCCTCGATGGGATAGGTCCCCTGCTGGAGGCAAGGTTGGCTGTAGTCGCTTCTCCTAGAAGCGTCGGTAGCTATGGTGAAGCTCGAAACCCTTGAACTCCTCCTCGAAGTTTGCGTATTCTCCGGAAAGACGCCATGCGCGAGCGCCACGAGGCTCAAGCCTTCATGACTTGGTCGACGACGAGCTTGGAGTCACCATGCACGAAGTCGGCACGCTGCCGAGGTCGGCAAATGATCCGGAGACCGTTGATGAGCGCCAGATTCGGGCGATATTGTTGGTTGCGTCAAGAGTAGTCGGATGGCGATCGAGTTTGTTTCAAGCGGGAAACAAGGACGACCCAAGACCCACCCTCCGTTGTTGGTGTAGGACCCGCTGAAGCATCGCCGTCCAAGATCGGGGCCTCTCGGCACGGTGGCGCCTGGGCTTCGGTCCACTCGGCGACGAAGTCGGCCACGACCTGCGACTTGATCGCCATCCGGGGGACGTACGATATGTCGTGGCCGTTGAGCTCGAGCACCCACTTGGCGATCCTTCCAGAGGCATCGCGGTTGCGGATGATCTCGCCGAGCGGTGCAGAAGTCACCACGGAGACGAGGTGCCGATCGAAGTAGTGGACCAACTTCCTCTTCGTGATGAGCACTGCGTAGAGCAGTTTCTGCACCTGTAGGTACCGAGCCTTGGACTCGGAGAGCACTTCACTGACGAAGTACACCGGCCGCTGCACTTTGAGCACATGGCCTTCTTCGGCTCGCTCCACGATGAGCGCCGCGCTAACGACCTGGGTCGTGGCGGCGATGTAGAGGAGGAGCGTTTCCTTCGGTGCTAGGGCAACCAGCACCGGAGGTGAAGTCAAGAATGCCTTCAGTCGGCTGAGGGCTTCTTGGGCTTCCTGCGTCCAGCTGAAGCGATCAGACTTCTTGAGCAGCTTGTAGAGCAGCATCCCGCGTTCGTAGAGGCGAGACACGAAACGGCTCAGGGCTACAAGGCATCCCGTCAGCTTCTGGACTCCTTTTAGGTCACTGATCGGCCCCATCTTCATGATTGCAGAGATCTTCTCCCGGTTGGCTTCGATCCTGCGTTCGGAGATGATGAAGTCGAGCAGCTTTCCCTTGGGGACCCCGAAGACGCATTCCTCGGGGTTGAGCTTAATGCGAAACCTCCATAGGCTCGCAAAAGTCTCCTCTATGTCGGCAACGAGGTCGTCGGCCTTCTTAGTTTTAACGACGATGTCGTTGACGTACGCCTCGATGTTACGGTGTATTTGGCCGCTGAAGCACGTTTGCATACATCGCTGGTATGTTGCACCCACGTTCTTTAGACCAAAGGGCATCGTTACGTAACAAAACGAGTCGAACAGAGTGATGAAAGAGGTCGCGAGCTGGTCGGACTCTTTCATCACTATCTGGTGATAGCCCGAGTAGGCATCCAGAAAGGACAGGGATTCGCACCCTGCGGTAGAGTCGACGACTTGGTCGATGCGAGGCAATGGAAAAGGGTCTTTGGGACACGCCTTGTTCAGGCCAGTGTAGTCAACGCACATTCTTCATTGCCCGGACTTCTTTTTTACAAGCACATATTAGCCACTCGGTGGCGACCTCTTTATGAACCCCGCGCCGAAGCTTGGCGATCTCCTCCTATGATCTTGGCGCTTCTCCTCTTTAAACGGCGCGAAGCGCCGGACGACCGCCTTGAGCTGGGTCGATATTCAAGGAGTGCTCGACGACCTCCTCGATGCCCAAGATATCGAGGGCTTCGGCGCGCGACATCCCGATTGGCGCGGAGGAAGTCGACGAGTGCGCCTTCCTATTTGGGGGGAGCGTGGCCCCGATGCGCACGGTCTTGGTCAGATCGCCGGGATCGACCTCGACCTCCTTCGTATCCTCGGCGGATTTGAAGGATCCTGGCCCCGACTTGCTGGAGTCGGGAGCGGACTCGGAGGTTTCTCTCCGGAGGTTCTCGAGCTCAGCGGACATAATAAGCATTGACGCCCACTTCAGCAATCACTGGCCGCAGCGGTTAAGTTTAGCTGAAAGGATGTGGCCACGGTGATAACTCCCTGCGGCCCCGGCATCTTCAGCTTTAGGTAAGTGTAGTTGGGGACCGCCATGAACTTGGCGTAGCACGGCCTCCCCATGATGGCGTAGAGCTCGAACCCCACAACCTCAAGACCGTGGTCTCGGTGCGGAAGTTGTCTGGGCTCTCGAAGGTGACGAAAGGTGTCGATCGCCCGAGGGGTAGGCTGTTATTCGGACGACGCCGTGGAAAGGCGCTTTGTTTTCGCCGGAGACGCGAGCGAGGGATCCCTATGGCGCGAAAGTATCAACATACTGTGATGTTGAGACTATCGCCACCGCCCATAAGCACCTTAGACAGCACTTTGTCCCCACGATCGGGCCACAACCAGGATATCTTCCCGTGAGGGACGGGTCGGTGGTCGCCCGATCGAACGCGGATCGGTGACCACCACCGAGGTACTTTAGGCGCCGGGCGGAGCCGCCCAGGACCTCGCGAAGGCAAGCTTCATTGCCGCTTGTCGGCGAGCTTGTCACCCTCCAAGATCATGAGGCAGCCGCCGTTCAGAAACTTGGCGTCCGCTTTTTCCCCGGCATCGGTGCCGGGTCCCGCTTTTTCCTTTGCTCGCTGTGGGGACTCCGGAATGAAGCGCTTCAGTGGTCTCGCATCCCTATACTTGTGCTCGACGGGTACCGTGATGCACGAATAAAGCTATCCATCACCGCTCGGCGTTCACCGCACTTCTTTGCCGCGCTCGTTGCTTAGCAGGTGGTCTGTGGTCACACCACGTGGCCTTCTTGGCCCTGCTTCCCCTTCCGCTTCCGCTTGTCGGAGCGGTCGGAGGGGGCGCCAGCTTCGGCGCCGGACTCACGCTTGGCCTTCCCCTTGTTGAAGATGGCCCCCACGGCCTGTTCGCCGGAGGCGTGGTTGGTGGCGATGTCCAGGAGCTCCTTGGTGGTCCGGGGCTTGGCGCAGCCCAGTTTGTGAAGCAAAGCTTTGGAGGTGGTCCCATAGATGAACGCCCCGACAACATCGGCGTCACATATGTCGGGAGTTCGTAATCACCGGGAGAAGCGTCGGATGTAGTCCCGGAGCGTCTCCCACCGCCGCTTGCAGCCCTTTAGGTCTCAGGAGTTCCCTGTGGCGCCAAGTGCCTCGAAGTTGCCGACGAAGAGATTCTTCAGGTCGGCCCAGCTCCTGATAGTGTTCAGAGGCGTGTGCCGAGCCGCCAGGCTCGAGCCGAGTCCGCGAGATAGATGGGGAGGTACTGGATGATAAAGAGATCATCGGAGCTTCTCGGCTCGCATGCGAGCCGTAATCTTCAGCCGCACATCGGGTTTGTCGCCCAGTATTTGGTGATGTTGACAGGCGCGCGGAACCGGGCAGGGAAGTCCGCGTGGCAGATCTCCCGACCAAACGCCCGAGGCCCAGGGCTATCGGGGCTTGGGTCGCGGTCATGGCGCCGGCCGCTGTCGACGGACCGAGATCGGGCGGTCTCGTCGGCCATCCTCCTCCGCGCCTCGAGGGTGTCGCGGATGTCGTGACTATCTCCCAGACATCGGTGCACCGGAGTGCGCGAGGCCTAGGGCCGCTCAAGGAGCGACGCCGCTTTCGCCGGACCTTGCTGGTCTCGCGGAGGGGCGCAACTTGGGTGGCTCGAGGAAGCCCCCGAGTGATGGGAACCGGAAGCTGTCACATGCTGCACGGCAGCATGCTCCACCAGCCCCCGGAGGTTCTGGTACTTCAGTTTGGCCTCCAGGTCTTCTGGCTCGGGGATGCCACGAAGCAGTATCGCCGCTGCGGCAACATTTTGGCTGGCGCGGGGGAAGAATGGAAGGCCGTCGGACCCCTCGGTCAGCTGGTGTTGGACCTGGCACGCACGCGCGTGCGTTAGGGGCGTACGAGGGCCTAGGCTGGTGCTGCCCTAGTTCGGCCTGGGGCTTGCCTAACTGGGGCTCTTGAGCTCACCGCCAAGGCTGGCGCGGAGCTCGGCATGGCGAGCCCGAGGTTCGCTACACCACCGCACCTCAACATACGGGCGGCGGTCATTGGGGTCACGGGAGTTGTTACCGAGTCGCTTGTTCCCGCCATGTTGCACTCGCGTGAGTACAACGCGTCGGGAGTACGCTCTGTGTTGGAGTTGGAGTCGCTGCTGGAGGAGACCTCCAACAGCTCGTGGATGGAGGCTGGCCCATAGCTAGCCATCGCTACGAGCCGCTAGCCTATGGGGGGCGATATTGCCACCGGCGCAGGTCCATGCGCACCGCCAGCAGGAGCGGCGCAGCGCTGAATGGGTCCCGGCGTCGGGGTCCGTGCAGGGGCCCCAAGCCGAAGGTCGCCGAGGGCAGCGGCGAGAGTCGTGCTTTGCAGAGCTCGGCTCGAAGGTGGCGGGATGAGCACGAGCTCACCTGGCTGGAGTGGCGACGGTCGAGGAGCCGAACGATCCAACCCTCGATGTCGACACGCCAGTTGCCGGTGAAGAAAGCCATCAAGGAGGCAAGCGGGAATCTGGAGATGACGGTGATGACGCGCGGGCCCCTACCTGGCGCGCCAAATGTCAGTGTTTCGTATAACCGGCAAGTAAATTTGTAGGTGTAGGGGGTCGCGCGCTCCCTCTCCTTGAATGGTTAGATGCAGGGAGTCCAAGATTTATACTGGTTCGGGCCGAACGTCCCTACGTCCAGTTCGTGGTGGTGGTTCTTGTATTGCTCTGGTGGTGCAGCGGGCTGCACGTGATTACAAGTAAGGGCTCAAGACAGGCCTCGAGCGCTCGTCCGAGAAAGAGGAGCGGGGGATCAGAAACTCGGGAGCTTCGGGTGCTAAGAGCGTTCGCTTGAGTCGGATGAAGGACTCGATTGCGAAGTGTGGGTTGATTATCAGCTAGAGAGAGCTACCCTTCTCGGAGGGCCCTGCCTCCCTTTATATAGGCGGAGGGGGCAGGTTACACGGGAGTTTAGAAAAAGGTTGGGTGTGCACCTCGAGTCCAGTTTTCGGTCTTGGTGATCGACAGTTCTGCTTGCCCCTACTGGGTCAAGAGACACAACGGATAGTGCTTCGTTGGGAAGGTGAGCACCTGCCCTCTGGGCCTATCGACATGACGCAAGAAAGAGACAGCACTTGACTCTGGCGCTCACCGACCGCTTAGGAAGGAACCACCCATCCCATCATAGCCGCTATGTCGTGGGCAAGCGACCAGCTTGCCATCGACTGTCGACGTGGTGAGGTCACAGGTCGGTTGCTGGGGCCCCTACCGAGGCCAGTGTCTGAGCTCGAGGAGGCGCCGACCTGTGTCCGGTCTGAGCTCTGCGGAGGCGCCGGACCCGGGTCTGGTTCGGTGCCTGTGGGGGTGCCGGACTCGAAGCCTGGTCGGAGTTCTCTCGGTGGGCTTGATCGAGGCTGGGGATCTTTTGGGACTCGACGAAGCCTTCGGTTGAGGCTGGGCCCAGGACGGCCCATTGGAGACTCCGGACAATGTTCAGTGATAATCCCATCTGTGAGGGTCGGAGACTTGGGTAGTACTTCCTTCGATGCTCGGCGTCGCCGCTGACCGCGCCGCCATGTCCGATTGACAGAGAGAGATGCGATCTTGAAAATAGATGTATACTTTGCTGTGGGGTCCCCCTAGTACGAGTATTCGTCAATCATCTATTCCTAGGTTAGATGACATTCTTGACAAGTTGAGTGGTTCTATTATTTTCACACAGATTGATTTGCGTAGTGGATACCACCAGATTAGAATGAAATTGGTAGATTAATGGAAAATTGCATTTAAAACTAAGTTCAGTTTATATGAGTGGTTAGTCATGCCTTTTGGTTTAACTAATGCACCTAACACTTTCATGCATTTCATGAACGATGTTTTACGTACTTTCATTTGAAAATTTGTAGTGGTATATTTTGATGATATGTTGATTTATAGCAAGTTAGAAAAAGAACAAATTGAACATTTGCGTGCTGTTTCTAATGCTTTGAGAGATGTATGTTTGTTTTGTAACCTTAAGAAGTGCACCTTTTGCGTGGATCAAGTCTCTTTTCTTGGCTTTGTTGTTACTCCATAGGGAATTGAAGTGGACGAAGCAAAAATTAAAGCCATCAAGAACTGGCCAACCCCTCAAACAGTCACACAGGTGAGAAGTTTTCATGGTCTTGCAAGACTCTATAGGCATTTCGTGAAAGATTTCAGCACCATTGCTGCCTCGTTAAATGAGTTGACAAAGAAGGGCGTATCTTTCAAATGGAGACCAGCACAACAAGTTTTTAATAGCTGAAAGAAAAGCTTACACATGCACCTCTACTACAACTTTCAGATTTTGGTAAGACGTTGAATTAAAATGTGATGCTAGCGGAATTGGAATAGGAGGTGGTGTAATACACCGGCCTATTAATGTGAAGGCCCATGTGGCCTATGTAGAGTGGTGATGAGATTAGTCCTACATTACTTACACAAAGTGAGTTGTATTAGTATATAATGCCTGTTGGGTTCAAACATAGCACCTCTGGGTTAACCTTTTTACACAAACGTGGACGAAAGTGTAAGTGGGGTGTTATGCATGCGTAGGTCCACCCTACGGTGGGTAGACTTTGAGCCAATTTGGGCCAGAGTGTTACAGATGGTATCAAAACATCAACCTTCGCTGCACGGACGCGTGTGGGGCAGGGGCACAGGCATATGGCTCATGGCTCGTGTGGGCCTAGAGTGGCCACATGACATAGCATATGTGTTGGCACTGGACGCATGGTCATGTACTGAGGGGTGGTTCTGGGTATCTGCTGGGTATATGGTGTGCTGCCGAGGGTGTCAGCCCTTTAAGGGGGACGAGTGTATTACTCTGGCCTGTTAATGTGAAGGCCCATGTGGCCTATGTGGAATGGTGGTGGGATTAGTCCCACATTGCTTGTACAAAGTGAGTTGTAGTAGTATATAATGCCTGTTAGGTCCAAACATAGCACATTCGGGTTAACCTTTTTACATGAAGCGAGAACAAAAGTGTAAGTGGGGTTTTTTGCATGCGTAGATCCACCATACAGTATGGTGGACTTTAAGCTAATTTGGGCTAGGGCATTATAGTGCTGCTATAAGAAAGTAAACCTGTACCTTGGTGAAAAATTGAATGGGCAACCTTGAATTACTCCACCTAGGATAAAGTGTTGTATGCTTTAGTGCGAGTATTAGAAACATGGCAATACTATCTTTGGCCTATGGAGTTTGTTGTTCATTCTAACCATGAATCTTTAAAGCATATTAGAAGTTAAGCCAAACTAAATAAACGATATGCTAAATGGGTTGAATTCATGGAGTTGTTTTCATATATCATTAAACATAAGAGGGGTAAAGACAATGTAATTGTCGATGTGTTATCAACGTGATATACTATTTTGTCTTAATTTGATCATAAATTTTTTTGGTTTAGAGACAATAAAAGAGTTATATGCCACTAATTTGAACTTTAAAGATGCATTTGAAAACTGTAGAGGAGGAACATGGAATAAATATGTGTTGAATGATGGATTGTTATATCATGCTAACAAGCTATGTGTTCCTACTAGCTCTATTCGCCTTTTGTTTTTTGCAGCAAGCTCATGGAGGTGGTTTGATGGACCATTTTGGAGTGAAGAAAACTGAAGATGTATTGGCCATATATTGTTGAGACACGACGTCGGCAAGAGAGTGGCACATTGCACCACGTGCAATAAAGCTAAGTCTCACTCTAATCCATATGGTCTTTATATGCCTCTTCCGTTTCCTAGTGTTCCATGGGAGGATATTTCTATGGACTTTATTTTAGGGTTGCCTAGGATAAAGAGGGGGAGGGATAGTATTTTTGTGGTTGTGGAACGATTTTCTATAATGGCACATTTTATATCGTGTCATAAGAGCGATGATGCTACAAACGTTGCTGATTTGTTTTTTAGGGAGATTGTATGACTACATGGAGTGCCAAACACAAATGTTTTCAGATCGTGATGTTAAGTTCTTGAGTCACTTTTGGAGAAGCTTATGGAATAAATTGGGGATAAAGCTGTTGTTTTCTACTACATGTCATCCCCAAACTAACGTACAAATGGAGGTCAACAACCGTATGTTGTCAACCATGTTGAGGACTATCTTAAAAAAGAATTTGAAGTTGTGGGAAGAGTGTATGTATGTTGAGTTTGCTTATAACAAGTCGGTACACTCTACCACCAAGGTAAGTCCATTCCAAATAGTGTATGGGTTTAATCCTCGTGCTCCAATTGATCTTTTTCCCTTGTCTACTTCTGAAAAGGTGAATTTAGATGCTAAGAGGCGTGCTGAATTTATTTTGAAAATGAATGAAACAACTAAGGAGAATATAGAAAGGATGATTGAAAACTTTGTAATAATTTGGCCATAAGGCTAACGCTTTTTTTGCTTAATAAATATTATTTGCTTCATGATATGACTCTGTTATCATCATTGTTTCCACTGTGTGTGCTACCTTTTCCAGGACTAGCAGGGTTGTACACAGAGGGTTCGGATTTGAAAATCCGGTCCCAACAGACATCTTTGCAAAACCTGATAGAAAGGTTTGGTCCCTATCTTTTGATGAAAGCGGTGGATTCGATTTGCGAGGACAAGACGTTGGCGACCCGACTACTTCATCTCCAGATGATGCGCCTTAGCAATCGTTATACACCAACTCCCGAAGTGTTATTATTCTTGCTGGAAGCACGATCAACCTGACTACGAAGACCTTTGTCCCTACAAGCAACCGAAGAACAAGCAAGAACAAGATGAACAAGCAACTGAATTGCAATGGAATTGAATTGTTCAATCTGAAACTCAAGAAAGGTGGGGTTCCGAAGATAGGCAATGTGAGCAGTTTAGCCAACACGTGCAATTACAGCAGGAAGTAGCAAAGCTAACTTTTAATCTAACAAAACCCAACCCTAATGAGTCTGTGGCTGGCTGTTTGCAAAGGGGAGGTGGCAACCAGGAACCCTAGGACACGCCCCTAATGTACCCTTTTTGTTACAAGGCCAAGGGCCCACTTTGACTTGGGCTAGAAAAGTGACGTCCCTTGTTTCACAGATTCTTGCAGACACAAGTTGAATTTGGAGATGATTCTAGATCCATTTGGAAGTAGAGTTTATCAGCTTTTTGTGAAGTATAAGAATGCCCCAAATGGAGTCCGGATATAGTTGGTACGACCGAAACAAGTCAGCCCTATCCTGGAGTTAATATTTGAACCCAACTCGTGCATTCCTCTTCTATCCTTCAGCTTGCATGGTTCCTCGCCCAGGTTGCTAAGGAGAAGGATATCATCAAAAGAATTAAATAGTATTCCATTCGTTAAAATATTTGTATGCAACCTGAGGAATGTATTCACCTAGTAATTGAGTTGACGTGCGTGAGCTCGAGTAATTGGTCCTTGTATTACAGCAGTGAGTTCAAATTGATATGTAGGCGTGGATGTATCCATGGAAGTAATGTCCTGATCATCCTCCCTTCTTGCATTTCAGTCGTCCTCGACTCAAGTTCATCCTCTTCTTCCATGTATGGCTTTAAATCTACAATGTTAAATGTGGGACTAATCCCAAAATCTATAGGCAACTCAAGCTTATATTCATTATCGTTAATTCTTTCCAATACTTTAAAAGGACCATTAACTCTAGGCATCGACTTAGACTTTCTTAACTGAGGGAAACGATCATTTTTCAAGTGCAACCAAACAAGGTCACTAGGTTCAAAAATTACATGCTTCCTTCCTTTACGAGCAGCAAGCTTATATTTCTCATTCATAGACTCAATGTTTGCTTTAGTTGTTTTATGCATTTTAACATCGATTCAAAGACGTTTTGTAGCATCAAGATTCAACTTCTCCGATGGTGGAATAGGAAACAAGTCAATGGGAGCACGAGGAACAAACTCATACACAATCTCAAAAGGGCACAACTTAGCAGTAGAATGCAGCGAATGATTATACGCAAATTCAATATGAGGCAAGCGTTCTTCCCACATCTTAATGTTTTATTTCAAAACAGCCCTAAGCATGGTAGACAAAGATCTATTAACAACTTCTATTTGTCCATCAGTTTGGGGATGATAAGTAGTAGAAAACAGTAGCTTAGTCTCCAGTTTAGCCTATAAAGTTCTCCAAAAGTGGCTAACAAATTTAGCGTCACAGTCTGAAACTATTGTGTTTAGCACACCATGCAATCGAACAATCTCACAGAAAACAAATCAGCAACATGGGAAGCAACATCACTTTTATGACAAGGTATGAAGTGTGCCATCTTAGAAAATCTATCCACAACAACAAAAATGCTATCCCTCACCGTCTTTGTTCTAGGCAATCCTAAAACAAAGTCCACAAAAATATACTCCTAAGGCACGCTAGGAACAGGAAGGGGCATGTATAAACCATGTGGATTAAGTCGTGACTTAGCTTTTTGACATGTCATGTAGCGAGCGATGAAATGTTCCACATCCCGTCTCATCTTTGACCAAAAGAAATGGCTAGCAAGTATATCCTCCGTCTTCTTCACACCAAAATGTCCCATCAGCCTACCTCCATGCGGTTCCTGTAGCAACAACAAACGAACAGAGCAAGCTGGAATGCATAGTTTGTTAGCTCTAAACACAAAACCATCATTAAGGACAAATTTATTCCATGTTTTTCCCTGTTTACCATTCAGCAACACATCCTTAAAATCTACATCATGCTCATATTGCCCTAATCGTTTCCAATCCAAAAATTTTGAAGTCAAGTTGTGATAGCATGGTATACCTCTTAGGCAAAGCATCATCAATAACAATAACATTCTCCTTTCCCTTTTTGTGTTTGATGACATATGGAAAAGACTCAATGAATTCAACCCGCTTTGCCTACCTACGGTTCAGTTTTTCTTGACTTCGAATATACTTTAGTGATTCATGATCAAAAAGTATAACAAATTTCTTAGGCCATAAATAATGTTGCCATGTTTCCAAAGTTCGAACTAGTGCCACTACTACAGGAATCATCATCACAGACGGTTCGTAAACATCATCAGAGATGGTTTTGTGAACCGTCAGTAACAATAAGTCTGTGATGAAGGAGATCATCAGAGACGGTTTTCCACCCGTCTGAGAAAATATATATCACAGACGGTTCTATTAATAAACCGTCTGTGATATTTAATTATCACAGACGGTTCTCATTTTAAACCGTCTGTGATAATTAAATATCACAGATGGTTTCAAATCATAGCCGTCTGTGATGACCTTTTTTTCCTGCACCCTCAGCAGAACCTCCATTATTTATGGTGTTGTTCGAAATTTCCATCAATATTTCTACAACAATATTTATAAGGCACAACCAGTTATAGATGTTGTAATTGAATATCTACACTTCCTATATGCATTGAGGCAACAGTTTGTCTGATCAGGATAAACTTAAAATATAAACATTTGTAGCGCTTTTTCTCCCTTCTTATGATAATGTTGATGGAACTCGACTAACTCGACTAATAAATCAACCAAGACCCGCACGCAGCATGACGAGGAAGTGATGGCAACCACGGTCTGCTTGATCGAACCTGACACACTGGAGTGTGTGATTTGTTTCATGCTATTCGGCGGTTTTGCGTCACCGTCGCAGTTACGGCAGTAGTACCCGGACGACATGCTTTACGCTAGCACACCGCCGTACACGGTGGGAGAACATGGTACTTTGAAAAAAATTGTAGATGTACTTCAATTTCCATGTGACAACTATAAAATGTGTACCCATTTAAGTCATATCCTTTCCATGTGACAACTGTAAAAGTTGGTCCTTTTGCCAACCATGTCAGCGTGTCATCTGACGAGCTCCCAGTGATAGGTCGCTCCTTCAACCATTTGTTGAACTGAAGGTTATGCTGTCTCGTGATCCAAGACTCCTGCCGTGCTGGATTCTCTTGCCTTAGCCATTGCTTGTGCTCGACGATATAGGCGGACACTACAGCCATGTGTTGCAAAACCGTGAAATGGGCTCAAGCATACGCAACCGAATCAGGCGTGATTGCTTTCCTTCCGATGGTCCCGATACCCTGGAGCCTCCCCTCATGGCGAGATCGAGGCACACCTATCGGTTCGACCTGGGCCATGTAATCGACGCAGAACTCGACGGCCTCTTCTGTTGCATAACCTTCGACAATGCTACCCTCCGGACGAGATCGATTCCGTACGTAAGACTTGAGAATTTCCATATACCTCTCGAACGGGTACATGCTACATAGGAACACTGGCCCACATATCTTTATCTCTGTCACAAGGTGAACAATGAGATGGACCATGATATCGAAAAATGATGGAGGGAAATACATCTTAAGATTACATAGAGTCATCACCACCTCGACTTGCAGAGCATCTAGTCCTTCGATCGATGACCTTCTCGAAAGCGATTGTGTTAAAGAAATAACACAGCCTAGTGATTGTCTCTCGGACCTTGACTGGCAAAATACTTCTAATTGCGACAGAGAGCATATGTGTCATCAGCACATGACAATCATGAGACTTCATGCCGGTTCACGAAACAAGTCTCTTCATGTTGGAGGAGTAACCGGACAGAACTTTCACACTATGCAAGCACTGGCACAGTTCAGTTCTTTCGGCCTTTGACAGAGTATAACAAGCAGGTTCCAAGTGCGTAAGGCCTTTATCAGTTTTTTTCGGTGCTAACTCAGGTCTTATGCCCATATCGACCAAATCAAGCTGTGCGTTGATACCATCCTTTGTTTTACCCTTAATGTTGAGTAAGGGTACGTTTGGTTGGAGGACGAGGTTGGATGGGATATGGCCATCCAGGTCTGGATGGGATGGAGTCATCCAGGTGGCTGTTTGGTTGGATGGATGGGATGAGTCAGTTTTTTATTTGGTTGGATGGATGAGGATGGATGGGATGAGCCAGTTTTTTGTTTGGTTGGATAGATAGTGAGGGTGGATGGTTTGTTAATTCTAATAGAGAGAAAAATCTTTTTTAAAATTTTGGAATGAAAGAAAAATAAACCGACTGTTGCTTTAAATGTTTTCTTTTAAAAAAAACTGCAGCACAAAACAAAAAAAAACTGCACCACAAAACAAAAAAAATAGATGAGTATTGCTACAGTATTTCGCGCATACTGTTGACGCTACAGTAAATCGCGAGTTTTGGAATCGAACGCATGACCTCCAGACTGAAGCTCAATGCCTTTAACCAACTGCTCTGAATGAAACTCAATCAAATTAAGAGTTGACAAATATATAAACTCAAGCTGGATGGCTCCATCCGGCCAAATTCAAGGGATCGGTTGAGCCAGCATTTTCATGGAATATTCCCTTTTTTGGGATGATCCCACCAACCTGCCCTCCAACCAAACACATGGTAAGAGACCAATCACGCTGTCACAGACATTCTTCTCTACGTGCATGACATCGATGCAGTGGCGAACTTCTAGGTGCTCCCAGTAAGGTAGGTCCCAGAATATTGATCTCTTCTTCCACATGCTCTTTTCACGGGTACTTGATTTACGTCCCTTTCCATACGCAACATCCAAATCCTTAACAATGTCATGAACATCTCTCCCGCCAAACGCCTTGGAGTTGAACCATTTCGCTCCTTCCGTCAGAAGTTGCTTCATCTTGCGATATGGGTGATTGTTCAAGGAACCTACGGTGACGCATGTACACGGTTTTGCAGGAGTGATTCAGCCATACACTCTCGGTATCATCTAAGCAGTGAGTGCAGGCTTGGGTTCCTTTTGTACTCTGGCCTGACAGGTTAGCAAGGGCAGGGTAATCATTTATGGTGCAGAACAACAAGCACTGCAAAGTAAAGTTCTCTCGTTTGTACGCATCCCATACGTGTACCCCGGTAACCCACAATGTTTTTAGATCTTCCACCAATGGAGCACATCAACATCGTTCCCAGGTTGTTTCGGTCCTTGGATAAGCACAGACAACAAAATGTACTTCCGCTTCATACACAACCAAGGAGGAAGGTTGTAGATACAGAGATCTACGGGCCAAGTGCTATTGATGAGGACATCACTTCCATGGATACAGCCACATCTACATATCAATTTGAACCCGCTGCGATTATACAAGGACAGGTTACTCGAGATCGCGCATGACAGTTTAATCATCAGGTGAATGCGTTCCTAAGCCTCCCCATTAGTGATAATATGAATGGGATGCTATTTAATACTTGTGATGATTTGATTGTACTTAGGAACCATGGAGAAGGACCCTCGTGGACCAAAATTGGGCCAAAGATCAAGTTTAAGTTGGATTGGGAAGAGAACAAGTCCGAGTCCATTTCGGCCTCACCAACAGCGCTAACTTTAAAAGGCCATAACTTTTGATTCCGGAGGTTTCTGGAGGCCCATGAGTACACGTTTGAAAGATCTTAGAGTCTACTTTCCAATGGATCCAGCCCTAATGCCAAATTCTTCTTGAAGCAATGGAAAATCATAGAAGAGTGTCATGGGCCAGAAATTCCAGATGCTGTGCCTCCTTTTCTTTTGGGCCCAAAGCCCATGTAACCCTAGGGCAACCCCTTGGCTGCTGCACGCCCATAGCCGCTCCCTAGCCGCCATTTACCTCTATATACCTCCGTACTTTAGTTTTTGGGTTTTGTTTATTTGATAGTTTAGCCATTGCTACTATTTTGAGTCTTCCAGACGTGCTCAACAGCCGCCTAAGAAGCTCCTTGTTTCAGAACCCCACCTTATCAATCCTTCATCTTTATTTGCAATTTCAGATTGCCTTTACCTTTGTTCTTGCTTGTTCTTCGGTTGCATGCAGGAATCGAACCTCGTATTCAGGTTGATCGTGCCAACGGCAAGATCAATAACCCTATGGAGTTGGTTTAGCGATTGCTAAGGCGCATCGTCATCGTACGTTGTAGTCGGATCGTCAAAGTCAATTCCACCAAATCGAAGTTATCACTTTCATTGAAAGATCGGGACCCAAAGTCACATCAGCTATGCCGGCTGCTCATGTTACCGAAAGGATTCATTCCATCTGTACTCAATCCAAACCTTATATTTCTCAGATCCACACCGAATTCTTGAAAGCTCGTATTGATGTTTCTCCACTGGATGGAATCAACAAGGTGCCTTAGCATTCCATCATTCTTACGCTCCTCAAAGTGCCAACGCAACAGCTTTTGCCTCCTTTGGGTTCGCAAACAAACGCCTAAACGGGAATTACAGCAGATACCATGCCACCTTAGCAGAGGTCCTTTTTCACCTCAATGCTCTCGCCATCATCATCCGAATGACTCTTACGCTTGTACCGGGATGCGTTGCACACCGGACATATATGCAAGTTTGTGTACTCTTTGCGGTACAGGATACAGTCGTGGCGGCGTGGCGGTTCGAACTGACGGGTGACGTTTTATCCGAGGCAAGGTCTTGACTAGCATCCGCCTGGTCGGGTGCGCGCTCGACTGGTGCCTGTTTTGGCTGGTGCCTGTTCGGTGCCTATAAGTTTGGCGCTGGAGGGTGCTAGGGCACGCTTTCTGCCTTCGCTTTTGCCGCCCCTTTGCTTTTGCCTTCCTCGCCTCCTACCTTTGCCTGAGACAAGAAGAAAAGAAGCGAGGGGAATCGGGAGAGAGCCTCTTACATTTTCCCTTTCAATTTTCGATTGCTTGCGCTCCGGAGATGTCGTGGTCGGAGTGCACCGCCCAGCCCAGCCGTGCGCTTGGCCTAGAGAGGAAAGGATTCCTCCCCCCGCAGGATGTCTCGAGGTGGAGAGTACCGACGGGGGCCGCGGCACCAGCGTCGGAGGAGGGGGAGATCGTGGTGCCCGCCTGGTTTTATGAACGCGGGTTTGGGCTCCCGCTTCATCCCTTCGTCCGGGGGATGCTGCACCACTATGGGGTAGAGGTCCACCATCTTAACCCTAACGGCGTGCTCCACATAGCAATCTTCATGACGCTGTGTGAGGCATTCTTGGGGATCGAGCCCCACTGGGCGTTGTGGAAGTATTTCTTCTACGCCCGGCAGTGGAGAGACAAGGCGGCGGATGCTACGGCGTCCATGGGAGGGGTGGCCCTGCAGCTGCGATCTGGCCGTGGGTCGGAGTACATCCCCTTGAAGTTTCCGTCGTCGAACCGGGGGTGGCCCTCCGAGTGGTTCTACGCTCGGAACCTTGGAGGCAGCGCCCCGGTCTTCTCTAGCCGTCTCCCCGAGTTGAAGGATGAGTGGGGCTGGGGCCCCGACAAGAGGGAAAAGAAGAAGATGGAGCCGATTCTAGAGCGAATCAGGCTCCAGCGGGAGCGGGGCCTAACCGGCGAGGTAATTGTACGTGCATTCATGAGAATGCACGTGCAACCACTTATGGAGAGGGTGCGCCCAATGTACCTGTATGGCGGGGCATCCGACCCTATGAGGATGGTCGCAGCAGAGCTCGCCGCGTCGGAGCTTGAAGCCAGGGTGACCGGTGTGCTAGTCGGGAGCGCCACCGTAGCGGCGGGTGGTGGCCCCGACCCTTTCTCGGTGAGGAACCCTCCGGATTTGGTGAGCCATCCGATGCCTTTTTTCCTTTCCTTTTACCCCCTTGGGCCTTTATCATGCGGTTTGATTGGCGCCTTTGTGTTCCCCAGGGGCTGGGCAGGATGGTGTCACGGGCGATGATGCTAGGGGAGAAACAGCAGAAGGCCCAAGCCCGCGAGGCGGCCGCCTTGAAGGAATCCGACCGTAAGAAGCGGCAGGAGGAGGAAAGGAGGAAGAGGGGGAGAGAGCACGGGATTAAGTTTGCACGCGGCGAGGAGGTCTCCGAGTCGACTGCCATCAGTATGGCCGGCGCGGGGTCATCCTCAAGCGACGGTGATGGCGACAGCGTTGACGATCCGTATGAGACCTTTCTTGGGCTGCAGTCCGGCGGCGAGCCCACAGAGGGCACTGGTACAAGCGCTGCTATCGCCGGGTCCCAGACCGAGGTCCCCTGGGGGGAGATGCCTCTGGGAAAGCGGAAAGGTGACTCACCTCCGCCGGGGAGGCCGTCGAAGAGGGTGCAGCTGCTGCCATTTCCTCGCTCGACGGTGGCGAGCTCTGGGGTGGCGGTGGTTCGGCGAGATCCGGCGTCGGTTGTGCCCCCAGCGATGGCTGGGGCGCCGGTTGCCGGGTTGCCGTCGTCGGCAAAGTCGCGACCACCGTCGGAGGCTCCGGAGGGGTCGATGCGTGAGGAAATCCTGGGGCCTCTTGACGGGTCAGGGTCCTGACCGGAGGCCGCTGGGGATGAAGGAGAACTTCCGCTGTTACCACCGGGCTCGTGCTAACCGGGCGCATTTTGGCGCCAAGGCGCTTTTGACGTTGGAGCCCAAAGGCCCGTCGGAGAGGTTGATCCTGGCGCCGGACGCGGCTGGTACCGAGTCGCAGGCGGAGGCGACGCACGTCCTCCCACCCCCCGGGGCCCCCTGGCCTATGCTAACCTTGCCGGGCAGCGATCTTATCGGCAAACCGCTGCTCATGCTGGACATCGAGACAGAGGCCAAGTCGTGGGGGGCCCTTCAAGAGGGTGCAAAACGAGTGGAGGCTCACCTGGACCAGATTTGGCAAGGTCTGGCCTTTGCTCTTGGCTCGGCTGACGGGGCGCTGAAAGTCGCGTCCGAGGTCAATCGCCCGATCTGGTAGGTAAGTCTGACCGTCCGCTCAGCTACGGTCTTATGCTCGCTTTAGCAGCCAGCAGGCTAAGTGGGGTGCTCAGGCTTTTGCAGTTACTGCGGGACCAGTCGGGGGAGAAGTCGGCGTCCCTTCATATTTTGCATGAGTGGCTGACGGCCGCCGCGAAGAAGGACGGTCGTCAGCACTCTGAGTCGCGCGAGGCTCAAGAAGCCCTGGTGCGCGAGCGGCCGGAGGCGGAAGGGGTCCGGCAGGAGCTGCTCGAGAAGCGTCAGATAGCCGAGTCGCAACAGACGAGGATATCCGAGCTCGAGGCACTTTTGGCGGTAGCCAATAGTGCCAAGGATGCTGCGGTCGCCGCAGAAGAGGCCACGCGATCGGAAGTGGTGCGTCTTCGGGGCGAACGCGACCAGGCTCGGGCGGAGATGGACTCCACCAGTCGGGATGCCTTGCGCGAGCAGGAGGCCCGGTGCAAGGCCGAGGAGAACCTCCAGCGACTGGAAATCTCCACAGCTGGTAAGCAAATCAAACTCAGCTCAGCTCTCTGTGATCGCGGGTCGTCGAACCTTCTTTTAATTGTGCTTCAATATGTAGAGCTGCGGAAGGGCCTCAGTGATGCCGTAGAGGTGCAGAAACTGGCGGCGGAGGAGGGTGATGCAGCGGTCACGTCACGCGCGGTTGCCTTAACGGTGAAGGAAATGGCGGAGAAGGACTTGCTCGAGCAAACCGCCGAGTTGACGACCCTCCAGGTGGTCGGTGGGGAGATCCGTGATCAAGTGCTCGGGACCACTGGGCAAGGCCCAAGCTCGCTTGCCGCCGCGCTGGCTCGCGTGCCGGAGCACGTCAAGAGCTCTGTAAGCGAGGGGATTGAGCTCGGGGCTTGCTCAGTGCTGGTCTTCGCACTTTCCCATTACCACAGCATCGACTCGGCCGTTGTCAGTAGTGGGGTTGCAGCGAACCGAACCGATGAAGAGGTTGAAATCCTTATAAACGAGGCCGCTCCGCACGCCGAGGCGATCACTAGTCGGATACCACTGGAAAGCCTCCTCCATCGACAACAAGAAGAGAATTAGACATTTTTGTTTATTGTAATGAACAAAAAACTGCATTTTTTGTCGGGCTGTTCCGCAGGCCTGATCCTGTTTTTTGCACCTTTCCAAAGATGATGAACATTCGATAATCATAGCTTTTTAGGAACCGCGGAGGTCGCATAAGCATATGTCGACACGTCAGCGCCTTTGGGGAAGGCTTAAAAAAGAATAAGGACCTGAGGAGTAAGACGTTCGCTCGCACTTATCTCGGGAAAGGAGAATCTCTGACTGGCAGTGGCTCGAACCGCTCGGGTAATTCCTTCCACCGTAAAGCGCTACTTCGCAACCGTAGCCACTGGGGCGTAGGCCGTAGCGCTCGGGTCGAGAGGGTTACTGCTAGGGGGAAATGAGTAGCCTGGTTGGGTCATCGACCCATGTGAGTGTGCAATCTTGCGGCTCCCGAGCATCGTGTGGGAACTGAGCTTGAAGTTCCCATGCGGCGCTTGAGCCCAGAAGAACGGAAAAAAAGCACAGGAATAAAAAATGCCTAGGTGAAGAAATCGCCTTATCTTTTACTCTGCGAGGTTGGAGGCCTCGCTGCGGATCCAGGCCGCAGCAGCCGCTGCCCAAGAGGCGGAGAGGTCGCAGCGGCGGGCCTGGATCCGAGCCATGGAGGCGAAACTCACCAAGACGCGCGAGGAGATGCGGGCGTTGCGATTTCGGGCCAGGGCCGCGGAGGAGGAGCTGGCCAAGGCACACGAAGAGCGCTCGGCCCTGCGCGATGATCTCATGAACGTGCTTGGTCCAGCCTTCGAGTGTATGGCCAGGAGCTTCAGACCGCTGGAGGTGGAGCTGCAGGATCCGCCAGAGCGTAGTGAGCTACATTACGCCTTTGGCCTTTCTCACGCGGCCAACGTCCTGGCGGACCTACCCCGTGCCTTACGCGAGCGCTCTGCCCGCAAGGGGCGAGGGATCGCCGTCGCGGTGGCGGAGTATGTGCTGGCCTGCTGCGCCAGCCGCAATGCAGCCTTCGACCCGATCGCGACCGTCGGCGGGGTCGAAGGAGAGGCGGATCGGGCGCGGGCCAGGGTGCGGCTGGCAGCGGAGATCGTGGCAGGGCTCGTCGCGGTGGACGTGAGCAACGACAGCTCCGAGGATGACGATTTCGCCGGATGAGCCTTCAGGCGGTTGTGTCTAACTTTTGCTTCTCGGAGGTGTAATTATGTGTATGCTTGACATCATGGATCTTTTGGGAGATTTTGCCAGACTCTTTGCATTTCCTCTCTGGAATGTACACTCGTCAAGCGACCATAGCTCTTAAAAACCACGGGAGTCGCTTGAGCGTAGGCCCGAGTGCAAAAGATCTTGAGGCGAACGGGGAAAAACGGTAAAGGGCCTGATAGCCCCAAAAAATGAGTGCGTCCAAAGTCGACCATGGATCACTTCGCGTGGGCTCCCCCCTTTTCCCACAGGGCGCTGCTTCGCAACCGTAGCCGCTGGGGCGTAGGCCGTAGCACCCAGGTTGAGAGGGTCACCATTCATATGGAACCCAATGACCGATTGGGATGCCATTTTAGACAGCATGCGAGTGAACAGCTGCTGAGTCGCGCGCGCGAGGATGCGCAGCGCTTTTAGGCCCAAGGGATTTAAGGAAGGCGCGCGCGAATAAAAACAAAAGTCAGGGGCAAGAATTCCTTAACTTCCCGATATTCTGGGCGTTCGACACAGCGTGATACTCAACGCCGCTGGGTCGAAGGGTGCCGAATCGGAGGTCTCGCCTGGCGGTTAAGGGAATCGGAAGGGCAGCACGTTCTGAACGGCAGCTCGCCCCTCTGGTTCCACAGGTTCTGACCGCCAGCGTTGGCCCCCGTGTCCCTCGGTTTGGGAACGCCGCGGAGCGGTTCTACCGCTGCAGTGACGTTTCGGCCGGCGTGGGAGATGCAGGGAGGGCCGTGCGACCACTTGGGTAGTTGTCGGTGAACCAGACGCGCACGCTCGCGCGCACACGCCGGGCGCAAACGAAGGCTCGGGCTGATTCTACCCTGGGTCAGCACGGGAGTCGCTGAGCTTGGCCCTTTGGGCCTTTCAGCCGATCGGGCTGCCGTCGGAGCTCCGCGTGGCAAGCCCAGCTTCTCGACGTAAACGCGCGGTTGTTGATGATGAAAGCCATCAAGGAGGAAGATGGGAATCCGGAGATCACGAAGATGACGCGCGAGGCCCCTACCTGGCGCGCCAACTGTCGGTGTTTCACAAAATTGGCAGTAAATTTGTAAGTCTAGGGGCCGCACGTCCCCACTCCTTGAATGGTCAGACTCGGGAGTCCAAGATTTATACTGGTTCGGGCTGAACATCCCTACTTCCAGTTTGTGGTGGTAGATCTTGTTGCTCGGAGTGTGGTGGGTTACAAGCAAGAACTAAGGACAGGCCCTTAGTGCTCATCCTAGTGGGGAAGCCCAGGAGCTATGAACGCCCACCTGGGTCGGTAGGCTCGGGTCGGGATGGTAGAACAATGAGGCAGGGTGTGAGGAACGAGAGAGTTCCCCCCCGTCTTCCTAGAGGGCCTACTCTCCTTTATATAGTCGGGGGGAGGCAGGTTACACGGAATCTTAGAAGAAAAAGGTAGGGGTAGCCTACACCCGGGAGTCCCGGCCTTTGGTCTTGACGACTGACGGATTCCTGTTCATCCCATGCCGGGTTGGTAGACACGACGGTGACGCTCGCCGAGAAGGCACGTGACTGCCTCTGCATGCTCGTGCGATGTCGATGCCACCATACTCGTGTCAGCCGCAGATTGCCTTGGTGGAGGCGCTGCCTCATCACCGCGCTCGACGGAGTGATGGGACGGATACTTGACTTTTGACGGCCCCCTAGCCTTCTTGGGAAGGAGTCTTCTGCCCTAACGCTGGCATCGTGTCTGAGGGCAGGCGACCAACTCGGAGCCGACCGGGGACACAGTGAAGGCCGTTGAAGCGGAGTCGCCGAGGCTCCAACTGGTGGCCCGGTCAGGACCTTCGGGGACGCCTGACCAGCCATCCAGTCGGAAACCACAGTGACGCCCGACCAGAAGCCTGGTCGAGGCACCCTAGATAGGCCTGGTCGAGGCTGAGGATCCTTTACGTCCCACTGGGCCCAGAGATGGGCCCAGGATGGTTCTTCTGGCAATCCAGCCGGTATTCAGGGATAACCCCATCTGAGAGGGCTAGGGGATCTGGTAATGTCCCCTCCCGCACTCCACGATGTCATCAGTGGTTAGGTCCTCGGGCACATATGACTGAGAAAAATACGATCTTGGAATCGGTGTATGCTTTACTGTGGGGTATCCCTGGTATTAGTATTCATCAAATGGCATCAGGGCACATTGGATGTAGCACAACTCTCTTCTCTTTATGCACAAATGATTACTGATTATTTCTACCATGATGCAATGAGTCTTTGTCATACTGCTATGGCCTACCGAACAACATAGAGCATGCTTGCATAGGCACAACATCGTAGTCAATACAATCATGGTATGAACCAATGGCAACGTGTACTCTCACCAATCGTGTTACCTTTATCTTACCACTGTTGTTGAACCATTGGATATAATACGGATGTGGATGTGGACTTGTTTTCAGCTCAAGTTTTTCAACCATCTCAGAGCTTGCTAAATTGTTGCAGCTACCCCCATCAATGATGATGCGATATGAATGCTCCTTGATGATGAGGACATCACTCCTTCGGATACGTACAACACGACTCAAGATATGCAAGGACCAATTACAAGAACACGTGCATGACAATTAAACCACCAGGTGAACTCGTTCCTCCCTACTCATGATTTCTTGGATGGGTTGTGACTAAATTCTTATGATGTCTTGTTGCTTAGGAATATGAGAGAAGCATCACAAGCTTACCTGGACGTCATCCCTCGAAGTCCAAGTCTAATTGGAATCAAAGTCGAGCTCAAGTCAAACTCCGATTTTGGTTCGGAGTCTCAGGATAGCACATCAACAAAACGACCATATCTGGGTCATACGAAGTCCGATTAAGGCGTTCTTGTACTCTACAGAGAAGCCCACGATGAGAGCTTTCCAATGGAAGTGGTTTCACATTCAAACTCTTTCTAGATCGACAAGAATCATCAAAACAATATGACATATATAATCTGCCAGATGCTGCGACACCTCCACAACCCCCCCTTGGCTCGTGTATTTGGAGTAGGGCTATGCCCCAAACCCTAGCCGCTACCCCTCTAACATATTAAAACCTCGTAGCCATCATTGTTATGCTTTGGGTTTTACTTAGATTATTCTGCTATCGTAGTTTTGCCGTTCTTCGGTTTGTGGAACCCCAACTTCGTGCGCTTAATACAATTCGCAATTGAGATTGCTTCTTTTTCGTTCTTGCTCGTGTTCTTGATTTGTTTGCAGGAACTAGCCTTCTGGGCAATGTCAACCGTGTCTTGGCATGGTTGATAACCAACGGAGCTGTGGTGTTTCAATTGTAGGTTTCATTCGACTCTGATCGGAAGTCCAGATCGTTTACGTCGAGTCCTCCACCAATCGAGTTATCGTCTACTTGTCAGAAGACTTCTTTTTCGTTCTTGCTCGTGTTCTTGATTTGTTTGCAGGAACTAGCCTTCTGGGCAATGTCAACCGTGTCTTGGCATGGTTGATAACCAACGGAGCTGTGGTGTTTCAATTGTAGGTTTCATTCGACTCTGATCGGAAGTCCAGATCGTTTACGTCGAGTCCTCCACCAATCGAGTTATCGTCTACTTGTCAGAAGATCAGGCCCCGTGTCGCATCACTTGACCACACACTTGGTATGAAACAAATTACGTTGCTGGTTCTGTTCGACCTTCCCCATTTGGGCGCTCAACATGCACTGCACAACGAGGCTCTCATAGTGTTCTGCATCTTCAGCACCAATGTTCTCTTCTTTCTCATCTCCACTTCCTACATGGTCAGCGGCAAGCATTGTAACACCCAGGCACTCCGTGCCCTGAATGTTACACCCTCAAGCACCAACATACAACCAAACAACCCAAAATTACTAAGAAATTTCAACATGACCTCTACACAATTATAGCAAAACAACACAACAACAACATAATAGCAATTATGACATAATCGTTCGAGCATAAATAACAAGGAAGAGCAAATACAACTTATAACAACCGTAGTACTATACTTAGCGAGTGGAACAAAACAAAGAAATAACCACATAGTGAATCACTAGAGCAATCGACAGAAGAACCTCAAGCACCAACAAAAGGTTACTCACAAATAAATACAATGGAAGTAATAATAATAAACTAAACTTGATTGTCTTATGAAATTAACATAAACCACAAGCATAATTTAGAATGGCAAAGCCTAATGCCAACACATTGTTTAACAATGTCCATCCATCGCCATAATTTTCATCTAACCTAACCATAATAGTAACATACGCATAACCAAATAAACTTTCACAAAGCCAGTTTTATTAAACATATTCCAAGATTGTGAGAGTCTAAAGTTAATCAAATGATCTATTCAAGATTAAGTACTAGAGAACATTGAATGGTGGTATGGTATGCTACAACACATGCTCAACCACAATGAAAAAAAATCATTTGTACCCAAATTTCATCAAGCATGATACATGACAAGTCACTTCTCATAATAAACAATGAACTATTGTAAGATCGAGGATGCCGACTAGAGGGGGGGTGAATAGGCGGCTTTAAAATTTTCTTCTACGGTTAATTAAATCTCGCCTATTTATCCCTATGTCAAAACCTAAATAAAATTCAATGTAGAAGCGATAGACTAAGGTTTTGATAATTAAGTCTAAGTCAACTAGGCTCGCTAAGTGCACTAGCTAATTATGTCTCTAACAAGAATATGCTATCCTAAAGATGATCAAGCAATTTAATTCTAGGAATGTAAATTACAACAATATAAATAAGAATTACAAGCAAACACAAAGAGACACACCGATATTTTACCATTGTGCTCGGAGACTTGCCAGTCTCTCCTAATCCACGTTGAGGCTAGCCCAAACCACTTTGGACCGGCTCCATGAATTGAGCACCTGCCTCGATTCCACTAGTGGGAGTTTTTCACCTCTTCAGGTAGGCTCAACTTGAACCTTCACAAACTCCCGCACATGACGCTCTACGTTGTCTAGGACACGGCAACCACCAAGAGTAATAAGCCGAGTCTCCGCTCAAGCTTCACTTAGCGCAATACATGTGCTTCCGGTGATCACCTAGTGCAACACATGCACCTAGGCTCCTCCTCAAGTGCAACACATGCACAAGAGATCTCAACCCACTCCTAATTGCAACACAAGCAATTAGTCTCACTCTTAGCTCAAAAATCAACATGAGGGAATGCAACACATGCTAACCACCTCCCAAATGCTCACACAAGAGCCAATACACAAATGAGATATTCAACCCCCCAGCAAATGCCCCCCAAGGCCTCCTTATATATCCCACACAAGAAAACTAGCCGTTGGGGGCAAAATCGTGAAAAACTCAGTAAATCCGGCACTACCCCCCTCTAAGGGCCGGTAGTGCCGGTAGTGCTAGCCTCGACCCCAATGGTCGACAAACGGCTATATTCCCTAACTATCAGAGGCAAACTCGCCAGAGTGCCGCCAAGACTATCGCCCACTACGCGAGAGTGCCGACTTAGGATAACCAAAAACACCCATTTTGAAAAATAACTACCGTAGAAAAAATAGTGGTAGTGCTAGCCTCGAGCGGCGCTACTGCTCTTCAGGGGCGGTAGTGCCGACTAAGGCGGCACTACCTCTCTTCAGGGGCGGTAGTGCCACATTTTTTACACAGAAACGATCATAACATTTTACTCCGAACTCCAATTTAGGTGATCTTGGAATCTATGCGAAGCTTATCATGAGGGCTACAATCTCCACCCATTCTCAAGATTTAAGCAACCATAGATATTTCCCAAAATCACAAAAACTCCAAAGACTCTAATGTAGTCATTCAAGTCTAACTTTGATTTTCTTGAAATCCCTCACATAAACTTGATTAAAAGCATGATTACAAGCTAGCGAGGGTCAACAAGATTAAAACTTGAACTATGTGATGATCAACTCATGATCAAAATAATTTGCAAAACACATTTGCAAATTTTATTCACATGCTTCAAAGAACCACACGTAAACTCCAAATCCAACTTGGTTGAGCATCCTTATTTTGCAACACATGCAAAACCTAGCTCCAAGCAAAACCAAACAAACTTAAATGCATGGGCTCACTATTTGCAACACATGCAAATATTATCTCCATGCATACCCCATAAACACAAATTACTTGAGCCCTATTCTTTTGCAACACATGCATAATATAGCTTCAAGCAATTACTTCAAATAAGAAATTGAATTAAAACAAGCATGAATTCAACATTCGCAACACATGCAAAATACGAACTTCATGCAAAAGCCAACGCACACGCTTATTCCACTTGCAACACATGCAAATCAATGCGTTATGCGAAACCAAAGCACGAGCTTCACCCATTCGCAACACATGCCAAATAGTTAGCTCCATGCAAAAACCAAACGGGTTGAGCTTGAGTGAAACACGGGTTGAGCTCACCAATACATGATGAAGCTCAAACTAGAAAACTCGACCCCTCTTAATAGTACGGCAATAAAAACTAGACTCAAAGACTAGGAAGTCCTTAGCCTATCTAGTTATACCTTCACCGCCGCATGTGATCCCCTTTGGGGCTTTCAAAATCAAAGTTCTTTTTGTATTTCCCCGGGATCATCACCCTTCTTCTCTTCTTTGTTCATCTTTTCTTGATGAATTTCTTCTTTTTTTTCTTCGGGATCTCCTCTTGACGCCCATCTTCACTTGATGCGTCATTGTCCCGTTTTCTCATCTCAACCATTTGGACTTAACCTATCTCATTCACAACTCATAAAAATAGTTAGTCCAAGACACATGGTTGTCTCAATCATATATTCACTCCATTAACACGTAATGGAAGCCTCTAATATCGATTGAACACAAACCAAATCAAATTAAATGATATAAATGTGTCTTGAATACACCGATACAACTAATGCTTCGTTATACTCAAGAACTATCGATTATCCTTAATCAATCCAAAAGAACACCATCAACACATGATGAAATGTCCTTTGATGATTAAAAGACAACCGACCTCAATTTAAATTTTTAGTGAAATTGATATGAGTATATATTAACTATACAAGTTTTCATATACTCATGTTGATGAAAAGTAATGATCCATAATGTGTAGACTATATGGAAATGACCATTATTTTAAGCCATCAACTATAGAATAAACCCCATATGTATATGTGCATAGATATAATTGACTTGGAGACAATATGCACATATTCAATTTTGATTATATTGGAGCTTATCCTATATTACCATGAGTATACTATAGCTAGGCAATTCAAATATATACTCAAGGATTTAGTTTCAATGTCTTGATCCTTATATGTGTCAATAAAGAATAGATCAATACAATGAAACCTTCAAGTTAAATGATGAACTCCCCCTAGATATGTGCATCTATGTAAATATGGAATTGAAAACATTATACATATCTTGAGGTCTAAATAATGGTAGAGTTCATCCTTTAATCTTGAATCCAAAATATACATTAAGATATCATAAAATGGATACGAGTGCATACCTTGGGTTTTTCATTTTTCAATGAGATGAGACCAATCAAAGATATACTCAATAAAAGAGTTAGTCTCATATTTAGATTCATCATTAATTAACAATTGAGATTAATCAATATTATGATTATCAAAAAAATTAGTCTCAATATTAGATTTGTCATTAACATCAAAACCAAATTAATAGAGCTTGAACTTTCAATCTCCCCCTTTTTGGTGATAGATGACAAATCTGAGCTTAATATCCACATTTGAATGAAAATTATCGTATTTAGATAATTTAATCTGTTTGAACATGTAAGCATACCTTTGAATAATTTAAGTATTAATAATTGAGAACGCTTATGAGAAATAATTCTCCCCTTAACCAAATTTAAGCTTTCACAAACTCCCCTTTAACCAAATGAGATATTAAGCTCTCGCAAATTCCCCCCCTTTTGGCATTTAACACAAAAAAATGGAAAACAAATCCAAAAAGGAGACTTTTTAGTGTGAAGAACTTGGCAAAGAAATACCACTTTAAAAAAGAGAGTTCGGCAAGAATTTCTCCAAATATAGTCTTGACAAGATTGAAATGAATATATATGACCTATTTAAGTTCACAAGAATTCTTAAATAAAACACCACTTATAAGTATTAAGAATTTTCAATAAGATTCAAGAATTCCACAAATCTTTTTCTTTATATGGCCTAAAAGAAGAAAACAAACAGAAACATGGCCATACTATGAGTTAATCATGAGAAAGATATTTGAAACACATTCAAATACTCTCCTTGTTTTATGAGGCTTTTTAATTTGTAAATGACTCACAAAAAAGTTTTTGAGAGCCTAATAGTGCTTAAACAAGGAAAATATTCAAATGAGCTTCAAATTTTTATGAAATCACTTGTAGAAAGTTTTTAAAGAAGCATCACTCATAATACCACTTTGAGGAAAATAAAAGTTTGTAAATATCAATTTTAAAGAGATACCACAAGTAAAAATTGTTTTTCAAATGATACTATTTGTAAGAAATATTACTTGTAAAAATCATTTTGCATGAGGATACCACTTTTGAGAAGAATATTGACATTTGTTTTAAGAACCAACCTTATTTTCTCCAAGATCAATATAATATGTCAATTGAAGATCAACTTGATACCATGACAGCCGAAAAGGAAGACTCTTTCAAATATACAAAACTTGATTAAACAAGCTCCAAAAGGATTCTAAAGTAAATCATGGAGATAATACATTTAAACATGGTCATGTTTTGTTTCGTAGATTCTTCCAATTTGAAGCCAATTTGAAGACATGAAAACCACAAAGATTTAAAAGAACTAGAATTTCAGATTTTCAAATTTTGACATTTTATTTAGGCTTCAGAAGATGACTGAAAAACTTCTAAAAAATCTAATAAATTTTGGTATAATAGACCAACTATTGAGGATCAATTATTAAAAAGATGTTTCCCTCAAATTACTATCTGATTTGGATATACAAAAATCACAAATCAGCTAAAAACCATGCAAAAGTCTGAATTTTTAAAATTTGATCAAAGTAAGAAAAAGCCATAACTTTTTCAAATGAAGTTGAAATTATTTGAAATTGTGTAGCATACTTTGGACTCCTAAGAAACTTCTCCAAAAAGAATTTTGCAAAAAGGAGTCTCCAATCAAGAGATATGCAAAATTTTGCTTTGTAGGCATGATTTTTACTCAAAGAGGAGAAAATCAAAACTTTTTCAAATAAAGTCCAAAAGGTTTGAAAATTTCCAGAAATGAACTTTGGACTATTTAGAAGCTTTATGAAAAAGAATTTTTGAAAAAGGAACTTTCTTTCAAAAAAATGGCAAAATGCGCTTTGTAGGTAGGAAAAGAAGTTGAGTTTGCATCGAATGCTCAAAATGCAATCCGATTTGGATTCCATGGTGATTTGAACTTTCATAGTTTTGTATGAGTTAGGAATACTATTTCAAGCTAAGAAACATAAAAAAATCCAACTCAAATAGCAAAACCCACAATATGGAAGAATAGGTCATTTTGGGTCAAATAAAGGATTTTGGCCAAATTCAAATGGCTGTAGCTTTTCAACGGTTGGTCGATTGGAAAAATTTTGAACTAAAGAAATGCTTGAAATGACCAACCCTACGAGTTTTGTATTGACCATTTTTTCAAAAACTCAATAGATTTTAACTTATGAAAATATTTCATTTAATCCAAATCAAGATCCTATAAAATCCATTTGAGACCAAATTTGCTATTTTGTTTCTAAAATAGGGATTTTTACTACTAAAACATTGCAAAATGTTTAAAATACATATTTAAGAACTTTTACAAAGATTTTCAAAAATATGGACCTTTTAAAAATTTTGCTTTTTGACCAAAGAGGCTCATTTTTTTATGCATGCATATGGTTTTCAACATTATTCCAAAAAGTTTCAAATGAAGCAAATGAAAAGATACTTGATTGTAATTGGTATGTATGAGTTTAAATACCTTTTTGAACTTAAATATGGCTAATAATCCGGTCCAAGAGGTGAAACTCACAATGTGCTAGAATATGACCAATATAGGTCAAGCATAGTTTTTGGGTGAGTTTCAAAATCAAATAACTTTTGATAGATTGGTCCTTTGGAAATCTTTTGAATACGAGAATTGTTAAGAATGACCAACTCTAGGTTTTTCATTTTGAAGCTATATTCAAAATCACTTTACAATTTATTCTATGAAAATTATAAATTTAAAACCAAAACAAGATACTAGTAATTAGTTTTTGGAGTTGAAACTCATTTTCTTTTGAAATTAGTTTTTATAAAGCCAAAACTCATGGAAATCCTTTTGAAAGCATTTATATACATTTTGCAACTAGTTTTTCACAAGATTAGTAATAGTTACTAAGATTTTTCACTTTTGGCTAAATGGTTTGATTTTGAAAATATATTACCACTTATATAAATATGGGTATGTAACACCCCGGCACCCCACGTACCATGAATGTTACACCCTCAAGCACCAACATTACAAAACACCAAGAAATGTTAGTAACGCAAGCTAACATACTAGTAGGTTTGCCGAACTTAACTAAAAATTTTGGCAGCACCTCCCCTAAAACTCGGACATCCACTCAGCAGACAAAAGAACAGTTAACATATATGTAGCAATTCATGACATCAAACTAGCTAGTATAACCAAATAAACATATAACGTGGAAGAGCAAGTACAACATATAACATCTATAGTATCATTCATAGTGGCGGGAGCAAAACAAAGTGACACCCACAGAGAGAATCACATGAACCATTTAAGGTACATGAGTTCAACCAAACATAAGAGAAACATATTACAATGACTCTAACTACATAGATGATTAGTGTGAGTGAAGTGGTGCTAAACCCCTTTCCCATATGCCGCTTTCTATATACCTAAAAACAATTAAATAAACAAGCGTGAGTCCAAAACTCAGCAAAGTGTATCATATCAAAACATGTAAACGCATAATAATAAATCAATATAAATTGAACATTGAATGATAATCTCACAAGAATATAAGCATCTTGATAATTACATAAGAATACAAACCCATAAGAACCACATCATAACATGACATTACTTTCCCCTTTAATCGTGCAATGCAACGTGACATTAATTTCTCTTTACTCCATGCAATGCAACGTACATGTCCCTAATGTCCATCTTATAGCATATACCGGTATTGCTAGGTGCCCACCCGTCGGTGTGTACCTTCTCATTCCCATCCATCTCGTGGAGGGCCCTACTCTTACTGTCTGGCTTCCATCCATCACTGTAGATGGGACTACGAGGTAGGACTTTCGTACTCACAACAGGTGAGCACAGAGGCCCGCATCCATATGGGTCGCCTCTTCCATCATGAATGCACATATGCAAATGATGCACAATTTTATTTTCATTATTCATTTGCCATGAATCATATTGCCAAATGACCATTCACAATATTCATCCATTCTCATCTTCACAGGAATGGAGTACAAATTATACCAATGCAAATAATGCATAAGCTTAGCGCTTACCTCATCATCATCATCATCATCATCATACTCAGATACATACTCTTGTACCCATACACTAAGCATTTTCTCATCCTAGTCAAACTCATAATTATCATCATAATCAAAATCATAAAGCAAAACATGCCATAAATCCTTTTAGCATTCTATCCACATGATACACTTGCCTTTAACCGTGAGGAGTGGGGTGGCGAGAAGTTGCGGTCACCTCCAAGATCACCTTTCCTGCAATAACATATTCATGCATCTCAAAACAAAGCAATCATAACAATAAGCAACATCAAGCCTAACCCCAAAAAAATTCAACAAGCTGCCACTCGGACAGCTAGCCACTAAAATATGCATATCTTTTACATGGCCTATCTAAAACTCGCATTCTCTATCTCTAAAAAAACTTAAGAACATCACGCACACTTTCCCATAATCCTCAAAATCCAAACCCTAGAACACCCCTACCAGCTAGATAACTCCATTAGAGCAGCATGCACCCTCCCAAAACCAAGAAATTCTCACCTCCATGCTCATGAGTGAAGAAGGAGGCGGAGGGAGGTGCTGCTGCTGCTGCAAAGGGGAGGGGGCGCCGGCTGGAGGAGGAGGACTACAGGGGGAGGCGCCAGCCAGGGAAGAACTGAAGGGGGGATGTTTTACGCAGGGGAGGGAGGAGGAGGTTGGCTAGAGAAGAAGCCAAGGAGAGGGAGGAAAAAGAGCTGGCTGGGTGGGGGGAAAGGAAGCTATCGGGTGGGGGAGGGAAAAAAGGAGGAGGGAAAAAGAAAAAGGGATGGGTTGGGGAGAGAGGAAAAATAATTCATCTGCAACAAGAAAAATTTATCTGCGACATGCCGACGTTACATTCTCTCCCCCTTAAAAGAATTCAATCCCGAATTCCCAGAATGCCAAAACACAAAGCAAGGTCCACTGGGGACACAATCTTCCTTGCAAACTCAAAGCACCCACGCATGGATTCAAACAGATCCAAATGATAACCAGAATCCCAAATTCAACTAATAACGAAAGTGATTTGACTTAACTCAGACTAAGATTATCTTCTCATGACTCAACATGCACTCCAATTTCTACTTAAATTTGCAAGGGACAAAACTCTCTCGCATTCTAGATCCCAGTGAACTTTCTGAACAAGAAATCTCACAAGAACTTTCTCAACCTTCATCCTTAATACATCCATTTAAGGATTCAACCATATTAATTTATATGCCAAATTCCCATATCAAACATGTTATGCCACTATCGCAAAGATAATATGATGTTCTCTTGGGAGAACATGGTTCCAAACTTCAAACTCAACTCTAAATTTCCCCTTCAACTTCAATCTAATCTCCCCTCTTAACTTTTTTTACCACAATTCGTCTTATTCACGACCGCAAGAATGACACGAGGCTTTTCATTCTAACATGCCTCTAAACCATAATTCAACTAATCACTTACACTATCCATTTGGATATCCCAGGTTCCAACATGAACCCTCAAGAGCCTATAACATGAATCTCTATCTCGCCTAAATAATTAACCTTTTCACAAAAGGACCATAACCAACTAATTCCAATGAAGGAAATAGCCCACTTTGGCACAATTAACTTCCAACCGTAAACCACGATATATATAAAAATTTATTATATCCTCTCCTAGACATATCTCACACCTAGGAACAACTAGCTATAATAAATGTTCACAACAGAACACTTTACATCAAATTGCTATCAACTTCCCAACAACCAACAATACTCCCAACAAAATTTGGACCAATACATCAAAACCTTCATCATAATCCACCCTTAAATCACTAAAGGTCAACACCTAGTCCAAGCTAGGATCGCAGATCATTACCAAACCACAAATGGTTCTCTTCTTAAGAGGGTCTCACCCTCACATACTTTCACTCAAATAACTAAGCCCAAGAGTATAATTCTCTTATCTCAAGCTAGAACGCAAACAAAATATAATTCTCTTTAACCAAAAGAACCACACACACACCTTGAACCCAAAGCGCTATAACTTACCTTGGAGAGAACTCGACAAATCCTAATGATCACTCATTTTCTTTTCCCAAGCTAAAACGCAAAGGAAAACTCAACTCTCTTACATCACAAAAACCGCTTTTATCACTTTCAAATCACTGTGATAAAATTTCACATGAGGGAGAAACTCAAATTAAAAGAGAAATCCCACACAAATATTTGGCAGAAGCCCTCATAAAACCAAAAACAAATCAGCTCGCTTTCACCAAAGCAAAACCTCTCACGTTTAACCAAAACCAACATTTTGGAAGAGAAAACCGATTCTCAAGTCAAATATCTGTACCCGCAACCACCACATTTTTACTTAAACCCAACTCTAGTAAAAAAATAGAGTTACCAATATTCTCAGCTCAAGAGCTTCCAATACATCCCATTATGTCTGTTTGTTTCCTTTAAATATTAATTCCAAGGTTAATCCGTTGTTGTATGCTAAGAAATACGATCCAAACATACACTTTTAAGTGTAAATCCCACATCCATAACTTAAGCTAGATAACTTAGCCAAGACAAAAGATTGGCATGGTTCAACGAAATAAAATATTCCAAGAACCATCAACCGATTACTTCATAAGTACTCTTTCATCCTCATTTTTGACCATCAAAACCAATTTTGCAACTTGACAAAATGCAAACTAATTGGGGGAGTTCTACTGCACATTAATCAGAACACCTTAACCAAAAGGCATGCATCCCCAAAAGATCATACGATTAAGTGAGTCTGTAAACCCTTAAAAGAAGGTTCACCTTAAATCTCGCCATTTCTAGTATTCAAATACGCTTGTCATTAAAGGTTTCGTATTCACCAAGGGTACCCGAAAAAGCCCCAACAGGTTTTAACATAAATTACAAAACCCAATCTTCCTTTAATTACCTTCTCCTATTCATATAACCACCACTAGTCATACTATCATCAAACCCTAAACCAATTCTATCTCATGACAATCAACTATGAGAACCACGTCATCACCTCTTTCTTTTCAGCACATTTAGCATAGTAGTTAATTCAACATAAGACAGTGCATCAACATTTTTTTCTAGTCTTCTAACCGTCCCGAGCCAACAATTATACAACTATCTATTCCAAGTTTAAGACACATCATTTCAACGATAATTTTGGCATGATCAACAAATAACTTTCGTACAACCCATAAGTCAACATTTTAGTATCCCAAGTTCATTCAACCGATAAATAACTCCAACCACTCGTTATGATCTCCAAGAGACATATTTCATAAATAAGGCCCCAAAGCAAACCTCTGTCAAGGAGAAATCCCAATTAATTTCATGACTCGCAACAATTCGCATAAAACGCTAATCAATTTTCACTTTAGATCACTTACCACCTCGATTAATCTTTCTCTACCAACACAATAAGTTAGGTTGTCTTTAAACAACCAACAATCCACTTTAACCACATTGGTAGTTTACATCACCTTAATGTTCTAACTACGTATCACAGACTTAAAGTTTTGAACATCCTTGTGAGTCACCTACCTTGGAAAACAGAATGCGACTCCAACCTTTAAGGAAAACAACGATTCTTAAGTATGAACAACACCAATAAATATTTTTTTTCTTTTAAAAAAAACCCAACCATAAATCACAAGGGAACATGACTCTCAATTTCCCAAACTCTAGCATACAAAAGCTCTTCAAATAAATCTTAAGATTTACAACTTCTACAAGGAAGAAGGATGCAAGGATGTTTTTACGAAAGCAAAACCAAGCGATCAACCAATCCCTTTTTATGGTAAATCCTTAACACCAAAATCCACATGATTTAAGTTTTACATCAAAACTTCAATAAGCTCCTTTGGACTCAAAGAATGACAATCACGGGAACCATATATTATTTTTCTCCACAAAACAACAAACCAAACTGAATGACAAAATGGTAGCGATAACAATCCAAAAAAAATCATCACTAATCTTTTCTCCTTGTCTCCAACCGTCAAGGACAAAAGAAACCATCCTTCTCCACCCACTCTCTAAACTACGTCGCAAAAGACGGTGACCCTCACCTACAAGAGGTCCCCTTCTACTGCGCATCAGAGTGCGTCAAGTTTTAAGTTAATTAACCAATCTATTCCAGATTTTATGGTTATTGTCCTAAGGCCAAATTTTAACGAGTACATACCTATGTCATGTTTTGTGAGACCCCAGATCGACAATCTGGAATCTCCTGTGTATTACTGTACTAGTCCCAGATCAAAGCTAGTACACACAAATAAAATGATGGTAAATCAATGACCATATCAGATTATATATTGAAGTAATAAATAACATCAAATAAGAACAATAACCTTATGGTCGAGGTTTACCAAAACCGCCTTAACAGTTGAACAACTTGAATAAGCTGCAGCGGAAGACAAAACTCCAAGTGATGACTCCAACCATATGCCCACAGTAATCGAGTGGGAGCGCGTCCTAGTCCGGTGATCTCCTTCGATGCCTTCAACCTTCGGGAGATGATTTGAGTGTAGCATGTGAGTACATAAAGTACTCGCAAGTCTTGGTAAAAATGCATGATGAAGGCTATAACAAAGAAGGCTTATTATGGTTCTTTTGCATAAAGCCACATTTTCAATAAACTTTACATGTAATAAATTTTTGTAAAGCAGATTTATCAATTATTTGTATCTATTGAAATAATTATATCTCGAGTGAAGGTTCTAGCCACCAATCACTAGTATACAGGCTCTATCCGCCACATTTCATAAAGATCAGGGTTCAATCCGCCCATTGGCTCTTTCCGCTAAAGATTACAGAATAGGTTCAACTACCTGACTGGCTCTAGCCGCCAGAGGCACATCTGAGAGTTCTAACCACCCCGAATCCCAAAGTTTATTTTTGAAAACAAAACCAAAGACTACCAATATGCAAAGCATTCTTTGTTCGCCTTGACCGTAGAGGCACGGCTATTCAATAGTTTTAACCCTCTGCAGAGATTGTACACTTTACCCACAAGACATGATCGACTCTTGGTGCCATGCAATTAACACACTTCCTTTGGTGTGTCGGCAGAGAGATCATGACAAGGCCTTTACAATGTATACATCTAACCCGACTCACCCACTGAGGTTTCACCGCTATTAGGGTTCCATCTGCCCAGTATAGAAGCCCCCTCTTGCGCCGTGTGGGAAAATACGACTTGCCTCCATTTGGCACCCACATTCCACCATCTGGTGAGTCTAACTTAGGTTTCTACAAATTATTCAGCCGTGTCGAGCCCATTTGACATGTGGTTGTCTTTGTTGTGCTAAGAATGGACAATCATAAGAGTCGGTCCTTAATTTGACTAGGGCGGCTTCCACAAACCAAGACCAAGGCTCTGTATGCACGCTTCGACAAACCATTCCGCCCCAATCTAAACTATTTTCCTTTTTATTTTTATTTTACAAACAAACGGCAATATCTTTTGCCTATATTTTCCAACACAAGTTTGCAAGAGTTTATAAAGAATCCCCACCCATAGGTGTATACTGACCGTTTGCAAGCATAAGCATTTCTACCGAACTACTCTATTCCACCAATAGTTTATTTAATAAACTTCAATTCTCAGCGTTGATAAAAATTATTATAATCAATTATGTAATCTCCTAAAATCATGAAGTCACCAAGATCTCACATTATTATCATGGCACTTGCATAATCCAACCCAATATGATATTCTAACAAGTGAAGTCTATATCAAGAGTAATCATGACTCCAAAATCATATTAAGCTACAATTATCACTGAATATGAAATATCTTCCCGGAACTATAAATTACATTATTGATTTATCTATCATTCTTGTATTGATCAATCTTATCATCCACTTAATCCACGAAGAATACTTCACAATATCATTCACTAAATCCACCAAGTATGATTCACAACATCATCTACATTAATTCACCAAGAATACTTCACATAATCATCTACTAAACCACCAAGAATGCTTGTTAAATTCACTGAGTATGATTCTCAACATTATCTATTTAATCCATAAGTATGACTCTCACTATCACTACAGGAATCCGAGGTATTTACGCCGCCAAAAGCCAACGTAAATAGCTCAAAAGCCGACGTAAATAGCTATTTACGTCGGCATGCCGACATAAATAGGCCGACGTAAACCCAATGACGTAAATAGGTCAGATTACGTCGATGTCGACGTAAATAAGGTTTATTCGTCGGCCTCTAAACCGACGTAAATAGGAATAGTAGTCCACGTCCGGCTTAAAAGCGACGTGGCACTTATTTATGTCGACGGCCGGCGTAAATAAGTGCCCGTCATCATATTCGTCGGCCGGTGGCCGACGTAAATACTAGAAATATTCGTCGGCGGATTGGCGGACGTAAATAATGGATTTCGTCGGCCAGATGGCCGGCGTAAATACGGAAGATATTACGCCACCAGTGGACCGGCGTAAATACGGAAGATATTTACGTCTACCATACTGGCCGACGTAAATATCGAGACCGACCGACCAAATATCAATACGCCAACTGGATTTGGACAAACAAAAATATCAATTTAGTAGAGCAAAATATCAATCCATTCATATCATTCAGATGAAAAAAATATCAAGCCATTCAACCATGCATTCATATAAACTCATTGTTCAATTTGCATAACACATAGAAAGTTCATACAAACACATAGAATGTTCAATTTGCAAACATGGCATATGACATAGTTCAACCATACTACTCATTGTTCATACAAACATCAATTTGGCGGAGTATCTTCAAACGATGCCCACTACGCGTCGCCTCCCGAGTTTAAGAAGTCACCGGTGACGGCGAGTCCTCGAAGAAGAAGCGCGGTGCCTCCAACATGTGCATCCGGTGTGCGAACCGAACCCTATATCAACAAACACATGTTAGAGATAGCTAGATTACGTTAAAACAAATTTAAATTGTTCGATGATACCATGTTGGGAGATTGCGGGGTAAATAAGGGTGGAGGTTGGAACAGGGAAGATTAGGTGGTCGTCCAAGCTGTTTGCGCCATATATTCCTACCAAACAAATGTAATTGGCATTAATACAATCATCGACATATATCTAAAATTAAAGCACGTATACATAACTAAAATTATAGCATATAACCAAACAAATGTAATTGGCATGAATATATAACTAAAATTAAAGCATGCATGCAATCATCAACATATAACTAAAAGTAAAGCATGAATGCTAAAATACATAACTAAAATTAAATTTGTAGTTTTCTTCTAGTAAGTTTAAATTTTTATGTATATATAGCAAGAACGACTAGAAGGTTGCCGAACATGATAAAAATTTCGGCAACACCTCCTCTAAAATAGTGGACATCCACTCGTGAGACAAAAGAGAAGATTCAATCTAATATCAACAACACATGAATGATCTCCACCCCAGAGCCTCAATAACATAAAAGCAAAATCAAATCTTCAATTCATATCCCACATAGAGGTACATAAGAAGCTAACAAACTTAAGAGAAGAAATATATTCATCATATATCAATTCACTGCTATAATTAAAGCATGAATACAAACATACAACGAAATAGACATAAGTATACAACGAAATACAACCATACGACTTACTTGTAGAGCCGCCTGCTGCTGCGCCTGCCATGCAACAAAGTACTCTTGTTGCTGTCGCAACTGCTCCTGAAGTCGACTCTCACGGGCTGCATGTTGTCTCAACTCCTCCTCCAGTCGAGTCTCACGAGCGCTACGCCCACTGCTTTGGGAGGATTGAGACGACCTTGCCGAACTTAAGACTGTGCTGGAATCAATAATTCCATTAAACATGGTAAACCGACCATGCTTCTTGCCACCCCCGCTATTGTACAAAACGACAGGGTCAACATCTTCTTTCCTCCAGTCAAACTCAGGCTCGTGAGTGTCTGTCATCACTTTCCCATAACTAGCCTACAAAATTTGTAGTTCAAGCATAAAAGTTAAACGAGCAATAGTCAATAGAGTTATTTATAACCATTACGTACTAACCAAGCGCTGGGTCGCCGTGTCACTGCATAGCTGCTCAGGCTGTGTAGGATCAGAACCTATGTGACCCCGTATGTAGGTTTCAATGTCCGTGGGCCGAGTGCCGTTTTGAGCTTCCTGTAAGGCAGTGTTATTAGCCAATATTTCGAAGAGAACGAAGATAAATTTGACAATTAAAAACTAAACATTATGAAACATACCATCCGTCGTGCAAGACGAAGATGACCATCGGCTCCGTAGCGTTGAACTACTCTCGGACCCGCCTCCCTATTACCTCTCTTTTGGTTAGATTTTCGAACAAATTCAGGAGAGGCCCAATAGTGGCTGAGAGCTTCCCATGCATCGGGGCACTTGTTAAACCAAGGCAATATAGCCTCTCGGTACTGATCCTCACGAAGGTAGATTTTTGAAGAACCAAGCTTCTTGCTCATCTCCTGGTGAAGCACTCGCTTGTAGTACAAGTTGACCGCTTGGATGCGAGCCTGGTACATCATCTCCTTCACATCCTGGTCATTGCGTTGTTAAAGACATCTTTAGCCTTAGCTTGCAACGATCGCTCCCGATCACTTGGCAAGCGGTATCTCTCCTACAAAGCAAAAGGATTGAGTTAGACATCGTATGTATTGATCATAAAAACAAATGAAAGTGGAAAAACATAGACTTACCAAAAATCCACCCATACCCATTGGGCAACATTTCCATGCACCCCATCTATAGCCATCCAGTAGTGCGCCCACTTCAAGGTTGGCTTGGATTCACCATTGATGACCACTAAACCAGATAATGGTAGCAGAGAGATCCTAGCGTACCATTCACTTGCCTCAAACTATTTCTGCCCGTCCATTCTACATCAACCCATTGCCTACAAAAAAACATTGTGCAACTTGTAAGATGGTTCGGTTTTAAGTTTAATGCTCACAAATTTTAATAATTTACCAATCTCCATGTGGCACAATCAGGTCTCCGAGCCTGAGGAACTGCTCACGGAGGAATCGATTAGTCCTCTATACGAAATAAGCATAGAATTCATGTTCATGACAAATGCAATACATAATTAACACTTACTAGCTATTTGTAAATAATACACAAGACAGAGCATCCGCTCCTCTTCACCATCTCCCTCCCCCTCACCATCCCCATCGTCCTCGCATTCCTCCTCCGCAGTACCAACCGTTGTGTCCTGAACAGCTACCTCCTCCGCGGTACCAACCGCTATGTCCTGCACAGCTACCTCCTCCACAGCCTCCCCCACTGCTTCCTCTTGTACAGCCTCAACCACAGACTCCCTTGCCTCCTGTCCACCCTCCTGCCTGCCCACCTAAGAATATTTACATGTAAATGTAATTAGTGCATGTATATATGAAAAGAATGAAAATAACACAAGTTAAACTATACAACCTCCTCTAAGCATCTCTCGAACTGTCTCTGCCTACTCTGATGAGAACTAGACCCTCTAAAAAGGGATTCTTGACTCTTCGAGGAGGACCCATCCTTCTTCTTTGATTTCGAAGACGACCCGGTGTGCCGGAAAAACGACTTCATCCTGTTGAACAAAAAGCAGCTTTTAGGTTAAGCACAAGTACAACAATCAAAATACATAGAACATTGAGTACATAAAAGAAAATAAATATTGCAATATTTGTACTTATTAGAAATGTCGATGTTGTTAGGAACATGGTGAGAGTCAAGTGCACGCCGTCGTTTCTTCCGTCGATATCCTCCACGATAACATCTGTTGTGTCCCCAACTAATTCATTTAGTGTTGACCCAATGTCCACATCAAATGACCCAGGCAATCCATCTTCTTGGTAGGCCTCATCAACCGTGCTGTCCAACCCACTTTCAATATACTCATCATTCGCAGAGTGTTTAAGAGACGGGAGGATTCACTTTGTACACAACCCACCATGGTTTTAAATTTTCCTTGGGACATGGATATCGAAGGTAGTACACTTGCTCTACATGGTGAGCAAGTACGAATGAGTTGTGACCTGCAAGGCGTGACTCATGTCTAACCTCCACTAAGCCAAGATTGTGGTTTGGTACAGTATCCCCGTTTTATCGTTGAACCAATCACAATAAAAGAAAGTTACTCTCAATTCCTTTGGACCGCCAAACTTAATCTCCACTATGTTTTGAAGAATGCCATAATATTCGGTTTGTCGACCATCCGCACCCTCTACAGTAGTGACAACTCCGCTATTTATAGTAGCTGCTTGAGGACGGCTTGCTTCCAACGATGCAGTACGAAAGCGAAACCCATTCACATTGTACCGACCAAACTTTCTTATGGTCGTGCTACCGTGCGATAGCTGTCGAAGGTCCTCATGGACAGCAGGATCACGCATGCACTGCAAATGTCGGGAATACAATTCAATATGGATGATAAGAAATTAGGGCCACCACATAAACCAGTGTAATAAGAAATATACGTGCTGTCGAAACCAAGTCACGAAGTTAGGACCACCACGTAACCCATTGCGTCGAAAGTTGTCAAGTTGTGCACTTGTAGGTTTTCGCGATTTAATTCCATTGTTGTTGATCAAACAACCTACATTTTAATCGATTCATTTAGGTTGTAACAGACAAATCAAGTTAGAAATAAATGACAAGTACTTCTGAAAATATTGTTCCATTTTAGGAATGTTGGAGTACATGTATAACAGTGCTTCATTCCACTCTTCGCGAGACAGCTCATGATTCGAACTGGCCCCAACAGCGTGTCCATGTCCTCGGAATATGTGAAGATCGAAACCATGTGTTTCAGCCGATTGTTGGTATCTCGGAATATGAGCATTAATGTTGTGCTCATATGAAAAATATGTACTTGAGAAATATGAAATCTCTTTAAGAAAAAATGCTTCCGCGATGCAGCCTTCAACTCGTGCTTTGTTACCCACAGTTGCCCTAATTTTCTTAAGGTTTCGTTCTATCGGATACATCCATCGGTATTGTACTGGCCCACCAACCTCTGCTTCGTACGGTAGATGTACCAACAAATGTTGCATTGCATTCATGAAACCTGGTGGGAATACCTTCTCCATCTTGCATACTAGCACAGGTATAACTTTCTTCAACTTTTGCATCGTTGATTTCTTGATTTCCTTGAACATATCTCATGCGTACATGAAACTAAGCTCCGCCAACATTGTCCACACATCATCAGGGAAGTATCCACGGAACATTATAGGAATTAATCTTTCCATGATTATATGGTAATCATGACTCTTTAGGCCATTTAGCTTACCTGTCGTGATACTCACTGCACGCCTTAGGTTCGCGGCGTATCCGTCGGGAAACTTGATGTTTTTCAACCACACAAGGACTTCCTTTTTTGAGCTCTTAAGACGAAAGGGCACGTGGCTTCCCTGCCGTCTCGCTTGGTCCTCCTCACCTCAAGACTTGGTGGTTGCATATTTTAGCCATATCTCTTCGAGCTTGCACATTATCTTTGGTCTTGTCTTTGAAGTCGAAACACATCTTGACAATGCTTTCGCAACATTGCGTTCTTGGTGCATAACATCAACATTGTGTGGTAGGATCAAGGGCGTTGCATAGGGCAAGCTCGGATACTAGACACATGGGTCGGTTGTGTGACTCTCTAACACCTTGAAGCTATCCTCCGTGGGAATTAATTGACGATGCCAAGCAACAATCTCCGCACCGGTTAAGCGTTTGGCGGACCCTTTGTGACTATCGTGTCCTTGCGAAGGCATTTCTCATCTTCCGAATTCGTGACTAGGAGGCGAGAAGCGTCGGTGGCAATCAAAAAGCGAATTTGCGACCATGATTGCATTTAAAAGCATCCGTGTCATTCATGCATATTGGGCAAGATAGTTGCGCCATGCGTGCTCCATCCCGAAAACATACCATATTTGGAAAATCATGGATGGACCAGATGTAGGCAACACGCATGTTGAAGTTCTCATTTCTACTCTTGTCATAGGTTGTGACCCCTGTCCATAGCTGCTCCAGCTCCTCGATCAAAGGCCGCATAAAGATGTCTAATTGCTTTCCAGGATGGTCCGGCCCTGGTATGACAAGGGATAAGAACACATACTCATCTTTCATGCACAACGAAGGTGGAAGATTGTACGGAATTGAGAACACAGGCCAACAGGAGTACGACGCGGCACTCATGTTGAAAGGCGAGAATCCATCAGTCGCCAAACCGATACGAACATTTCTTGGCTCTTTCGCGAAGTCTTCGTCATGGCGATCCAATGCCTTCCAAGCCTCAAAGATCGATGGATGACCCATGAAACCTTCGTTCAAACGCACACCTTCCTTATGCCACCTCATATGCCGCGCAATCTCCTTAGATAGGTACATTCTTTGTAGTCTTGGTGTTAGAGGAAAGTAACGAGAACCTTCATCGGCGTCGACGTTGTCACCAAATTTCCTCTTAAATCGCTTATTTGTACAAATCTACACTTGCCGCAGAGTCGACAATATTGTCATCTACGTTCTCCTTCCAAAACAACATACAATTGTCAACGCACACATCTATCTTCTCGTAAGGCATCCCTAGACCAGCCAAAGATCTTCTTTGAATAGTACATATCTTTTGGCAACTTATGGTTTTACGGGAGGACATCACTAATCAAGTTGACCAACTCGTTATATGACCTTGGGAGAATCCGTACTTTGCTTTTATAGCCATAAGTCTTGTCACAAAGGCAAGAAGTGAAACCTTAGTGTACTCATGCAAAGGCTTATCCGAAGCATCTAGGAGCCTATAGAATTCCTCAAGCTGCCGGGTTGGTCGATCCTCTTGAACCGCAACTCGATCCTCCAAACATTCTCAAATTGTCGGCCTAAGTCCTCAACCATCTCATCCATCCTATCCTCCACTATATCAATAGTATCACCGCTGATCGATGTCTCTCTCCTCCGTGGCTCACCATGTTCGTACCACGTATGGTAATTGACATAAAGCCAAATTTGCACAGTGGCCACCATCACGTCTTCGCTCTCGAGAGAAAAGACAACACTTAGCACAAGGACACTTTGCTAACCCACCAGGAGGAGTTGGGGAGAAAACCCGATCCAGAAAAGCCTGTGTGTTTACTTTCCAATCTTGCGTGTGATTCATAGATCTATCCCAGCCATCATACATCCACCCACAATCCCCTGCCATCTTTTCGACTATTGAATGCAAAAACAATATGTGAGAATGGGTTAAACTACCTAATTTAAATTAGTAAAGAAACTACCATAATTTAATAAACTAACGTGCCATTACATAACAACTACTTATCACATATGCAGCTATCAAGGAAAGAAAATATCCGGATATGCCATTCAGTGATACCATATACCAAAAAGTGTTGCGATTGCCTTATCTAGAATTTTTAGTGTTGCAACTAGATTTTCCATGTTTTTGCGGGGCTTGTCCAGAATTTCCTAGTTAAATTGTCTTAGAAGATCCTAGTCAATTGTTTGCATTGACTTTATCTCATTGACAAAAACAGGACAAAACCAAGAGAAACAAAGACGGACCCGAAAGACATGTACACGCATGAATTAGTAGACTAACTCAGAGATGGCATAAGCAACTCACAAGCAGGAAAGCGAACAGGACGCCAACACTAAACCAAACAGCAGATGAAACAATTAAGTCTATGCATGCATGTTTGTAAAATACCTAGATTAGTTGCTCTTGTGATGTCGACACTTTTCATGCAGCGTGCGGGAAAGCACTTCTTGAGGAGAGAACTTCATGGACATGATCTCACGGCGGGGAGGAGGCAAGTAGACGGATCATCACCAATAGCTTGGTTGAACTAAAACCGTTAATCTCATCGATCGTTTAGTCAGTAACATTGTTGTATCACTCAAACGCGTGTCTCTTGGACTATAATCTTTGTGGGGCCAACCTCATACATGGGACAAATTGTATTTGTAAGTTCATGATGACTTAAGATCGCCTCCTAGATGCAACTCATCCTTTGTCAAAATATTATGCCATTTCTTCCTTCCTAAAAAACAAGTGCTTTGAGCTCAAGATTAGTTTTGCTATCTTTGTTTTGCCCAGTTCGCCATGAATTCAGTAAATTCAGCTATAAATGCATAGCATTTTATTCACCCTAAATTCATGGACATCAATTTGGTTCGAACATCGAAGATGAGAGATATTGACATGCACCTAGATTCAGCATGGCAATTGAAACCCGACTAAACATTGTGCAGAACATGTGTTGTGCTAAATTTACTTGGAACATGGACAGACATGGTGGGTGTTGTCGGCAAAAATGGATAAAGTAGAGACTGGATTACTCTAAACAATAGTATCCATATCCTCTTGTCGATGGAACTTGGAAGTAAAATCTTGTGAAAAATGAAAATTGCAAGATTTCGAGGAGCAACACCAAGAAAGATCCATGTCTAACAAGGATCATCCTAAAGAAGCTACCTTAGTATGTGAACCTACCTAAGGATAAGATTTCTCTTGCATGGACGACCATGAGAATTCAAACATCACCCGCTAAAAAGGATATCGATCAGTAAGTTCAGCAAGCAATGCTTGCAACTAAATATCCAAATAGACGATCAGTGACCATACAATCGAACAACTACACCAGCTCAAAGAAGGGATAACTAAAGACACAATTACGGAAGTGGTGAGGTCACACGCTTCTCGGCAGCCAGACAACACCATCCTTTGTCTTCAACCCAATCGCAGATTGATCCCAATCGCAATTCATAGCAAAGATGATCAAGATCATAAGCATCACATACATGCAAAGAAGGTACTGATTAAATTGACAAGTAAAAATAGTAGTATATCACATCTCGCCTAAAGTGGCAATACTTAAGCCAAAACCTCCAGAGTAATCCCAACCAAAACTCAAAGAGATCCACATTCCATCCTAAAATCCAACTACGGGTTTCAGATTTGCGCCCAAATCATCCATCCTCCAAAACCCCCACAAATCTAGCGCCTCTCCTCACCCTAAGCCAAAAACCTCCAGAGTAATCCCAACCAAAACTCAAAGAGATCCACAGTCCATCCTAAAATCCAACTACGGGTTTCAGATTTGCGCCCAAATCATCCATCCTCCAAAACCCCCACAAATCTAGCGCCTCTCCCCACCCTAACCACACACACCCTAACACCGCAGCGTCCCCACGTTGGATTTGATCCAAGAAACAAAAAAAGAAGAGAGAAATCTCACCTTGATGGCCTCAATGGCGTACTCGACTGAATAGCCGCCTCCATGAGAAGGTGTTCACCATGCATGTCAGATCGTCCTGCGCCCACACACATACACGGGCACGGCACAATGAGCCTTGCTGGGCGGCGTGGGGGCGGCAGGCCTGGCGTGGGGCAGAGCACAGGCAGGCGTCTGGCGCGCAGGGAGGCACAGCGCGAGGCTAGGTCAAAACGGCGTGGAGGTGAATTCTCGCCCAATGTGGGGAAAGCGAGAGATGGTCCATTGCGTGCACTCGCCTGTAGTAGTATTTACTAGACACGTGTCCACTCTATTTACGCGGCCACAGCAGCATCGACGTAAATATACCACTATATTTACGTCCACCAAAAAGCATCGACGAATATGCCATCAGATTTACGTCGGCCGCATCAGCCGACGAATATTCCATTATTTATGTCACCACAATGACCGACGAATATGCCACGCTATTTACGCCGGCCAAACCAGCCGACGAATATTCCATTATTTACGTCACCACAACAGATCGACGAATATATACACTATTTACGTCGGTCGACCGCCGACGAAAACTCCGCCACGTGGCCTATTTACGCCGGCGGCCGACGAAATATTCCTTTCCAAAATTTAATTTTTCCGGCTCGGTGGGACACTATTTCGTCGTAAGCCGACGTAAATACATGTATTTACGTCGGTTTAACATGGCCGACGTAAATAATGCCCTATTTACGTCGGTTTAACATGGCCGACGTAAATAATGCCTTATTTACGTCGGTTTTTTTTAGGCCGACGGAAATATATTTGGCCGACGTAAATAGATCGGATTCCTGTAGTGTATTATCTATTAAGTGCAGCGAGAATGCTTCATAATATTATTTACTAAACCACCCAAGTATTACTCTCAAAATCATCTACTTTAATCCATTGACAATGGTAGTTCCTATGATCATAACCAATTAATCTTAACCAATCACGCATATTCCATATTAATCAACCAATTCACATATGATTATCACCATCCATATTTCAATCAGTATTTATTTTCTTAATCAGCTCCTCAATAATAACTTCCCACAAATATTAACAATCCAACTTCACGATATTTCAATCATCAACATTCCTAGATCACTATAATAATTATTAATCCCCATCAACACTATTATTCATGCAATCTCCAATAAAAACTGGGTTCTAGCTCCAATTTCCATTCTAATCAAGGATTATTTAATCAAGAATAATTACTATGGTGGATTACTTGTTCTAAGGCGACAAAGGTTCATGGATACAATATCAAGGAGGTATAAACAACAGGTATAGCTAACAGTCTAACGTTAACATCATTCTTTTATGTAAATAGCAATGCATGTTTAAAGAAGCCGTTACAAAAGCATTTACAAAATTGGGTACAAAATGTGTCAAGGAAGACTTGCCTTCGTAGCGGGACAGCGGGACGTCGGTCTGGAAATGGAGATCGTCCTCGGCGGCGACGGCAATGTCTTCGGCTACGCGCAAAACGGAGCGACACAAAAGAATAAAATAAATTCTAAAAGCACTAAAAATTATAATAAAAATACTGGCAGATAGAGGATGATTTTAGATGAATTTAGCAATTGGAATGACTCGATTCGGAGTTACGACGGAGGAGAAACAATTGTTTGAATGCTGTCAGATTGGAAAAATGAAAAACAGAATATTCCTTTGGCATCTTTTCTTTTTCTCCATTTTCCTGATTTTCTTGAGTGTCTTCCATACGGGTCCCACTTGTCATATGCTCATGTGCTTCTTCTCCATTTCTCTGTGTACAGAGAACAATGGAGGGAGTATGGCTAGAGGGGAGGGCAAGGGCGGCAGAATCGATGGCTACGGCGGAGGGTGCGCGCTGGTGGTCGGTGTTGGCGAGGGCGGCAGGCGCAAGACGGGAGGCAGGCACAAGAAAGGGCGATGGCGCAGGACGATGGCGGAAAGCGAGGGTCGTGGGGATGCGGCTCGGCCAAGTGAGCGAGCACTCGACGCCAAGCAGGCGTAGAGGCGAGGAACGGCGAGCAGCACGACGTAAAAATCGAGCCAAGGCACAACGTTTAAAACCTCTCGAAAATGCGATATTTCTCGAAACTAAGGTGAGCACGGGATAGCTAGCATCAAGGGGAGTCTACGGGTGCAAGGAATTGAATTGAATCTTACCCAAATGGGAGAAATCGACGACGAACGGAACGACGACCGTCGATGAACAAACTCAAAATCTGGGGTCAAACTGCAACGAAAATCAAATCCGATTGAATGGTTGTGATCACGAAGGCAAATGGCACAAAATGACATGGTTGGTTTACCTAGAAACTCACCGGAGCAAAAGATGGCTCACCGGTGTCTTTGGAGAACGCCGGGCGTCGGGTTTTCTCGAGTTTTGGGATGGGCAATGGCACGGAATCAAAGGGGAAAGGTGAGCATGGGATAGAGGACATCGAGACGCAACTTTTGAGTACCCGCACGTCCGGTGAGGTGAAGAAACGGAAGAGTTATGGCTAAAACAAGAAACGGCAAAGAATTGATTGCAGCGACCGTTTCAATTGATTTTAGAGGGGGTAATTATAGGAGAATTGAAGTCCTTGATGACACAGTCGTTTTGCAACTGACCTCACTTGATTTCGTTGAGAATTGCAAAAGATATGAGCATTTGAAGATTGGCTTGCAAAATGAGCAGGACATGAACAGTGCTGGCGGAGGTTGAAGATGATGAACAGTACATGCCACGTGTCGCTTTCTCATTGGTTGGAAGAAATAGAGAGACAAAAGCACGAGGAATAAAATAGCAAAAATGATCAAAAAATCATAGAAAAATTTCTAAAAATAATAGAGATTATTTGGAACCCAATAAAATTAGTTTCACTGAATTTGGAAAAATTTTGGAATTTAGATTATTCCGGAACGAATATACTGATTTTGATGAAAGGCCGCGAGAGATAAAATAGCAAAGAGATTCCAAAAATCTTGAGAAAATTCCTTAAAATATTTTGGAATATTTGGAACCGAATGAAATAGGTTTCGGGATTTTTGGAGTATCTTGGAACTCGGGTGACATTTCGAATAAGGACCGGAATTGGGAATTCGACTTTATGACTAGAGAGGATTGAATTTCAATTTCGGATGGATAAGGATGCCAGGTTAATTAGAACACCGAAGAAAAACCAAATTTTGAAATTAATTAATTTTAAATTAGCTTTTAGCAGAAACCCGAAATTGAGGATATTACATGTTTCTACTTTTCCAAGTCAACATTTTAGTTTGCTCCAGAATAAATTACTAAATTCATATGCCACGGATCTAAAACCCGCTCTGATACCAACTGTAACACCCCGGCACCCCACGTACCCTGAATGTTACACCCTCAAGCTCCAACATTACAAAACAAGAAATGTTAGTAACGCAAGCTAACATACTAGTAGGTTTGCCTAACTTAACTAAAAATTTTGGCAGCACCTCCCCTAAAACTCGGACATCCACTCAGCAGACAAAAGAATAGTTAACATATATGTAGCAATTCATGACATCTAACTAGCTAGCATAACCAAATAAGCATATAATATGGAAGAGCAAGTACAACATATAACAACCATAGTATCATTCATAGTGGCGGGGGCAAAACAAAGCGACACCCACATAGAGAATCACATGAACCATTTAAGATACATGAGTTCAACCAAACATAAGAGAAACATATTACAATGACTCTAACTACATAGATGATTAGTGTGAGTGACGTGGTGCTAAACTCCTTTCCCATATGCCGCTTTCCATGTACCTAAAAACAATTAAATAAGTAAGCGTGAGTCCAAAACTCAGCAAAGTGTATCATATCAAAACATGTAAACTCATAATAGTAAATCAATATAAATTGAACATTGAATGATAATCTCACAAGAATATAAGCTTCTTGATAATCACATAAGAATACAAACATGACATTACTTTTCCCTTTAATCGTGCAATGCAACGTGACATTAATTTCTCTTTACCCATGCAATGCAACGTGCATGCTCCTAATGTCCATCTCATAGTATATATCGGTATTGCTAGGTGCCCACCCGTCGGTGTGCACCCTCTCATTCCCATCCATCTCGTGAAGGGGCCTACACTTACTGTCTCGCTCCCATCCATCACTATGGATGGGACTACGAGGTAGGACTTTCGTACTCACTACATGATGGGGAAAGGGATGCCCGAACTTCCGTCAGGTGGAGGATAAGTCGATTAGGCGGCGCGAGACACACACGATCCGGCTTCTTGATCGGCACGATCAAAACCCCGCAATCGCAGCACCACGCTGTCCTTCTGGTTATCAACCGCGGCGCTGCCGGTTGACCTCGCCACGAAGGCTAATCCTGCCAATGAATCGAGAACACAAGAAAGAACAAGAAAGATGCAACTGAATTTGCAATTGAGGATGAAGCTCATGAGTTGGGGTCTCACAAACCGATGAACGGCGACACTGTTCAAAAACAGAATTAATCTAAGCAAAACCCAAATCAAACCCTAGCGGTGGCTACTGGATATAAAGGCTAGGGGACGTCCTAGAAACCCTAGACGTGTCCGTGATGGACTCCAACACGATACATGGGCCAACGGCCCAAATTGGTGACGCAGCACCCTGGGATAGATTCGGTCCGCCAGCTTGCAACATAAATTCCTGTCGACTCCGAAGTCCAAATGACCTGAAACTGGTGCCATTGTAAAGTTTATCTCCTTAGCTTTCGAGGCATATATGGATCATCAAAATCGGAGTCCGTTTGTGGCCTGGGCGACGATTTTAGTGAACGCTGCTCCTGGTGGCCGAGGTAGTCGACTCCAAGATGAATTGAACCTCCAACTTGACTTGGACACCCTCCTTGCCTCCCTCCTGGTCCTTGCTGGTTTCCAAGGCCTTCATGGTCCTCTCCAAGGTTCCTAAGTACAAGATAATCAATAATATCATTAGGTAGCATACCATCCTCACAAGTATCTCAGACGGGCACTTAGGAACGAGCTCACCTGTTGATTCAATTGCCGTGCTCGTGCTCTTGTGATGGGTCCTTGCATCACAACTGGAGGAGGCTCGATCAGATGCATAGGAGTGATGTCCTCATCATCCTCCCCCTCTTGAAGTGGAGTCGTCCTCGACTCAAGCTCATCTTCTTCTCCCATGAACGGTTTCAAATCTGCAATGTTAAATGTGGGACTAACCCCAAATTCGGGCGGCAACTCAAGTTTATTTTCTCAAGTATTTTGAAAGGGCCATCAGCTCTAGGCATTAATTTAGACTTTCTCAATTCTGGAAAACGATCCTTTCGCAAGTGTAACCATACTAAATCACCCGGTTCAAGTTGTACTTCCTTTCTACCTTTACTTCCCGCAGTCCTATACCTTTCATTCATTATTTCAATATTTTCTTTAGTCTTTTCATGCAATTTCAGAATAAATTCAGCACGTTCCTTAGCATCAAGATTAACTCGCTCACTAGTAGGTAAAGGTAATAGATCAATAGGAGCACGGGATTGAAGCCATACACTACCCGAAAAGGACTTACCTTGGTGGTGGAATGTACCGCCTATTATAAGCTTAACTCAACATGCGGCAAACACTCTTCCCACATCTTCAAATTCTTCTTCAAAACAGCCCTCAACATAGTGGATAATGTACGATTTACTACCTCGGTTTGGCCGTCGGTTTGGGGATGACATGTTGTTGAAAACAAAGAGCTTGGTCCCCAATTTATTCCATAGAGTTCTCCAAAAGTGGCTCAAAAACTTGGCGCCACGATCTGAAACAATAGTAGAAGGCACACCATGCAAGTTTAACGATTTCTTGAAAGAAAAGGTTAGCAATATTAACAAAGATCGTCGCTCTTATGACAAGGAATAAAGTGAGCCATCTTAGAAAATCTATCAACCACCACAAAAATACTATCCCTCCTCTCTTGGTCCTAGGCAGTCCTAAAACAAAGTCCATAGATATATCCTCCCATGGAGTGCTAGGAACAGAAGAGGCATATATAAACCATGTGGATTCAATCGTGACTTAGCCTTTTGACATGTAGTGCAATGATACAAACCTCTCAATGTCTCGCCTCATCTTCGCCAAAAGAAGGGCGGACAGCACGCCTCCGCCTTCTTGGCACCAAAATGACCCATCAAACCTCCTCCATGGGCCTCAGATCAAAAGAAAACGAACGGATCCAATTTGGAATACATAGGCGGTTAGCTCTAAACACAAATCCATCGCTTATCACATATTTGTCCCATGTTCTTCCCTCTTTGCAATGCAGCAAGACATCTTTGAAGTCATCATCATGAGCATATTGTTCTTTAATTGATTCCAATCCAAAAATACGACAATCAAGTTGGGACAACATGGTATATCTCCTAGACAAGGCATCAAGAATCACATTATCCTTCCCTTTCTTGTGTTTGATAACATAAGGAAAAGATTCAATAAATTCAACCCATTTAGCATGTCTACGATTCAGTTTCACTTGATCATGCTAATATGTTTTAGCGACTCATGATCGTAATGAATAACAAATTCTTTGGGCCAAAGATAGTGTTGCTAACGTTTCTAAAGATCGCACAAGAGCATACAATTCTTTATCGACGTGGAATAATTCAAAACAGACCACTCAATTTTTCACTAAAATAAGCAATGTGTTTTCTATCTTGCATCAAAACACCACCAATTCCAATCCCACTAGCATCACATTCAAGCTCAAAGGTCTTATTAAAATCGTGAAGTTGGAGTAAAGGTGTATTAGTAAGTTTATCTTTCAAAAGGTTGAAGGCATTCTCTCGTGCTTGCCCCCAATGGAACACAACTCCTTCTTCGTCAATTCATTCAATGGAGCTGCAATGGTGCTGAAATCCTTCACAAAGCGGCGGTAAAATCCGGCAAGTCCATGGAAGCTCCAAGACTTGTGAAATCGCCGTAAGTTGGCCAACTCTTAATCGCGTGCACCTTGGCTTCATCAACCTCAATTCTCTGTGAGTCACAACATAGCTAAGAAACGATACTCGTTCGATTGCAAAAGTGCACTTCTCGAGGTTACCAAATAAACGCAGCAAAGACGCAAAGCATCAAAAACAGCACGAGATGGTCAAGATGTTCATGTAATGACTTGTCAGTAAATCAATATATCATCGAAATAAACCACCACAAATTTCCCAATGAAAGCTCAGAAACCTCGCTCATTAAGCGCATGAAGGTGCTCGGTGCATTAGTTAAACCAAAAGGTAAAAGTCTGTTTTCCATTCATCTCCCAATTTCATTCTTATTTGGTGGTATCCACTACGCAAGTCAACCTTAGAGAAAATTATAGAACCACTTAACTCATCAAGCATGTCGTCTAACCTAGGAATAGGATGACGATACCTTATTGTGATATTGTTAATGGCTCTACAATCCACGCATTTGCGCCTAACCGCCATCTTTCTTAGGAACCAAAAGAACAGAACAAAGACAAGGACTAAGGCTCTCACGTACATACCCGCGATCCAAAAGATCTTGGACTTGGCTGAATCTCCTTAGTCTCCTCGGGGTTGGTCCTATAAGCGCTGGTTTGGCAAACTCGCCTGTATCAAATCAATTTGGTGCTCAATCCTCGTAGGGGTGGAAGTCCGGAGGTATCTCTACAGAAAAACATCCGCATACTCCCCGCAAAAGGTTAGTGACAATGAGGAGGCAAAATCGGGCGATCATCCAATGAAAACAAAGCATCTTTGCATAGCACAAAGATAGCACAAAGCATCATCACTAATTGCAGAAGATCAGATTTTGTAGCAAGCAAGACGGATTCCTCAATTTAATTTGGTTGGCTACATGCTGAATTTCAGATTTTTCATCAATGGGTTTCTTGTCATTAGCAATCCGCTCCCTATCGATTTAACAATTTCAGTGGGGTCAAAGGTAGAAGTGTAATTTTCTTTCCCTTATTCATAAAGTGTATTTATTACTTCTACCGTGGTGAAGTGCATCGATGTCATATTCCCATAGGCGACCCAATAAAGAGAACAAGCTTGCATCGGCACCACATCACAATCAAAGAAAATCGAATAGGAACCAATGGAAAAATGAACCCAAACTGCTTGTGTTACCTTAGCTTTGCGGAATCATTCACCATCGAATGTGGTATGGATGTGGGTGCGGGCATGTGGTCAAGCCAAGCTTCTTGACCAAATCAGACTCACCAAGTTGTTGTAGCCGGAGTCAATGATCACGCGCTCGTCGGTTGTTGATGACGAAGAAAATCGAATAAGTTGTGGTAGCGCTGCTGCTCGGCTTGCTCCATCAGGCGCTTAAGGACACGCCGACAATGATGGACTCAGACGCAGAAGATCCTCGGCGCCAAAGGTGGCATCATCATCAACCACGCCGCCGCCCACCCCGGTGTCGCCGATCTCATCCTCAACATCGGAGGCGCCGATGTAACCTCCGCCATCGGTGGCGATGTATGCCCGCCGGTCAGCATTTCTCTTGACGTGGCCAATCCTTGGCACTTGTGGCGAATTCCGCCGATGTACGCCCATGGAAGCGACGGAGGAGGAGCTCTTGGCGGTGTTGGCGGGTCGACTTCTTGCTGTCCGTGGCACGGCAAGTGCGGTGCTGCCGATGCTCGTCGTGTGCTCGTCGAAGGTGGCGGTGCAGTTGGTCGGAAGGTGGAAGAAGGCACTGTCTTCGCTTGTCCCGTAGTCGTGAGGCGTGAAGGTGTCGCCGATGTTGCTCTGCGCTTAGAATGGCGCCCCGCAACTCCTTCTCTCGCTAACATAGCAAGTTGAAACAAGCGATTGATGCTTGTATATTCTTTATAATCAACAATATCCTGAATTTCGACGCAACCCATCGTAAAAACGAGCAATTTTATCCTCGTGTTCTCTACTACCCCACAGCAAGAACATACCCTTTTGAAGCTCTTGGTAATATTCCGAACAGTATACTACCTTGATCTAATCGTTGCAATCTCTTGCGATATCACGCTGGTAGGAAGGAGGAACAAATCTATTACGCATAGCATCTTTTAATCTCGCCCAAGAATCAAGGTTGTAAGCGGGCATTTACTAGTTCATTCCACCAGATTATAGCAAAATCTTTAAATTCACTAGTGGCTTGTCTAACTCTATGAATCTCGAACTAGATGGGAATTAAATTTTGCTCTAATCGTCATCTCCCAATCTAAGTAAGCATCAAAGATCATAAGCTCGAGAAAAGGATGGGATGGTGAATTTTACCTTAGCGAAAGGATCATCATTGCGGTTTCGGTTATTACCTCCCATACCGTGATGTTTGCGGCGAAGACGGTCATGCAGACAGGCGTCCGCTGAGCAAAGACGCCTCGGCGAGACGTTGTCGGGTCATCTTCATCTTCCTCAAAATCAGCATCCTCATCGTGGTCGTTGTTGTCGTGGTTGGCGCCATTGTTGATGGATGCACCTCCATCAATGGTCATTGGAGGGATTTTGACGACATCCATCCTCTCTGTGAGGGTGGAAACTCGTCGATCGATGCTCTCAAGGGTCTTGTTCGTCGTCATGGCATGCTCCTTGAACATCATTTTTATCTCATCCAAAGATGGTTGACAACTCAATGAAGGACACATTTCGATGGTAACATCATCATCCTCGCTCTCGCCCTTCTTGCCACCGCCATGGTTAGCGCAGAAAAGGACGTATGAAACACAAACACAAGTATTATGAGCCCTATGAACTACTAGGTGGGATCTCACGCCTCAAGCAATCTTACCAAGTTCTTACCCTGCTTACCAACACAAGAGGGACTCGGCAACCGGTGGTCGGTTCGTGATACCGTGAGGGCGTGATGAAGCGATTGCAAGGGTCAATAACCCGGCCGATCGAAGGATGTATATGTGGAGTCAGAGGAAGGTTATATGTATTGAGTGGCACACAATGCGTAACAGATAGTAATGCTGAATAAATGTCCAAAAGTACTTGCCCTAGTTGTCGGTCTAAATGTGGCCTTAGTCTAGCTCAAGCAGTAAAACAAGGAATAAGTAGAAGCAAGCAACAAGCGTCGAGTATATGAACAGATATCGAACCAAGATCAAAACACTTCTATCGTGCACGGTAAAACTCCTACCTTTGCTCCCGCTTTTTTTTTTAGGCTCTCTGCTTCCTCTCACAATTTTTTTTTTGCTCTCGCCTCTTTCACAAATTTTTTTATTTTTCTTTGATTTTTCTGATATTTTTCCTAGAATCAGGAGCACAAAGGTAGAAAGTACACAAATTTTCAGCCTGAACAGATGTAAGATGAAGCCGATATGAAATAAGAAGTGTTTTCCTAAAAGCTGCTAAAACTTCGGCGGCCGAGAACTCAATCTTCCCGAGGGAATTTCGCAAAAATAATTTTGGCAAACCCAACAAAGTTGGGGAGAATCGGATGTAAAATTTTCTGTAGATATCCGTGAAAAAAAAATTCGCCTAATTCCGAGTCCGTATGCGAAAGTTATGGCCGTTTTACGGAAGGACTCTCGAATCAGGGTTTTAAGCGGCACCTCTCCAAACTCAAGGGCGATGGAGTGGATATGAACGCGATGATCTGTGGTGGCAGGTTCTGTGATGAGGGGTGGCGATATGGCTATCAGAGGTGGGGATTAGAGTTTATGAAGGAGAAACCCTAATACAACTAGGACTAAACCGAGGAAAACCACAACACAATTCGATTCCAACAAGGACTCAAATAGCGATTGGTGGTCGGGTTGGTGTAGGATATGGGATGCGCGGAGATGAAACACAACTAAATTAAGATCACGATCTAAACCAGCAACACGACTCGATTCTGGACACAAACTCAAGATTACGGACTCAAACTGAAATTGTGCAAAGGCTAGGCGTGGTTCTAGGTATGGTAGACTATGAACTGCAATTTTTTTGGCTTTTTCGTGGACTATAGGACTAACACAAAACTAAATCAAACTACGGGAGAAGGCGAACTCGACGGTAAACCTTGCTCGATACCACTTGATGGGGAAAGGGATGCCCGAACTTCCGCCGTGGAGGATAAGTCGATTAGGCGGCGCGAGACACACACGATCCGGCTTCTTGATCGGCACGATCAAAACCCCGCAATCGCAGCACCACGCTGTCTTCGGTTATCAACCGTGCGCTGCCGGTTGACCTCGCCACGAAGGCTAATCCTGCCAATGAATCGAGAACACAAGCAAGAACAAGAAAGATGCAACTGAATTTGCAATTGAGGATGAAGCTCACGAAGTTGGGGTCTCACAAACCGATGAACAGCGACAATTGCTCAAAGACGAATTAATCTAAGCAAAACCCAAATCAAACCCTAGCGGCGGCTACTGGATATAAAGGCTAGGGGACATCCTAGAAACCCTAGACGCGTCCGTGATGGACTCCAACACGATACATGGGCCAACGGCCCAAATTGGTGACGCAGCACCCTGGGATAGATTCGGTCCGCCAGCTTGCAACGTAAATTCCTGTCGACTCCGAAGTCCAAATGACCTGAAACTGGTGCCATTGTAAAGTTTATCTCCTTAGCTTTCGAGGCATATATGGATCATCAAAATCGGAGCCCATTTGTGGCCTGGGCGATGATTTTAGTGAACGCTGCTCCTGGTGGCCGAGGTAGTCGACTCCAAGATGAATTGAACCTCCAACTTGACTTGGACACCCTCCTTGCCTCCCTCCTGGTCCTTGCTGGTTTCCAAGGCCTTCATGGTCCTCTCCAAGGTTCCTAAGTACAAGATAATCAATAATATCATTAGGTAGCATACCATCCTCACAAGTATCTGCACGGGCACTTAGGAACGAGCTCACCTGTTGATTCAATTGCCGTGCTCGTGCTCTTGTGATGGGTCCTTGCATCACAACTGGAGGAGGCTCGGTCGTATGCATAGGAGTGATGTCCTCATCACTACAGGTGAGCATAGAGGCCCGCATCCACATAGGTCGCCTCTTCCATCACGAATGCACATGTGCAAATGATGCACAATTTTATTTTCATTATTCATTTGCCATGAATCATATTGCCAAATGACCATTTAGAATATTAATCCATTCTCATCTTCACAAGAATGGAGTGCAAATTATACCAATGCAAATAATGCATAAGCTTAGCACTTATTTCGTCATCATCATCATCATCATACTCAGAGACATACTCTTGTACTCATACACTAAGCATTTTCTCATCCTAATCAAATTCATAATTATCATCATAATCAAAATCCTAAAACAAAACATGCCATAAATCCTTTTAACATTTTATCCACTTGATACACTTGCCTTTAACCGTGAGGAGTGGGGTGGCGAGAAGTTGCGATCACCCCCGATATCACCTTTCCTGTAATAACATATTCATGCTTCTCAAAACAAAGTAATCATAACAATAAGCAACATCAAGCCTAGCCCCAAAAAATTCAACAAGCTGCCACTCGGACAGCTAGCCACTAAAACATACATATCTTTTACATGGCCTATCTAAAACTCGTATTCTCGATCTCTAATAAAACCTAAGAACACCACGCATACTTTCGCAATAACCGGACCCTTTGGAACTGAGTAAAAGCCCCTTAAAACTTAATCTGATCCTCAGTCCAGAACTGCTCCAAATCTCTGAATTTCTAGCAATAATCAGTTTAGATTGCTAACTTCATCATAGCATAACTGTTGCTATACAACTTCAAATTAAGCAAACAAAGACATTTTCAGAATCTACATAAAATTTTTCATCTATCTCTAGGCATCCAACTAGCGCTAAATCATAGAGCAAAGCTGATATTGCTAACTAGTTCAGAACTCGAACTGCAGATAGTAAATCGAGCATAACTTTCAATTGTTTAAGCACAAATTTGCATTCTTGTACTTTAAATAACCACAAGAGGATAATATACATTTATCATAGAGCCATTTATTCAGGAGATGAATAAATAACTCCCAGATCAGGGATGAACAGAGGTTATATGTATTAACTCTAATTCTGGACAGCAGGCATAGAAATAAGCATAACTTTCAATTGGCAAAGCCAAAAATTACATTCTTATGCTCTAAATGACCACAAGAGGATAATCTACATTTATCATACAGCCATTTATTCAGGAGATGCATAAATAACTCCCAGATCAGGGATGAATTGAGGTTATATGCATTGACACTAGTTCTGGATAGTATGTACTAAAATGAACATATCTCCTAAATAGCTAAACAAAAAAAAGAGTTCTTGTGCTCTAAATGACCACAAGAGGATATCCTACATTTATCATACAGCCATTCATTCAAGAGATGGATTTAAAGTCCTCAAATAGCACTCTGATGCTCAGACTGAAATCTGAACCTTCAGCAGCTTCAGATTTCAGAATAGCAAACCTAAAAATAGCATAATTATTGATTCTTGAATCCAAATCAAGCAAACAAGAACATTTTCTTAATCTACAGGAATTTCCTAACTTTCTCTAGGCAATTAAAAATTCTAATTCGACCTGCATCTAGCCTTAAACAGCAGTTCAACATTTCAGCTACCAACACAAGCATCATCAGGATAGCCAGCAAGCACTAAAACGACCATATCTTTTGATTGGCTGAACGAAATTTAGTGTTCTTGGTCTCATATTAAAGGGGAAACGATGAGCTACAATGTTACTTCCTCTACAACCAAATATTCAAGAAATGTTTTTAACCAGCTCGAAACATAGCCCTAACAGCAGGAACAGTACAACCTGAAAACTGAAATCTTCCCTCCAAAACCTAGAACCACTTTTCCCCTCAAAATCCTCAAAATCCAAACCCTAGAACACCCCTACCTAATAATATTTTAGGCCCTTGTTGGTACCCAATTTTTGTTGGGCCCAAGAATGTTAGTCACAAGAGATTTAGGAACCCAAATAACCCTAACATTAATAATCGGCATTGAATTAAGGAGGTTTAGGAGTTTTAGCACTTTTAGCAAATCCATTCCTAGTTTGATCCTTTCTAAGAACATAATAATCATTATAATGAGGACGCTTAGAGGGTCTATCATTTCTAGCAAATGTTTTGCTATTGTTATTTTTCCTAAGCACATGATTTACATGATTCTTCATAGTCTTAGGAAATCAAACATTTTGAGCAAATACATTTCTAGATTTATATTTCCTAAGCAAATGATTATCACTATTTTGCATAGTCTTGGGAGAACTGACAAACTTGGCAAACATATTGCATTTTTGTCCTTCCTAAGCAAATAATGATCATTATATATATTAGACTTAGGAGTGGTACCTTTGGGACAATCCTTACCAAAATGTCCCTTTTTCTGGCAATTGAAGCATGTTTGACCATTTGGACCTCTCTTTATCTTCTTGTCATGCTTAATGCCCATTTGCCTCATTGTTTGTGATGTGGACTTGTTCTTCACTTTGTTAGGGCACACGGAGGCGAGATGTCCCTTCTTGTTGCTTCCAAAACACTTAATGATCTTCAAGTGTCTTGCATTGTGCCTTGTATTGCTATTCACCTTCTTCTTGGAGATGTAGCCAATTCCTCTCTTGTCTTGCGAGCAGCGTTGCTTGCTTAGAATGTCGTCGAGGGTGGCGTTCCCTTTATAGCACTTTTCTAAGTCATTTCTCAATTGAGTGACTTATTTCTTGAGCTCTTTATTCTCCTCTACTAGATTAGTCTCTAAGCACATAGAGGAACTTAAAGCAATTTCATTAGAGAAACAAAGCATGTCAATTAAATCCTCACAAGAGGTGGACATTTCGATTTTAGATGAAATGCAAGAATTATTATTTAAGCATGGCATATCATCTATTAAATCACAAGTTATGCTTAATGATTTCTTTGAGAAGGAGAGATTCATGATTTTCTTCAAGCACATTGTAATCATTTTGAAGTGAGTCATGCTCCAACTTCAAGCACATTGTAATCATTGTAAGCACATTGTAATCATTTTGAAGACTGTGAGGGAACTCAACCTAGAGAGAAGAAAGTATAGCTAATTAAGCATGATAGCAACCTAAATCACAAGATGAGAGGTCCACGCAAAAGCATGCCAGAAGTCTAAGTGATGTGAACTCATAAGTCTAAGAAATAAAACCCATAAGCACCTAAAGCAAAACAAAAGAAAGGAAAAACTGAAATGAAATAAAATATAATACATAATATACAGATTAGCTCCCCCTCACAGAAGGCCGTAAGGGCACACGACTCCAAGCTCACTCCTCAAGGCAACAAACCTATAGCTATCTAAAGGCTTGGTAAAGATATCAGCCAACTGGTGGTCATTCTCCACGAACTGAAGCACTATATCTCCTTTCTCCACATGGTCTCTAAGGAAGTGATATTTAATATCAATGTGCTTGATCTGGGAGTGCTGCACTGGGTTCTTGGCAATGCAAATAGCAGAAGTGTTATCACAGAAAAGTAAAATACTCTCTATCTCTAACCCAAAGTCCCGCAAAGTCGACCTTATCCAGAGCACCTAGCTACAACAATTGGCTGCAACAAAATACTCGGCCTCAGCGGTGGATTGTGCGACTCCGGACTGCTTCTTAGATGACCAAGAGACAAGAGAAGTGCCAATGAATTGGCAAGTGCCAGAAGTGCTCTTTCTATCTATCCTACAGCTGGCAAAGTCAGCATTGAAAAAGGCTCTAAGGGATAGACAAGAGGAAGAAGAGTACCAGATACCATAATCAATGGTAGCTCGAAGGTACCTGAAGATGCGCTTCACCGCCTGGCGATGAGAGACGTGAGGAGAAGCCTGAAAGCGAGCGCAAATACACACGACAAAGTGTATGTCCGGCCGCAAGGCAGTAAGATACAAGAGAGAGCCAATCATGCTCCGGAACTCCTTTTGATCAGTAGGCTCACCATCCTCATCGGGCTCGAGGACAGCAGTGGTGGCCATAGGAGTCATCACGGGCTTTCTATCGGACATATCAAAGCTGTCTCAGAGGTCCCGAGTATACTTACCTTGGTGCGTGAAAGTACCTCCCGAGTGCGCTTGATTTGGAAGCCAAGAAAGTAGCTCAACTCGCCCATCATACTCATCTCAAACTCTGTGCTCATTAACTCAGAAAACTGAGATAAAAAAGAATGAGAAGAGCCACCAAAGATAATATCATCCACATAAATCTGGACGAGAAGGAAATGAGAATCCTGGTGCTTGATGAACAGAGTCTTGTCTACTTTACCCATTTTGAAACCATCACTGAGAAGATAGGACTTAAGTCTCTCATACCAAGCTCTAGGGGCCTACTTAAGTCCATATAAGGCTTTGGAAAGCTTGTAGATATGGTTTGGGTATTTGGGGTTCTCAAATCCTGGAGGTTGCTTAACATACACCTTTTCCTCAATGAAACAATTGAGGAATGCACTCTTGACATCCATTTGATAGAGCTTGAAGCCCTAGGATGCAGAGAATGCAAGCAAGATTCTAATTGCCTCTAGTCTAGCTACAGGGGCAAAGGTCTCCTCAAAGTCAAGACCCTCAACCTGAGTGAAGCCCTGTGCAATTAGCCTAGCCTTGTTGCGAATGACAACCCCATCCTCACTCTGCTTGTTTTTGAACACCCACTTGGTCCTAATGACATTATGACCAGATGAGGGCTCTAAAAGTTGCCAGACTTTGTTCTTCTCAAAGTTTTCCAGTTCCTCATGCATAGCATTAATCCATGATTCATCGGATAATGCATGACTAACATCCTTTGACTCAAAAGAGGCAACAAAGGCAGAGTGAAGACAGAAAGAAGATAAGTCTGATGTTGAGCATGTAACACGCTCAAATATATCACCAATGATCTGCTCAGGTGGATGAGAATGCTGAATGTGACGAGGAGGACTAGAAGCAGAAGTAGCCTCTACCTCTTGAGCAGAAGAGGTAGGAACAGAGCCACTCACTGAAGGAGAGTCCGAAGGTAAAGGCTAATCTCCCTGATGTGCAGAAATGGAAACAGGAGGCACCTTAGGTGTAGAGAGGACTGGATCAGGTGGAACACCATCATCTCCATCATCCTCATCCTCTACAAAAATGGTCTCGGAGGGATAAGAAGAGCCTGAAATATCAGGTCTAGCTCCTGGGCTAGCCTCATCAAAGGTCATGTCACAGGTCTCTATGATCCTATTCGCATCACAACTCCAGACCCTATAGCTATGAGAAGAAGTCGAGTAACCCAGAAAAATACTATCAGAAGAACGAGACTCAAACTTATCTAGGTTACCAGACTTCAAGATTAAATGCTTGCAACCAAAAACATGAAAATGAGAAACACTGGGCTTTCGCCCATACCTCAACTCATAAGAAGTGTGATGCAAATATGCTCTCAAGAAAACGCGATTAGAAACATGACAAGCAGTATCCATAGCCTCAGCCCAAAACTTCCTAGGAGTATTGTACTCATCTAGCATCATCCTAGCTATCTCAACCAGGGTCCTGTTCTTCCTTTCCACTACGCCATTTTGCTGAGGGGCATAGGGAGAAGAGAACTGATGTTCTAAAGCAGACTCCACACAGAAACTCTCAAAGTAGGAATTCTTGAACTCGGTACCATTATCACTGCGTATAGCTCGTAATGCACTTGGGAGTTCAATAGACAACCTACTAACAAATCCCCTAAAGTGAGAAAAAGTCTCATCTTTCGAGGCCATGAAAAATACCCAAGAATATCTTGAAAAATCATCAACAATGACAAGGACATACCACTTCCTCCCGCTAATCAAGCACTCTATTTGGACCAACAAAGGTCCATATGTAAAAGCTATCCTGGTGCATCAGCCATCACTACGGTGATTGGAGGATGAGAAGCAGTATCCATCTTGCCATATCGGCAGAGAGAGCAAACTAAGTCTTTAACCATCTTAAGTTTGGGCAAATCACGAATAAGATCGCGGCTGCTAACTCTGGTCAAATGATCAAAGCCAATGTGACCAAGTCTCCTATACCGTAGGAGAGATCACGGACTCGAAACAATCAAACACCAAGAGAGTCTCCGGAAGAAATAGAAAAATCAAAGACGAAAAGACCCGTCCCAAATCTAGAAATTCGCAAACTAACTCTCCGATGAATCAAGGATTCTACAAGCATTACTCTTAAAACTTACCTCGAAAGAGTCATCGATAAGCTGAGAAACAAAAAGCAAATTATATTGCAGCTTACTCATTAAGGCAACATGCTTAAGAATAAAATTTTCATTAATGCAGACGGTACCTTTAGCAATGACTCTACCTGAAGAAGCATCCCTAAAAGTGATCAACTCATCACCGGGGGCTTGAAATAGGGAAGAGAATCAACAAGAGTCTCCGGTCATATGGCGAGAACAACCAGAGTCAACAATCCACACATCTCCCTTCCCCATCCGACGAACCTGATCAAGTCAAAAGAGAGAGAGAAGACTCAGTACTAGAATAAAGTGAGGACCTGGGAACTCAATATTGAATCACACGACGTCTCAAAGTACTAGCCACAGAAGGAGAAGACTGGATTTTAGTGTCTCTCTGACGCTCGACTCTCACAAGATCAGAAGAAACAACTCTAGTAGAAGATGTAGGAGCTATTACTGATTTGGCCTGCCGTGGTGCAAAGGCTGAACTATCCCAACGAGGCTGCCTAAATTTCCTACCTGAAAACACCTCACACCGCTGATATCTACCTCGATGGGAAAAAGAAGAATATCAAAAGGACGGCGGAAAGACTGACTACGAGCAGCTCTAGGACTAAAACTCGACTGAATAACATGAAAATGAGTCCTGTACGCTGCCCAAAAACATGCGACTCTCTAACCTGTTTGGAAGCAGTGTGTGCCTTAGGAGCACTCAGAGTCTGGGGATGACCCTGATTACCCCTAAGAGCAGCAACACGCTCACACCTCATGATCTTGGCGCATCTAAAACAGAAATCTACTAGGTGACCATCCTTCTTACAGAAGGTGCATGAATACTTCGTCTTGCTAGAGGCAGAAGTAACAGGAGAAGCACCCTTCTGCTCAGAAGTCCCATGGACAACCTCAGCAGACCTAAACACAGCGATACTCACCCTGGGAGCTACCACAATCTCTCTACTCTTGGAGCCACGCACAATGGTAGGAGGATGAGTCCTAACGTGCTCCAAGTAGTCAAATCCTAGACCCCGATTAAACCTACTAATTTTTGATTGGTCTAGAATGAGATTTATCTTCTTCTTGCCTCCTACAAACTTCTCGAGAGTGCTCATAAGATACTTACACTCCCAGAAGAAAGAGGCACATGAAGAATAAGGGTGAGATGAAGAAGAACCAGAAAGAGAAGGAGAAACACCAGCACGTGCATTTCTCTCTCTCAGCACGGCTGCCTCAATATTGAGGGCCTCACAAGAAACACAAGGAGTTTCTCTAATCCTGATGAGGACATCTTCCCTATTGACACAACCACGCCGAGTGGTTCTTCTCATACACAACAAGTTTTACAAGGACCTACAACTCGTGCTCGAGCATGTCTACTCAATTATCAGGTGAATTCGTTCCTAAGTTTTTATACAAATGATTCACAGAATGGAATGCAATTTAATTCTTGTGATGATCTTATTGTCCTTAGGAACCAAGGAGAAGAACCTCCAAATGCCAAGCATAAAGCACGATCATCATATGCACAAGTTGGACATGGAATCAGCAAATTCGCGGGTTCGGCCTTCACGACAGTATCAACTTCAAATGACCATAACTTTTGATCCAGAAGGTTGTTCGGGGTCCATGAGTACTTCCCTGAAAGGTTTCGTCGTCCTCTTTCCAATGGATCTAGCCTCAGTGCCAAATTCGTCTTGAAGCAATGGGAAATCATAGAAGAGTGTCACAGGCCAGAAACTCCGTGTGCTGCGCCACCTTTTCTTTTTGGCCCAAAGCCCATGTAACCCTAGGGCACCCCCTTGGCCACCCCCCATGGCTGCTGCACACCCCTAGCTGCTCCCTAGCTGCCACATACCTCTATATATTGTTTGCTACCTCCGTACTTTAGTTTTCGGGTTTTGTTTATTTGATAGTTTAGCCATTGCTACTATTTTGAGTCTTCCAGACGTGCTCAACAGCCGCCTAAGAAGCTCCTTGTTTCAGAACCCCACATTATCAATGCTTCATCTTTATTTGCAATTTCAGATTGCCTTTACCTTTGGTCTCGCTTGTTCTTCGGTTGCATGCAGGAATTGAACCTCGCATTCAGGTTGATCGTGCCCACGGCAAGATCAATAACCCTCCGGAGTTGGTGTAGCGATTGTTAAGGTGCATCGTCGTCGTACGGTGTAGTCGGATCGTCAACGTCGCCTCCACCAAATCGATCGTGTGTTTCTCATCGAAAGATCGGGACACCAAAGTGCTATCAAATCCTATGGGCTTGATCTTCTAACTTCTTCCTAAGCTCGACTTGGATTTTATCCAAGACCCCCTCAATCACAGAATAATGCAAGCAACTCTTAACTGACTTATCTAGTAAGTCCTTATCAAGTTTAGCATACTTGACATTTAAAGCTTCATTGTCAAGTTTTAGTTGCTTACAGTCTTCACATGAGCTGACAGGGTCCTTAGAAGCATGCATTTCAAGTTCATCATTTCTAGAAGAAAGCTTTCTAAGGTGAACGCTCATGTCATCTATTTCAGCAAGTAACTTAGGGCAATTTTCACATGAAGGAGTAGCATGAGCATGAAGAAAACTAGCATCTAGAGAAGAAATATCAACCATACAAGTGCTAGCATTCTTCGACCTAAGACTTTCAAGTTCAATTTGCACACTATCATGCAAAGTCCTTAGGTTCTCAAGCTCCACAAGCAAAGCATCACACAAAGAACAGTCATCAGTGACTCGAGAGGGAGAAGATCTAAGAGAAGCTAACTCCCGAGTCAAGGTATCTACTTCCTTCTCAAGCTCCATACACCTAGCTCTAGCTCTAGCATGAAATTTTCCTAATTTGCAAAAATCTTCATTAAGCTGGTCATAGGAAGGTACCTCGTCCGAGTCGCTGTAGAGCTTGGAGTTGCTAATGCCGTTGGTGTCCGCCATGAAGCACATGCCGGAGAAGTCGTCGTCGCCTTTCTTCTTTTGCGGATCATCCTCGCCTTCGTCGCTCCATGTCTCCGTGTCAGAGAGGTTGATGTCGTCGAGGGCGGTGAGGACGCGGTGGAAGAGTTTCTTGTTCTTGGAGAAGTTGCGGTACTTCTTCTCGCACGCTGGCTCGCAAACTGAAGGCTTCTTGTTATGGTTCTTATCGGTGTAGTTGTTCTTGCTAGAACCGCTGGAGTCGTTCTTACCCTTCTCCAGTTTGGGACAATTTGGTCGAATGTGGTTGGGGCCACCACATTCGAAGCAGATGATCCCACCACCTCTCTTCCTCTCTCTCACCCTCTTGTAGGCGTGAGAAAACTTGCAAGCTAAAAGAGCAAGCTCAGTTTCTGAAAATTTTTCCAGTTAGTCATTACTTAGCTCGCAAAGGGTGGAGAGGGAAAAACCAATAAAAGAAGCAAGAGAAGATCCAATAGGATCGGTGACCAAGGCATCGACTGTGATTTCGTCTTGCGAGAGGCGACGTCGATCTCATGAGTCTTGAGTCGGAAATAGAGCCCGTCAAGAGTTAAGGTCGACAAGTCGGTAGTATCTTTGATGGTGGTCACTTTCATCTCCCAAACACGAAGATCGAGTGCGGTCAAGAAGGGTCGAGCATTGTCTGAGTCAGGGTATGTGCAACCAACTGCCCAAAAATTACTCAAATTTTTTTGTAAATTGACCGAAACACTCGTCAAGACTCTCACCAGTGTGTTGTTCAAACTTGTTGTACTCACACTTGTATTGATCCTGCCTCACGGTCTTGATTTAGGTAGTGCCCTCTTGGTATGCATCTAGGGTCACCCAAATTTCGTGAGCAGATCACAGGTGAGAGATCCGATCATACTCACTACGGCTGAGTCTCTGTATGAGAATATTCCTCGCCTTAGCATTTGCCTCAACGTCAGCCATATTGCCAGCTGTGACGATCTCATTGGTAGGAACCTCATATGGGAGCTTCACCTCCTGCCATATCAGAAAGCCCTGGGCAGTGATGTATGACTCCTTCTGGGACTTCCAAAAAGGAAAATCGACACCACAAAAGATGGGAGGCTTGGTGGAATTCTTGTCTGTCGCCATGGCTCTCAAGACCGATCAAGATCTATGGAAGAGCAAAACCGGCTCTGATACCAATTGAAGGATCGAGATGGCGAACAAAGGGGGGATGAATGGTCACAAATAAAATTTTCCCCCAAAATACTCCAACTAATACTCGAAAGGATCGCGCAAAGGAAATTGTGAAAAACCTGAACAACTAGACAACTATGTGTACCCCTAGCTTGCATGGATGAGTACCATAGAATATGTGGGGATTTTTAAGTCACAATCCTGGTTGTCTAGTGTCCAAAATAAAAAGGAATCAATTCAACTCTTGCTTTTAGAAAGAAAATCAATTCAAATCATGAAAGTCACTTTTAGAAAAGCAAAAGCAGAATTTCCAGATACTGTCCTCAATTAGAATAGGTGGTTGGTGGGTTTCTAGTACTCAAGAAATTTTGAGAAGTTTTCTACATATGAGAAAATGAGTCATTAAGAATTCACCAAATTTCACCTCAAAAATACTTACAGAAAAATCATAAAAAATCAAATAACAGAGATAGTTAGAAACTTTGAACAGAAAGTTTAGGGCTCGGTTTTCACCTCATGGCACCCAAATGGTGCAACAAGTGGACTCCAAACTTTTTATACAGATGCATATAAGAGTACCGCACCTTCTCCAGCAAGAATCATAGAAAAAGATTTTTTTCTAGATTTTTATAAAAATCAAATACTAACTACTACACGAAGAATAAGTTCTGGACAGAGTTGCAACTTGATAGAAAAGATGACCTCAACTCTATCCTAGAGTGCAAAAGAGATGTAAAACCGTATGAACACACTCAAAACATCCAAGATCAGCATTTAGAAGGAGGGGAGGTTAATCCAAATTGCAAGAAAGTAAATTACGAGAAAGTAAATTGCAGGGATTTAAATGCTAAATTTAAGACATAAAGTAAGTGCGTAATATAAATTCAAGTATGAATAAAAAAGATTTGCATTTCTGGAAGAAGTAGGTTTACAAAGCCTCACAATAAGTGGGCAAGCTCAAAGGAGCAGAAAAACCTCTACAACCTTCAAGGGGAGGAGGCTACCCCTCCACCCCTATTTACACTACTCTTAGGCAGCCTACCACCCTTGGATGCAATCCTCAACCCTAAAGAATTCAACTAAGGGCTTGGATTTGCCCACTCACATAGCCATGCAAGGGCTAACCCAAAACCCACACACATACCGGGTTTTCTTGCACGGTTTTCAAAGCATACTACCTAGACCCACTAACCTATCAACTAGACCGCAATCCGACGGCCTTCCTTGATCCACGCGGCGTCTAGCTAGCATCTCCTCCTTTCCTTGTCTTCTTGGCTTGCTCGGACTCCATCTCCGATTATCTTCCGGCGATCTCCCAACCGTCTAGACCTCCAATGCTCCTCGCCTACTTCCGGTCATCCTCCGTCTCACTATGACCTAGCACCGTAGTCCTGCAACCATCAAAGACAAGGAAAAACCTTTCATATAGCAATGCCCACACAAATATTCAATAATTATCCCAAAATCATTAATCAATCATAATTTCTCTCAAAGTTCCGGTGCTACCGCCCCCAGGCCGGTAGCATTGGAAAAAGTAACCAACACTCAAATTGCTTTAAATCGAAAATCCAATTAAAATCAAACTTAATTTCAAATTAAACCAAGCTCAAATCTTGTCAATTACTCATCATACACAAGGATAGACCTCCACATGGTCTTTCACTATACATTACCATCAACTCGATAATCATCATTAGTGATGCAATGCAATGACATGTACTTATGTTTTCATGCTCAAATGCACCCTTCATAGCCTATACCAGTATAGCTTAGGTACACACCCATCGTTCTCGCACCCTTCGGTTCCCTTCCATCCCTGTGGAGGGGCCTAGTCTTGCTGTCTCACATCCATCCAATCCTGTGGAAGGGACTACGAGGTAGGTCTTCTTAAGAGCACACCGGATTAGTCATATGATCTCATCTGACTTTCTCACCGACCTAGCTCGTCCATCTTTTCATCTCATGGATGCAAATGATGCAACATAATGTTTCAACATGTTCATTTGCCATGCAATAATATGACATATCCAACCACTTCCGGTATTTAGTTATTATAAGAGAAATATTGATTATATTACAACAAGGAGTTGGTTACTCATTCAATTTATTACATTACTCTTCTCAATCTTTAGCATTCACACAATATACTTTCGTTTTTACCCATGAGGAATAGAGTGGCATGAGGTCGAGGCTACTCCTAAGATCACACCTTCTGCAATAAACATATAAATGCATTCATCTCAAAATAATGCAATCATGGTTCAAGAGTCAAATGTAAAAATTTCGCCCCTATGCTTAACCCCGCGTTGTTTTCTTACATGAAGAACCAAAATCTATTACTTATTGTCCCAATAATAGAAAGAAAGGCTACTAATTCTAACCCAAAATCCCTAACAACGAGTAAAATACATTATATGGGAGCTACCAAAGATTTCTCACAAATTTCTAATTACACAACTTGTCTAAATAATTCATCTAGACTCCCAAAACTAATCCTGAATTCTAATCTGCTAGCGTTCTGGATAGCAAACTTCAAATTAAAATAACAAATTTTATACAACTCCAAATTCAGTAAACAAGGTTATTTTTTGAAATCTACAATAAATTTCCCAAATTTTATAGGCAATGAGAAATTTTGATTCGGACCAAATACTGCAGCAGCTATCCTTGGCTATAGATTCTGGATAGCAGACAAATAAACAGCCATATTTTTAAACTACCCAACCAAAATTCGCATTCTTCAACTGTAATTAAACTTAAGACACAGATGTACAACTTTCAAAGCACCCAACAACTCTGGAACTGAACAAAAGAACCCCAAAACACAACCTGAACATTAGTTCAGATCTGCCCGAAATCTGAACTTCCAGCAGAAATTCGGTGTTCTGGACAACACATTCAACATAGTATAAATATTGCTAGACAACTCCAAATCAAGCAAATAAAGACATTTTTAATATCTATAGAAAATTTCCCATCTGACTCTAGTTATTAAAAAATTTCAAATCGGTTTCAAAGTTGCCCTAAATCGCAGTTCAACACGACTGCTACCTCTTGGAATAAAGATTGCGCAGTAGGCAAAGAAACTAGCATAACCTCAAAATGGCTGAACAAAAATTCAAGTTTTTGGACTCTAATTAAATGAGAACCATGATCTACAATTTCCTCAATAGCCAACCCTTCAGGAAAAGCCTTTGAGGACCACGAATCATAGCTCCAAAATGGGGATTTGCACAGCCCAAAAATCACAGAGTTTCCCCCAAACTCTAGATCCACCAAAAATCCCCCAAATTCACCAAATCTTCCAACCCTAGAACACTCAAACCTAGCAGGGCACCTCCTAGATACAGCAAACAAGACACCACAAACCCTAAAAAGATTTATCTTCACTTCGCTCTAGAAGGAACAAGGAGGAGGAACTCGGGCTAAGGAGGAGGCGCTGCTGCACCAAGAGGAGGAGCTTGGCCATGAGGGAGGTGCTAGGGAGGAGTCCAGGAGGGAGGTGCCAGGGAGAGGAGTGCTGCAAGGGGAGGCGCCCAAGAAGGAGGAGCTAGGAAGAGATGGCGAGCTCGGGTGGCAGGAGAAGAAAAGGAGCTCAGGCGCTGCAATGGGAAAAAATCACCAGGGAGAAGAGGAGAAATTATGTGGAAGGGGAAAAGGAAAGGAGGTGGGGGTGGGTTAGGTGGGGAGTGAAGCTAGAGTCAAGTGGTATCCCCACAAGAACCCAAAGATGGACCAAAAATAGCCCAAGAACAGCCCCAACAAACCAAGTCTGTCTGGGATATTACATTCCCCCCAATAGAATTTGACCCTGAATTCGCAACTCGCCCTCTACCCGAAACAAGAACTGAACCTGGATACCAATCACAACAAGTCTAACAAGACAACTTGGAAAACTCCTCACGCAAGTGAGACACCAAAACACAACCCACTTTTCTCTTAGGTTAATCTAAGCAAACCCCTTAACTACACATAAGCAAGCTAGTGTAAACACCATCATCTTCCAAGTGGTTCACCAATAAGGATTAAACAAGAACTACCAAGGAACATAACAAGCAAACGATCCTCCCAAGAAGATTTGGATCGAGACATGCACAACTTTCATTACTCTCCACTCTTAATCCATTCACGATCATCACATAACCTAGATTAGGACCTTCGGTCGATACCAACCCACACTTGGTTCTCCTTCTAAGGTCTCGCCCCCACATCTTCCGCCCAAAGAAGGAAATCAAAGAGTATAATCCTAATATACTCATCCAAAAACCCATGACCCATAATTTTGTTTTCTCACACTAGAAAACAAAGGAAACCTCGATTCTCTTTAACCAACTAACCACATTCATCATCTTCACATTAATGCAATAAAATTCACTTCGAGAGAAACTCAATATAAAAGAGAAACACTACATAAATCTTTTACAGATGTGATCACATTAACCAAAGTAAATTAGCTTGCTTTTACCAAAGCAGATCATCTCACCTTTACTCAAAGCCAACAATTCGAAAAGAGAAATCTGATCCTCGAATCAAATATCTATACCCACAACCATTTTCTCTCAAGAGAAAGGAGAACTTATTTTCCAGAAAGAACACTTCACCATAAAAAAAATCACTTATGATGCAAACACAAGAGTCACCTTTAAGAAACATTCACAAATACCCCACACACTTTACTTAAATCCAACTCTAGTCGAAATAAATATACAAATATTTTCAACTCAAGAGCTCCCAACATATTCCATTATGTCTATTTGTTTCCTTTAAATAGTAATTCCAAAGATAACGGTTTATATGCTAAAAAGCGCGATCTATTCATACACTCTGGAGTGTAAATCCCACAATCATAAATCAAGCTTAATAACTTAGCCAAGATAAAAGACTGACAAGATTCAATGAAATAAAACATTCCAAAACCATCAACAAATTACTTTATAGTTGTCGGCGTATTTCGCCTGACAAGATCCCGTCAATGAACAGAGTTTGCTACCCCTTGGACGAAAATTATGGTTCGGTAGAGGGCATCTTCATGGCTGGAAATCCTAGCATCTCTCTACGATGGATTCCAGGGATCAGCAAACCAGTGGACACCACGATTTACCCAGGTTTAGGCCCCTAGAGTGGGTAATAGCCATACGTCCTGCTTGATCTTTGTTGGGGAAAGGTGGAAATGTTTACAAGGGTTCTCTTCTATGTCTGCTTTTGTGTGTTTTCTGCTTCACTCGACCAACCGGCCCTTTCTCCATACACCGAGGCGCCCTTATATAGGCGAGCTGACCTGGGCAGGGAAGAAGGAGGTGTTATACTTATCTACAACACATTAATTACACCCATCATTCCAACTTCCACATCGACCCACGACTCATTTATTACATACGCCTCTGTGGCCTTGTTCTTCGAACTTCATTTAATGTCAGTGAGAAGCCTCGCCCGGTCCACCCGGGACAGGACGCTCCTGCGACGGGTTGGTAAGAGGCATCAGAGAGATGAGCCGTTGTCGTGTCGAAAGCTGAATCCTTCACAATTAATGACCTTGACATGAGGTGCTAGGGGAGGGAAACTTCGAGGCGAAGCCTTCCCCTCATTCCTTTGGGTGCCTTCGCGGCCTGACAAGGGGGGTCCGAACGCCCACCCACTTGCCATGGTGCCACGCGGGCCGCTTTTCCAGCGAGCAGGGTGTGATCGCCAGGCTGCTCGCTAGGGGGCCACATGGGCTCTCGCCAATGAAAGTGGCGTGATCGCCCGGTGCCTACCGTGGTGCCATGCGAGCGATCGCCCGACGCAACGTAGCGTGATCGCCAGTCGCCCGCCAGGCCACGTGGGCTCCTCGCCGCCAGGAGTGATCGCCGATACTCGCCGGCGCCACGCCGCCGCCGTCCGGCGAGTAGGGCGTGATCGCCAGTTCGCCGCCATGGGGCAACGTGGGCTCTCTTTGTGGCAGGCGATAATCGCTTCGGCTACTGCCAGGCGCCACGCGCTACTTTCGCCGACGAGCGTAGGCGTGATCGCCAGGCCACGTGGGCTCCTTGCACGTAAGCGTGGCGTGATCGCTAAACCGCTTCGCCGAGGGGCCAAACAGGCAAGCCACCTCTTGGGCTGCTATTCTCCGTGAGAGGGTACCCGGAAAGAACACGACAAGAGTAGCCCGAGGCCGTCTGAGCGCGCGCTAGTTGCTTTTCAGACCTTATTTAATGCTAGTGCGCTCCTGGACGGGCCCACCACCTTTGCGCACACAACCGGTTCGGTTCTCCCCACTTCCACCGATTTTTCTTGGTACCCGAAACGCCGTGCCTTTTGTCTGTTTCATGAACCGTCTTCGCGGGGGTCTATATATGCACGCCCCATTCCATATCACGCTCGTTTCCTTCACGCTTTGCTCTTTGCCTTTTCGCCTCTTTGTTTGAAGAACTCCGTTTTCGCTCCGTTGGCGCAGCCTGTTCTCTCTTCCATCGCCGGCCAGAGCTAGGTGGAATTCGCCATCGGGATGGCTCCTGAGGGCTCCCTTCGCCCTCGCCAGGGGACGGTCATACCAGGCTGCGAGCCAGGGGAGATTATCGTCTTCACCTAGGGGCTCATGGCGGGCTTGGTGCCGCCATTCTCTGAGTTTTTCCTCACCGTCCTCCACTTCAACGAGATCCACCATCTTCATCTCTCCCCCAACTCCATCGTCCTTCTCTCCACCTTCGCTTACCTCTGCGAGATGTTCGTAGGGGTAATGCCCAATCTCCCCCTCTTTTGCTATTTCTTCACCTGTCGCATCACCTCCGACAGTGGGGTCGCCGGGAGCTGCCACTTCCGGCTCCGTGATGGGTCGGCCTCCCGCTACATTCCCTTCCAGCCTCGCTCCAACTGGAAGAACTGGCAGAGCGACTGGCTCTACGTCGGCGATGACAGCGGGGTCGGCCTTCTTGGGGTACCTTGCGCGCCGGCGAAAGTCCGCGAGAGTTGGAGCTCGCCCGTCGAGGAGACGGTGTAGCTCTTGGCAATGGCGTCCCGCATTGATTGATTGTGGGGCACCGGCCTGATTGGGGCGTTGGTAGTCCAGGACTTCGTGGCCCGGAGGATCAGCCCCCTACGTCGTCGTGCCCGCCCTGCATGGCAATATACAGGGGACAACAACATGATGCGCACGTACCCAGGCAGTAAGTCTCCTTACTCTTCCCTTTGAATGCATATTTTTCCTCGTGGTCACCATCAGTTAACATTTCTGTCTTCTTCTGGCGCCAGGTGATGGAAACCTGGATGGCCCTAGCCTTTCCAGTTGGCTATCTGTGCTGACCCCGCTAGTGCCTAGCGGCCTGGAGTTTCCGGCCGAGGCCCGGCCGCTCTACGATCTGGAGTCCTCTAAACGCCTCCACATCATACAATCCTTCCCGGCGATGGACTCCACTGGTCCCGCCGTGGTACCGGCCCGCGGTCCCTTGGTGATTAGGGACCAGCCCCAGGCCACCGATCGGAGCGCAGGCAAACGGCCTGTCGCTCCGGACGCTCCTGGTGCGGACCCTAAGAGGGTCTGCTCCGGGGGCTCATCTTCTGCTGCTGCCGCTTCCGCGACTCCGCCGAGCACGTCTGAGGCGGCGGCGTCTTCCCTTGGGGCGGCGACGCCTACCGCCCCTCCTTCGGAGCCGGCTGCATCAACGCCGACTCCTACTTCTGCGGCGCTGTCTTTGCCGGCACCGATTCCACCTATGCCAGCTCCAACGGCGCCGAGTTCAACCACCGCTGGTGCCCGCCCGAGCGGACTTGCGGTGGCAACCACCTCCTTCAGCTTCAAATCACCTCCGAGGGCGGATCGCCAGCGCCCGCCCGTAGCGGCGCGTCCGCCAGCCGCCGACGCTAGAGGTCTCCTGCCCAAGGGCAACTTGGTCGCTCCGAGGCTACCAGACTCGACGTCGCCGGGGCTAGCGCTCCTGCCCCTCCCGCTCTAATCGCCCTTCGCTGTCGCCGACCAGCATACTGTTGCATGCTGAGGTTGGCGGCGCTTGCTAACATGACCACTCTCCTCACAGCAGCCTCCCAACATGAAGTCCACATGACGCAGCAAGTGGAAACCGCTTGTGAGTGGAGAGGACAAAGCGCGCTGGCCCAAGAGAGGGCCATCGGGCGACCTCACTCGCCGGGCGCAGGAGGCCGAGGGTGGGAGGCAATGGAGAAGCGGAGAGAGTCAAGACAACATCGCGACCATGCTCCGGTCATCATACCGGCGCATGGCGCGGGTCTTGGCGCCGCTGGGGGTGGACCTCCGCAAGCCACTCGAGTCCACGGCGATGCAGTATGCCCATTGCATCACCCGGGTCGCCGTCGTGCTTTCCGGCTTGCCCGCCGCCATGGCCACCCGCTCCGTCCAGGAAGGGCAGCAAGTCGCCAGGGCCACCGCAACCTTCGTGCTCGCGTGCTACGCCAGCCACGACTCCGCCTTCAGCCCAATGACCGTCGTGGACGGCATTGAGGGAGACGAGGCTCAAGCGCAGGCACGCGTGCAGGAGGCCGCGGAGTGCGTCGTCAGCATGATGACGGCGGAAACCCCAGACCTTGGCAAAGCAGCAGCGATGGAGCCAGAGGCCGAAGATGATGGCGGGGGCATCGAAGTCGTCAACGGCGACTGATGGCTTGGGACGCCTTCTTTTGTTTTCTTCTTTGTTCCTATTTTTGTATGCCAGAACAATATTAACAATTGTAATGAGGTTGGCATATTTTGGTTTCACCTGGACGTGTTCATCTGTTCGCATTTTTGATATGCTTTCTCAACTCAATCTTCGGGCGATCAGCCCCCAGCCTTGCCATAACGCGAACCTAAGCACTCAGGTTAGATCGACACTTAGGTATTTTTTGAGTGATTGCAACCTTGCGAACAGGAGTTGTGCAAAGTATGCAGAATGTAGACGAACAAAGTCTTAAGTTTATGCATAAGGGTGTCACTGACTCTTGTCCTTCTGGAACTTATATTCCTGTGATCGCCAGGCTGCTCGCTAGGGGCCACGTGGGCTCCTCGCCTGGCGAGTAGGGCGTGATAGCCAGGCTGCTCGCCAAGGGGCCAAACTAGGCTAGGCCACCTCTTGGGCCTGCTACTTCTCCGGCGGAGGGGATACCCCTGTGCAAAGTACACCGACAATAGTCATTCTTTATTTCATCCTCAACTTCAAACCTCAAAGTTGACTCTGCAGTTCAGCAACATTCCCACTAATCTGGGAAAGATCTATCACGCAAATACAGAATGCCTTAGCAAAAGACATACCTCCAAAAGACCATACGAACAATTGACTCCATATACCTTTAAAAGAACGCTCATCTCGAATCCCACCATCTCTAGTATTCTAATACATTTACCGTTAAAGGTTTCAATACTCACAATTTGTGCATTGAGAGCCCCATCAGGATTTAACATAAATTACATAACCATTCTTCCTTTGATTACCTTCTCCAGTAATTACAGCCACAATTGGCAATGTTGTCATCCAACATTAAACCAACTCTATCTCATGACAATCAAAAAGGAAAACCATATCATGATTTTAAATACATCCAACGTGATAGTAATTCAACATACGACCATGCAGCAACATTTTCTTTTGATCTACAAATCATAACGCACAATCAATCATACCACTTCATAACCTAAGTTTAAGACATCTCTTTTCAATGAAACCTTTAGTAAAATTAACATCTAAAATTCATATTACCCATAAGTCAAAATCTCAATATTCAAAACCTATTCCACCTATGAATGACTCCAACAATTAAACAATATCTCCTCGAGACATATTTCACTGATAAGGCTCCAAGACAAACAGTCACTAAGGACAAACCAAGAACCAATACAATCATTCCATATGTCCTCATTCTTTGATTACACATTGATTAAGTCATTTTGTTGACACACAATATTAAATGATCCATAAGCAACATAGACCAACAGATTCCCTTATTTTACACCACCACACTCCAGTACTTTACACCATCACCTTGCTATAATAAGTTCATTAAACAGAAGATTCTAGACCTTCTCAATCGCGATCAGTACTAGCCTTACAAGAACACAATCCTGTCCTTCCCATTAATTCCAAGGCTCGCAACAACATGCATAAAACTCTAATCAACTTTCACTTTGGGATCACCTACCATCACAATTAATTTTCTCTACCAACACATTGTATTAGGTTTTCTTTTACTAACCAACAAATTTACTTTAACCAAATCGGTAGTTTACTTCATCTCAATGTTCTAACCACCCATCAAGGATCAAAGTTTTAACATTCTCATTGGTCACCTAACCTTCAAATATTAGGGTGTGGTCCCAACCATTAAGTAAAACAATGGTTTTTAAGCATGAATAAATATGATTAACCATTTTTCTTTCTAGACAAACCCAACCATAAATCACAAAGGAGGTTGATCTCAAATCACAAAATGACCAGACCCAAACTCTGACATGCAAAAGTTCTTCAAACCAATCTCTAGATTTAAAACTTCCACGAAGGAAGATGGATGTTTTTCACAAAAGGAAAAACCAAGCGGTCAACTAATCCTTTTCCAGTAAAGTCTTGAAACATAAATCCACACAACTTAAGTCTTGCACAAAACTTCAATTAATTCATTTAAACTCAGAGGAGGACAAACACAAGAATAAAACACTAATTTTCTCCAAAAAGCAACCAACAAAACCGCATGCTAGAACAGTAGTAATAGCAATCCAAAAGAATCATCGCTAACCTCTTTCTCTTTGTCTCCAACCATCGAAGGCAAAAAAAGAAAGCAACCTTCTCCAACCACTCTTTGATTTATGATGTAAAACAATGACTCTCACCTACAAGAGGTTCCTAAATCCTAAACCTCAAGTGGTGGCTCTACCCGACCACACCCACAACCAAGGCCCTTACTATGGCCAAAAGAACATGGTCGAAACATTTCGACACCACTATTTCACAACATAACGATTCAATCAGTTCCTTTATGATCATAGCAAGATGCGTCATCGCAATTAGCATTCATCATCAAAGCTCCAATAAAGCATTAAAGCGTAATGCAATGATTACACATACCCCTTTCTTCTGTGCATCAGAGTGTGCCAAGTTTTAAGTTAATTAACCAACCTACATCAGATTTTAAAGTTATTGCCCTAAGGCCAAATTTTAAAGGTTAATCCTAAACCATGTTTCTAATTCCACAAAGGAAAATTTTAGTTAACTCTAGGGTAATTTACTAAATTCCAGCACCACGAACCTGAAACCCGCTCTAATACCAACTGTAAGACCCAAGCACTCCGTGCCCTAAATGTTACACCCTCAAGCACCAACACACAACCAAACAACCCAAAATTACTAAGAAATTTCAACATGACCTCTACGCAATTAGAGCAAAACAACAAAACAACAACATAATAGCAATTATGACATAACCGTTCGAGCATAAATAACATGGAAGAGTAAATACAACATATAACAACCATAGTACTATACTTAGCGAGTGGAGCAAAACAAAGAAATAACCACATAGTGAATCACTAGAGCAATCGACACAAGAACTTGATTGTCTCATGACATTAACAAAAAACACAAGCAAAATTTAGAATGGCAAAGCCTAATGCCATCACATTGTTTAACAATAGTTCATCCATCGCCATAATTTTCATCTAACCTAACCTTAATAGTAACATACGCATAACCAAACAAACTTTCACATAGCCAGTTTTATAAAACATATTCCAAGGTTGGGAGAGTCTAAAGTTAATCAAATGATCTATTCAAGATTAAGTACTAGAGAATATTGAAGGGTGGTATGCTACAACACAGTTCAACCACAATGAAAAAAAATCATTTGTACCCAAATTTCATCAAGCACGATTCATAACAAGTCACTTCTCATAATAAACAATGAACCATAACAAGCTAGCACACTAAAAAAAATCCCCAAGCTCAACTAAAAATTTTAGCAGCACCTTGTTATAAACTGGGTCGCAAAACAAGGATAGCAACAATATCAACTAACCATTTTACACTATAATTTCAGCAAGCATCCATTCTAACTTTAAACAATAACCATCAACCACAAGCTACAATCAACGGTGGAAGCATAAACAATGACAACCACAACACTTTACATGGAACCCAAGCAAAAAGCCAAACCGATTAAAACCAATCAAGAGTAATAATTCATGTCTGAGTCTATCTGTTTAATCAAAGGCTAAGCATGCTCAAGAACTAACTACAACAAGAGGGTAAAGTGATGTTCGGTTTTGTGTTTGTGCTACTCCCTTCCCATCAAGCCGGTTTCACAGTACCTAAAAAAACATTAAATAAACAAGCGTGAGTCCAAAACTCAGCAAAGTACATCGAATGACAGAATCATAAGCATTTAACACAGTAAATTGATAACATAACAAATTTTCTTAATTGAATTCAGCAAGCACATAAAACAGTTAAGCCACTGCTAGTTACCACATTCACTTCATTGCTCACCTTTGACTGAGTCTATACCTCAATAACATACTCACTGAATACACGTACCTCGTTAGGCATCTTTGGATGAGTCCACGGCTCTATCCCAATCTATACATTACCACCAACTCGACAATCATCATTAGCGATGCAATGCAATGACATGCACTCATATTTTCATGCTCAAATGCACCCTTCATAGCCTATACCGGTATAGCTTAGGTGCACACCCGTCGGTGTCGCACCCTTCGGTTTCCTTCCATCCCTATAGAGGGGCCTACTCTTACTGTCTCGCTCCCATCAATCCCTGTGGATGGGACTACGCAGTAGGTCTTCTCAAGAGCACTCTGGATTAGTCATATGACCTCATATGACTTTCTCACCGACCTGGCTCGTCCATCTTTTCATGTCATAGATGCAAATGATGCAACAAAATGTTTCAACATGTTCATTTGCCATGCAATCATAATATCACATATCCAACCACTTTCAGCATTTAGTTATCATAAGCGAAATATTGATCATATTACAATAAGGAGTTGGTTACTTATTCAATTTATTACATTACTCATCTCAATCTTTAGCATTCACATAATATACTTGCCTTTTTACTCACGAGGAATGGAGTGGTATGAGGTTGAGGCCACTCCCAAGATCACACCTCCTATAATAAATATATAAATGCATTCATCTCAAAACAATGCAATCACGGTTCAGGAGTCAAACGTAACAATTTCGCTCCTATGCTTAACCCCGCTTTGTTTTCTTACATGAAAAACCAAAATCTATTACTTGTTGTCCCAATAACAGAAAGAAAGGCCATTAATTCTAACCCAAAAACCCTAACAACAAGAAAAATACACTGTATGAGAGCTATCAAAGATTTCTCACAAATTTCTAATTACACAACTTGTCTAAATAATTCATCTAGACTACCAAAACTCATCCTGAATTCCAATCTGCTAGCGTTCTATCGGTGTATTCTACACCGGGGTACTCTCTCCACCGCTGCCAGGTGGGACCGTGCATGCAAGATACAAAAAGAAGGGGGTCCCGTGCAAAGGACTTAGCATGCTGAAGAAAGGCTTGGCGGCCGACCAAGTCCTAGCCCTGGGCGATCAGACATAGCGCACCATGAGTAGTTAATAACCAGGTCCCGGACGGCTAAAAGCCACGTGGTCGTCAAACGAGCCTTGACCACTACCAAATTTGACCACGCGAGCGAGTGAAGGCTTCGCCAAAGCATTCGCCGGGATCTGGCGATCGTGGCCATTAAATGCGCATGAGAGCCATTAAATGTGCATGAAAGCCATTCAATGCGCGGGGAGCCATTGCAGTGCGCCTGAAGGCCATTAAATGGGCGTGGCTCCCTGATGCCATGATGACTTGTCCCTCCGACTAAGCCAGCTTCACCAACTCCCGTTCCATCTACACCGCCCTAGGCAAGACGGGGTGATGCGTGTACCAGGCGTTCGTCACGCAGCATCCGAACCCCTCCACTCGGGCGGTTCGAAGACAGGCGGCGTCAAGCAACGGCATAGACAAAGAGGCTTCGAGGGACAGTAGTGACAGGACTAGACACAGTCAATGTAATTAATGTAAAACCACTCCCTCTGCCTGCCCTAGCTAGTCCTGGGAGTATATAAGGCGCTTAGTATGCATGAGGTAGGGAGGTCGGTCATTCGATCGATTCTACGACGAAAGCAAGCGAATACTAGAGCAACACAAGTTTGAAGCAGAGGTAGGGTCATACGCATTGGGGACCGAACACAGGTAAATCCTATGTGTTCCTTGTGTTCTTCCGGTGCGTTCTTGAGCTTCCTGTCCTGCTCGCCACACGAAGAGAGTAGAGGAGAGAGTTGAGAGTGACGCAGCTGCGAAGACCCCCCTACCGAAACTCGGTTATACACTCGAACCAATACTGTCTGGCACAAACACACCGACAGGGCGCACTAGGTAGGGGTGGTAGTAGCTGTTTCACCCGTTGCTTTCTTCAGTAGATCATCAAGCACCGGCTGCGAAGATGGAGGCTTCACGCTCCCATCAGGCGAGGGATCGTCCGACGCCTCCCCTAGGAGGTGACGGTGCCCCCACCGTAGTAGGAGCACAGTCGGTCTGACGGCGACTAGCGATGGAGGAGGCCACGCCGGCCCAGAACTTGCACACGGCCCGCCTCCTCCTAGAGCACTCATCGGTGGAGTTGGGGGGCGACACCCTGGTAGCGCCATGGCTGCGGGACATCACCCACCTCGTGGACGCGGACCAGCTCCACGCGGGGGCATCAGAATGGCCAGATACCTTTGGTATCCCGCGGTCAAAGTTGTGCACGGAGCGCACGCAAGCTTTGAGCCACCGAAGCAAGCAACGCTCATGTCATGATGGGCGGACGACAGCTCCGGAGACATCTCGCGTGTCCCTCGGGAGTGAGGGGAGCACCCATGAAGATCTTAGGGCTCATTTGGAGGAGCGATGCGATGCTGGTGGTGACTTGCTGCAAGAAGTTGCACCATCCATAAGTCTTGAGGAGGAGGACGCTGCAAGCGGATGGCTCCTGAAGAAGATGACTCCTCCTGTGACCCCGATTTATCTATAAAGGAGGAGACCTTCTCCTCTAAATCATGTGGGAGCCAAATCTTGCACTCCCCGGCGCTGCCCTCGGGCCGAGGTTCCGAGGGGCTGCATGGTTCTCCCTACGGCGTGGGCTGCCAGGCGTTCTCCAACCGACTCCGCCGTGTCATGTGGCCGAAAAGGTTTCACTCAGCATCCATCGAGAAGACGATGGCACCACCAACCCGGAGGAGTTCCTGCAGATCTACACCACGGTGGTGCGGGCTGCTGGCGGCTCCGAGAAGGTTATGGCGAACTATCTCCCGACAGCCTTGGCAGGCTCTACCCGTTCTTGGCCGATGAACCTCCCGAGGGGGTCGATGCATTCATGGGTGGAGTTGTGTGGCCAGTTCGTCACCAACATCCAGGGCTCCTATGCCCTGCCGAGCATGGAGGATGACTTCCATGCCCTCGAACAAAAAAGAGGAGAGTCGTTGCGCACGTTCATCCGGCGATTCAGCCACTGCTGCAACACAATCCTCAAGATCTCTGGCCAGTCCGTCATCATCACCTGCCAGAGGGGAGTGCGAGACCGCAAAATACGGGAGAAGATGGCCACCCGCGACATCGCCACCACGTCCGAGCTATTTGCTTTGGCGCTAAGTGCGCCGCCGCTGAGGCGTGGGAGCGATCACGGAGTGGACGGCGCCGCTGGTGGAGGGCGCAGTAGGACCTCGAAGGTCAGGCCCATGAACAAGAAGAAGCGCCCGGTGGCTGAGTCCGGTTAGGTCTTGGCCGCCAAGCGCAGGCACAATTTCGTCAAGCCAAGGACGGTCGCCGCGATCGACAGGACTACCGTCGATAGGAAAACAGGGGTAAGATTTTTCGCCTATCCATAATACTAATGCTCACGAATTGGATAATTGCCAGCTCGTGCGCGAGAAGGTGGAGCAGCGGCTCAGGGAATGCCACCCTCCTCATGAGCGATTTACAAGGGCGGCGACTCATGTTGCCCTTCCAAAGAAGGAGCATAGGGTGGCCTACATCCACGGCGAATCGGACACCCGCGCCTCCAACACGAAGTACAAGCTCCTAATGAGTGAAGTCTGCGCCGCCGTACCAAGCGTGGAGGCTGCTAGGCCGCTGAGGTGGTCGGAGGAGCTGATCACCTTCAGCCGCGCCGACCACCCTACGAGCACCGCCGGCCTAGGGCACCTTCCGATCGTGGTCTCACCCACAGTTCGAACGTGCGGCTTAGTAGCGCGCCGATTGACTGGGCGCCCATCAACCTCCTGTCCCCTAGGGTGTTCCGGGCTATTCAGATTCCGGAGCGAGAGCTCCGCCCAGCGCTTCCCTTCTACGGAGTCACCCCGGGGGCTGGCTCAATGCCCCGGGACCAGGTCCACCTTCCCATCACTGTCGGGAATGTGGACAACTACCACATGGAGTTGGTGGACTTCGACATCGCCAACTTCGACCTCCCCTACAACGGCTTGCTTGGTCAACCCGCGTTGGTCAGGTTCATGGCGGCCACCCACTATACCTATATGGTGGTGAAGATACCGAGACCTGGAGGTCCCATAAGCGTCCAGGTGGACAAGCCAGAGGCCCTGCTCTGCGATAAGAATGCTTTGGACCTGGCAGGCGCCACCTGTGTGTGGCAGGTTGACGCTGTCTACTTGGGAGCCCCTCTGGTGAGGACCCGCGCCTCACCCGGCCTGTCCGGCAATGTTAAGGTGGTCTCCCTGAGCGTGGTCGAGCCCGAAATGACCGTCAAGCTGGACGCCAACCTCGGCGCTGAATAGGAAGACACGCTCGTCACCTTCCTCCAGTCTAACGTAGACGTGTTTGCCTGGCAACCGTTTGACATGACCAGGGTCCCTAGGGAGGTGATCGAGCACAAACTGGCAACGCTCCTGGAGGAGCGCCTGGTCCGGTAAAAGGTCTGGCGCCAGGCCCCCGAGCGTCAAGATGCCATCCGCAAGGAACTCGAGAAGCTATTGCACGTAGGTATCATCAGAGAAGTCATTCACCCCGAATAGCTTGCCAACCCCGTGCTCGTCAAGAAATCCAACGGGAAGTGGCGAATGTGTGTCGACTTCACCGACCTCAACAAGACCTGCCCGAAGGATCTGTACCCCTTGCCACGTATCGACCGGATCGTGGATTCTATGGCGGGGTGCGAGCTGCTATGCTTTCTGGATGCGTACTCCGGGTACCACCGGATCAGCATGGCAAAAGAAGATGAAGAGAAGACCGCGTTTGTAACTTCTATGGGTGTTTATTGTTACATTCGAATGCTATTTGGGTTAAAAAAATGCTAATTCTACTTATCAGCGTGCCACGCATGCCACTTTTCGACCCTAGGTCGAACGGAACCTTGAGGTATACGTCAACGACCTGGTAGCGAAATATGAGAAGACTGAAGGGTTGATTGAGGATCTGGGTGAAACCTTCGCCAACCTCAAGAAAATTCACCTGAAGCTCAATCCTGAGAAGTGTGTCTTTGGCGTACCCTCTGGAAAGCTGTTGGGATTCCTCATGTTCAGTCAAGGCATTGAGGCCAATCCCGACAAGATCGCGGCCATTGAACACATGAAGTGACGGACTCAAGCACGTCCAAAGGTCTCGATTGGTCGCTTGATGTCCCTCGGGCGATTTATCGCCCGCCTAGGAGAAAAAAGTCTCCCCTTGTTCAAGCTATTGAAGAACACTAACCACTTCGAATGGACGCCTGAAGCCCAACAAGCGTTCAAGGACCTGAAGAAATACCTCTCCTCACCCCCGGTGCTGGTCACTCCTACTCCCTGTGAGCCGCTACTCCTATATATTGCGGCTACCCCGGTGGTAGTGAGTGTGGTGCTGGTGGCGGAGAGGGAAGGCATCTAGAGACCAGTTTACTACATCAACAAGGTGCTATCCGACATGGAGACCAGATATCCGCAAGCCCAGAAGATGCTCTACGTTGTTCTGGTGGCATCCCGGAAGCTTCTACACTACTTCCAGGGACAGGAGATCACGGTGGTCACAGCCTACCCACTTCGATAGATACTCCACAACCGAGAAGCCGAAGGTCGCGTTGCAAAGTGGTCAGTGGAACTAGGTGAATTTTGCCTCAAGTTTTGCCCGCTCACTGCTATCAAGAGTCAAATGTTGGCCGAGTTCATCGCCGAGTGGACTCCCTCCACTCCTGAAGCTAAAAGAGCACCCGAGCTCCCCCCGTGGACCCTGTTCTTTGACGGCTCTTTTCAAGTCAAGGGTGCAGGGGCTGGGTTTGTCCTAGTCTCCCCGACCGGGGACATCCTCCGATATCTAATCATCTTGGACTTCAAGGTGACTAACAACATCGCCGAATATGAAGGGCTACTAGCGGGGCTACGCGTCGCTGCCGTGCTCGGCATCCGGCGTCTGCACGTCAAGGGCGACTCTCTACTCGTTGTCAACCAAGCGCGAAAGGAGTTCCAGTGCTCTGATCCCATGATGACCGCCTACTTGGCGGAGGTCAGGAGGATGGAGCGCCACTTTGACGGGCTAGGGTACATCCATATCCTCCAGCGTGACAATCATTTGGCAGACGAGCTTTCACAGCTCGCCTCGTCAAAGGCTTCTGTTCCAGTTGGAGTCTTCGAAGAAAGGCTTGCCCAACCATCCATCGCTGCCCCCAACTCTGGCGGGGCCGATGGCGCTATTATTCCAGTCCGCCCCTCCGAAAGGAGTCTCACGAGACCGTCTATCGCTTCCCCGGTCTTCGGCGGGGACAATAGTGCCCGACAGTCTATTGTCACCCCGGTCTCCGGCGGGGCCAATGATGGGTCAGGTCCGGTCTAAGTCTTCGAAAGAAGGTTTGCGCGACCGTCCATTGCAACCCCCAACTCCGGCGGGGCTAATGGTGCAACTGTTCTATCCTCCAATTTCGGGTAGGGAGGCACCGCACATGTCTCGGTTCCCAGCTCCGGCGGGGCCGACGATGTGGCTGCCACATCCCTCGATCCCGTGAGAGGAGGTGACGCATCTGTCTCGACCCCCAACAACGGCGGGGCCGACAATGCGGCTGCCATATCCCCCGGTCCTGTGCGGGGAGTCAACGCACCCGTCTCGACCCCCAACCCTGGTGGGCTCGACGACGCGGCTGCTATATCCCTCATTTCCGGGAGGCGGAACGGTAACACTGCTAAGGCGGTATCAGTGGAAACACCCGGCCAGGCAGAGTACCCAGGCGATCACTACGAGATCGCCACACTTGGTCGGGGGGGTCAGTGGATGGATCCCATCCTGGCCTGCCTGTGTGATCAAGTGATCCCCGATGATGATGCTTGGTAGAGAATTGCATAAGGCCAAGTGCTATACTCGATAGGTGGGGACCTATATCGCCGAGTAGAAACAAAATTCTCTGAAGTGCATCACTCGGAAGCAGGCACCAAGCTTCCCTCTGATATCCATGGGGGCATGTGCGGGAGCCATATGTCCAGTCGGTAAAGCTTACCGCCAGGGATTCTATTAGCCTACTGCCCTCCAGGATGCTTGCGAGCTGGTAAGGAGTTGTGAGGCGTGCCAATTCCACGCCAAGCAGACCCACCTTCCGGCCCAAGCTCTGCAAACCATCCCGCTCTCATGGCCGTTCGCGGTTTGGGGGCTGGATATCCTGGGTTTGTTCCTGCGGGCCACAGGGGGCTTCACCCACTTGTTCTTCGTCATCGACAAGTTCACCAAATGGGTTGAAGCTGAGGCAGTGTGCGCCATTACGGCCTCTGCTATTGTCAGGTTCATGCGCGGAATCTTCACTCGTTTTAGTGTTGCCAACCGCATCATCACCGACAATAGCACCCAATTCACCAGTGAAGTGTTCCTGGACTTCTGCGAAGAGATGGGCACCAAGGTGTGTTCTGCCTCTGTGGCCCATCCCCAAAGCAATGAACAAGCTGAGCGCGCCAACGTGCTAGTCCTGAGGGGCCTCAAGACCAGGGTGTTCGACAGCTCCGCAAGTGCAGAGCACGATGGGCAGAAGAGCTTCAGACAGTGTTGTGGTCTCTTCGAACCACACCCAGCTGTGCGACTGGGGATACTCCGTTGTTCCTGGTCTATGGCACCGAAGCGGTACTGTCCTCTAAGCTCTCCTTGGGCTCGCCACGCGTATCGGCCTTCAACGAAGAAGACTAGGAAGACCGATGTCAAGATGATGTCAACTTCCTGGAGGAAGTACGCGACTGGGCGGCACTTCGTGCTGCCCGATATCAGCAAAGTCTTCGGTTCTACCACACCACCCGGGTCCGTGAGAGAACACTGGTGGTAGGCGACCTCGTCTTGTGCCGAATTCCACCGCAGGCGGGCCGTGACAAACTGTCTCCCCACTGGGAAGGCCCCTTCAAGGTGGTCTCTGTCTCATGACCCGGGGTCGTTCGATTAGCCGTGAAAGACGGTCAGGAGCTAGTGAACTCGCAGAATATAGAGCTGCTGCAGAAGTTCTACCCCTAAGCTCGCCTCATATGGGTGTCATGCATGCCAGTATCCCGGTGGCTCCTTGGCCATAACATGGACCCCCAGCTCCTGTGCCTGGCCCGGACATGCGCCTAGCAGGTGTGTGCGGCCTGGTGCGCTGCGGCCATGCTCCGCCCAACATGGTGCTTCACGGCCAACTTCCACTCACCATTTGCCCCGCCTCTAGCGACCTGCTCCCTTGCCCCGCAGTTCTCTGGCTTGGTCTCATAAAGATGGCAAGGGCATAAGTCCCGGATGGCAACGGGAAATGACAACCCAGCGAGCAGTGCTCGACATGCTGTAAGTTTTCCATGGCCTCACCCCGGGTCAGCCAGCAGGTTGTCACACTCTTCCTCAGCTGATCCCTGGCATCCCACATGCTCATATGCAGTTGATTATCATTTTGATTCATCCAACTTGCTTAGGCCTATAAGGATTGTGCTATACTTGGTTGTCATAAGTACCAGTAACCTGATAGCCCCTTGGCAACCCCTTTAAACCCCCAGTTTCTGCATCGAGCCCGGACAGGTGCCTAGCAGGTACATGTGCCCAGGTGCACAGCGGCCATGCTCCGCCCACCATGGTCCTTGCGGCCGAGTTCCGCTCACCATTTGCCCCGCCTCTAGCGACCTACTCCCAAGCCCCGATTCTTTGAGTGCGGTCCAAAAGGATGGCAAGGTCCTTGGCAATACTGTGGACTCCGGCTTCTATCTTGAGCCTAGGCAGCACCTAGCAGTACATGTGGCCGGGCGCTTCTGGCCATGTTCCGCCCACCATGGTGCTTCGCAGCCAAGTTCCGCTCACCATTTGCCCCGCCTCTACGCGACCTACTCCCTAGCCTCATAGTTCCTTGGTCCAGTCCCGGTAAAGTACAAGGGATTAAGCTCTGAATGGTAATAGGAAAATGACAACCTAGTATGCACTTCTTGCCCACTCGATGGCAAGGACTTAGGCTTTATGTGCCTGTTTGTCTGTCTATTTCCAAACAAGTGTGGTTTAACCATGACTCGTGTTTGGAGCAATTCTGTGTGATTGCAGAACAGACTCCTAAATGTCGATCCATCTGGTCACCCAGAAGGGTCCGTGCAAAAGTCTCAGGGGCTGATCGCCCAACACTGAATTGAACAGGTCACGAGCAAGCACATGCAAGACAATAGGTAAAAGACGACAACAAGTGAAAGCAAGGTATTTTTATTCATAATGGCCGAAAGGCCTATGTACATGCTTACACAAAAAAAGAGAGAAGAAAGAAGATGGCAAAGGTGGTCGCCCAAGCTAATCATCGGTGATCTCAATATTGTCGGTGTTCTCCCCGGCTTCTTCCTTTGCTTCGGCAGCGGGTGGAAGCACCATCTCCATCAGCCCAACTACGTGCTCTGCCGCCTCGCGCACCAGTGCCAGCGCCTGGGCGGGGTCACACTCCACCCCCGATGACGGTCACCAGGGGGTCAAAGGAGTCATCGTGGCAGGCACAGCACATCAAGACGAAGGCTGCGGTGGTGATCGTGACTTCCCGCCCCTCCCGGGCGAAGCGGTCTACCAAGGTGGCAGGAAGGCCAGCGAGGGCTTCAGCAACAAGGGTGATGCTGTGAGCATAATGTGCCGCTGACTCCTCTAGCGGGCCATTCACCATCATCCCCAGCGGCTGCAAGCTGCTGACCATGCGCCTAAAATGCGGGGCGCAACATGGTGACAAGGTTGCGCAGATTACGGTTTGTCTCCGCGCGCAACGTGTCTCATTTCTCCTCGGCACCCTTCGCCCACGCCTCAGCAGCTTCGGCTTGGGCCACTAGTGACATCTTCTCCGCCTTCACCGACACCAGCTTCTCCGACAACAATGTTGTCTGCTTGTCATGGACGGAGGTCGCCGTGGCTAACTTGGCGACCAGGTTGGCGGGCCAGGTGGCGAGCACAGAGGGAGCAGATGGAGTGGCCAAGCAAGAAGCGATCACTCCGGTTTGAGCAGCTTCGGTCTGACCCGATGGCAGGGCAGGTGGCAGCTATGAGGTGGCAACCCCGGTGGCGGCAGACGGCATGGTCATCCAACCACCTGCACCGCCTTGGGGAACCGCCCTAAAGACACCATGAAGGGGAATTAGCACCAGCAAACAGAAAAATACGCCAAGGAAAGAAGAAAAGATGCTTACGTGGCAGAAGTGCCGCAAGCGGCATTTAAGCAGCGGCGCTAGCCCACTCTGGGCGGCGCTTTGCACTTGGCGCCTTGGTGTTGGTGGCGGTGCAACATCCTTCCTAGCGGAAGGCGTGGCAACGCCGGCAGAAGACCCAGCCCCTGTCGTGCTCGACGGCACGGAAGGGCTGGGAGAAGAAGAGGTGCCCACAGCGCAGGGTCTCTTCGGGTCCGAGCACGAAGCGTTGGCGGTGGTCGACCGTTTCCCTGCGCTCTGGTCACCAGCAGGAAGCGGACTCTCCTTGACCGTCAGGGAGGCTCGAGGTGGTATCATAGCCCTCCCGGTGGAATCCATCGAGGGGAAGCTTGTGATGATCGCAAGCTGCTCCGCCGACGCTAGTTGGCAAAGCGGCTGGGCTTCGGTCGGGCAGTCTAGGCTGCTCAGCATTTGTGGAAGCAACCCGGTCATTCAGGCCTCAACCCCGGCGACACTCAAGTTTCCGACTCCTGGCAAAAGACACAAGACATCAATCAGTTGTTGGTGACCACGAAGGCAAGGCAAGCAAAAATTGGTGAAGATTTACGGCCCGGGTATGTGCGGGTCACATCGTCGTCGCCGATGTACTACCATGCCAGCCTGACGTGTCACCGCAGGTGGCTGATCCGTCGGGTCACGAAGTCCCCGACAACCAGCGTCCCGGTCAATTTGGAAGCCCGCAACTGGTCGATGCGGGCCACCATGGACCGGAGTTCCGCCGTCTCCTCGACGAGGGAACCCCAGTTGTCGATGGCGGCTGCCGGCGCAGACGACAGCTCCAGGATGTCAAGCCCGCTATCGTCAGCAATGTACAGCCACTCGCTCTGCCACATCTTCCAGGTGCTCTTCATCTAAAGGGAGATGTAGCGGGAGGTTGAGCCATCATGGAGGCGGAAATGGCAACTCCCCACGACCCAACCATCGGTGAGGCCGCGAAGAGTATAGAAGTATCGGAAGAGAAAAAGATTTGCATCACCCCCACGAACATTTCGCAGAGGTGTGCGAAGATGGAAAGGACGAGGATGGAGTTGGGGTGAGATGAAGATGGTGGATCTCGTAGAAGTGGATGACAGTGAGGAAGAACTCGGAGTAGGGCGGCAACAGGCCCGCCGCCAGCGCCCAGATAAAGGTGATAACCTCCCCTGGGTTGCACTTCGACGCGACGGTGCCCGTCGTAAGGCGGAGGGCCCCTTCAGGGGCCAGGCGAAGAACATTTCCCAACTTTGACTCACCCATCATCGAGGGGGAAGAGGCTAGAGCGTTGCTTTGGTGCCGTGACTGCGAAGAAAATGAAGGAAGCAAAGAAGACGAAAGCGATAGGAGTGCGGATCGTGGAGGGGTGAACACGCCTATTTATAAGCCATGCACGGCTTCAGGATGCGAGGAGTCGCACCCCCATGAACCGACGGTTCACAAAAAGATCATAATAGCGCGAGACGACAAGACCTGAAGAGTTGCAGCAGTTGCAGAGAGAATCTACACGGTTGCATGTACAGGAGTGGGACCCGTCCAAGACCGCACCCAAGTCAAAGAATATCTCCGAAATCTTCTATGGCGCGCTCCATGGTGGATCCTGGGGCGACTATCGATGTATTCTACACCGGGGTACTCTCTCCACCGCTGCCAGGTGGGACCGCGCATCCAAGATACAAAAAAGAAGAGGGTCCCATGCAAAGGACTCAGCATGCTGAAGAAAGGCTTGGCGGCCGACCAGGTCCCAGCCCCGGACGATCAGACCACGACCACGGAAGACCAAGGCACGTGGCTGCCCGACGAGTAGTCGGGCAACCGAACCATCTTGGTGTCAACGGCAACCGACCACTACCGGCCGACCACAGCACACCGAGTGGGAAGGCTTCCGCCCAAAGCATTCGCTAGGATCACAACGTATCACGGCCATTAAATGTGCATGGGAGCAATTAAATGCGCATGGAAGCCATTCAATGCGCGGGGAGCCGTTGCAGTGCACCTGAAGGCCATTAAATGGGCGTGGCTCCCTAACGCCATGATGACCTGTCCCTCTGACTAAGCCAGCTTCACCAACTCCCGTTCCATCTACACCGCCCTGGGCAAGACGGGGTGATGTGTGTACCAGGCATTCGTCATGCAGCGTCCGAACCCCTCCACTTAGGTGGTCCGAAGACAGGCGGCGTCAAGCAACAGCGTAGACAAAGAGGCTTCGAGGGACAGTAGCGACAGGACTAGACACAGTCAATGTAATTAATATAAAACCACTCCCTCTGCCTGCCCTAGCTAGTCCCGGGAGTATATAAGGGCGCTAGTGTGCATGAGGTAGGGAGGTCAGTCATTCGATCAGTTCACAACGAAGAGCAAGCAGAATACTAGAGTAATACAAGCTTGAGCAGGACGTAGGGCTATTATCCGCATTGGGGGCCCGAACCTGGGTAAATCCTGTGTGTTCCTTGTGTGCTCCCGGTGCGTTCTTGAGCTTCCTGTCCTGCTCGCCACGCGAAGAGAGTAGAGGAGAGAGTTGAGAGTGACGCAGCTATGAAGACCCCCCACCGAAACTCGGTTATACACTCGAACTAATACTGTCTAGCACAAACACGCCGACACATTCTGGATAGCAAACTTCAAATTAGCACAACAAATTTTATACAACTCCAAATTCAGTAAACAAGGACATTTTTGAAATCTACAGGAAATTTCTCAACTTTTCTAGGCAATGAGAAATTCTGATTCGGCTTCTAAGCCCAAAGGACCAAATACTGCAGTAGCTGTCCCTAGCTATAGATTCTGGACAGCAGCCAAATAAATAGCCATATCTTTTAAACTACCCAACCAAAATTTGCATTCTTGGACTCTAATTAAACTTAAGACAGAGATCTACAACTTTCAAAGCAACCAATAACTCTGGAACTGAATAAAAAAACCCTAAAACATGACCTGAACATTAGTCCAGATCGGCTCGAAATCTGAATTTGCAGCAGAAATTTGATATTCTGGACAGCACATTCAATAGAGCATAAATATTGTTAGACAACTCCAAATCAAGCAAATAAAGACATTTTTAATATCTACAGAAAATTTCCCATCTAACTCTTGTTATTGAAAAATTTCAAATCGGCTTCAAAGTTGCCCTAAATCGCAGTTCAACACGACTGTTGCCTGCTAGAATAGAGATTGCGCAGCAGGCAAAAAAACTAGTATAACTTCTAAATGACTGAACCAAAAATCGAGTTCTTGGACTCTAATTAAATGTGAGACCACGATCTTACAATTTCCTCAACAGCCAACCCTTCAAAAAAATCCTCTAAGGACCACGAATCACATCTCTAAAATCGGGATTCGCACAAGTTTCCCCCAAACTCTAGATCCACCGAAAATCCCCGAAATTCACCAAATCTTCTAACCCTAGAACACTCAAACCTATTAGGGCTCCCCCTAGATACAGCAAGCAAGCCACCACTAACCCTAAAAAGATTTACCTTCACTTCCCTCTACAAGGAACAAGGAGTAGGAACTCGGGTTGAGGAGGAGCATTGCTGCACCAAGAGGAGGAGCTTGGCCATGAGGGAGGCACCAGGGAGGAGTCCAGGAGGGAGGTGCCAGGGTGAGGACTGTTGCAAGGGGAGGCGCCCAAGGAGGAGGAGCTAGGAGGAGATGGGGAGCTCGGGTGGTTGGAGAAGAAAGGGAGCTCAGGTGCTGCATTGGGGAAAATCACCAAGGAGAAGAGGAGAAATTTGGTGGGAGGGGAAAAGGAAAGGAGGTGGGGGAGGGTTAGGTGGGGAGTGAAGCTAGGGTCAAGAGGTATCCTTACAAGAACCCAAAACAGACCAAAAACAGCCCAAGAACAACCACAATAAACCAAGTCGCTTTGGGATATTACAAGCATAGCATATGTCTCATCATCCAAATCACTAGCGGAGGAATACTCACCATTATCCCACACAACAGCGCATGTTTACTTGGTCAATCTTTCCTCACATACCCATATCCCTTGCATTGTAGGCATTGAATATGCCTAGTTCTTCCTATGGATGTAACGGAAGAAGTGCTCCTGGTGGGTGTTTGTGCTGATCCCTTTGTTGCCTCGGATGCCTACGTGCTGAGTTTGTTGGAGAAGTGCATGGTTGGCTGCTAGAGGTACCCTTTGGAGATGCACAGCTTGGGCTAGTAGTGGACGTATATGGCTACCATGATGTAGTCCGTCCTGCAGAAACATTAGTCTTTGCACGGTGTCCCTGCACTTCCCTTTCAGCTTTACAAGCAAGATGGAATAAACATGTCATAGAATGGTATTCCTTGTAAGCTAATATGTCCTAAATTTCATGGTTCATGGTTCAGCCCACCCATAAATCTAGCCATAGTAGCTTCCTCTTCTTCCACTAACCCACAACACAACATGCCTATTTACAGCTCTTGATAATATTCTTCTACAGATTTGCTACCTTGTCTCAATTGCTATAGTTTATGTAACAAGTCATGTGCATGATACGAAGGGACAAATCTAGCTCACATGATACTTTTCAAAGCATCCCAAGTTTGTGGCATATTATTTGGGTTCTTACTACGATATTCACACCACCAGATAGAAGCAAAATCAGTAAACTCACTAGTTGTAGCTCTAACCCTTTTATGTTCAGGAAAATTATAGCAAACAAATTTCTAATCTACAGGTAGTTCCCAAGTGAGGTATGCATCAGGATCATATTTTCCATCAAAAGGCAGCATGGTGAAATTAATTGTTCCTAATGAACCATCATTATCTCGTACCTCTCGCAATGGTGGCCCGAAACCCATGCAATTGTAGTTGTGGTGTAGCTGATGTCGTTGTCTCACATCTTCATCTCCATCAATTTCGATGTCCACAGAATAGTCCTCTTCGTTTTCACCTGCGGTGCTGCCCATGTTACCAACGTTGTTTTTGGTACACTGTTCGGTGCTGGTAGTACATCCAGTGAAACCATTCATTGGATGGGCACGACCCATCTCCTCAAGTCATTGCAGTATCTCAGCAGGTGAGGTGTTGATCATCCTAACAGAAACCTCCAATTTGTGAGTTTACCGTTGGTATCAATCTGGGCCGCCTCCAATTGACTAAGACAATCATTAGTAACACGCACATCCTCATCAAGCGCTTTGGTGTGTAATCATACTTGGCGCTCAAAGTGTTGGATTATGCCTCGGGTGCACAGCAAATGCTGATTGGTATTGTCTACTGATTCTGACATTGTTAGAAAGAAAACAACAAAAGAACTAACACAATGTCAAAAGAATATCCCTAACTACAAGGGTGTGTGTGGTAGTGTGAAGCTGCTCACTCTCAACCTGTTCAATCACGCTCTTACCTGTTCTTACTAAGCTTAGCAAGGAGGTGATGGCAACCAGCAAGAAAAAAAACATCTTTCGAGAGTGGCACTATAGGTGGGCTACTAGTTCCTACAAAGTAGTGTTTGAATATGTGGAGCTGTAGGTGGCTGAAACTGCACAAGGAGGAACTTGAACCACGTTAGTCAAAGACAAGTTGATTAATCACTCAACGATAGTACTGTATTAGTCCTAGGCCAAACCGTACTAGAGACGTGAGCTGAGACACAAACGTCGTCACAAAAACAACCAAAACAGCAAACTGCTCTCCTCTTTTTTTTGAGGGGGTCACAAAACTCTCTTAGATGGACTTAGGAGACCCCAAGATACAACTTGCCACATGTGACTTTTTGGAAAACCAAGGGTATAAAGGTAAAAAAAAAGATCCAACTTAGACTTTCGGGAAAACTGAGGGTATAAAGGTAAAAAATATACTCTCTCTCTCTCTCTGAACTTTGATTCATGTTTAATCTAGTGCGGCTTTTGAAGTTTTGCACTTGCCTTTTCCTTTCTGATTTTGGTGCGGCTTTTGTATTTTCACCTGCCTTTTCCTCTCTTATTTGGTGTGGCTCTTTGTATTTGCACTGCCTCTTTCTTTGATTCATAAACTGTTCTCTAGTTGGAAACCGATTGCAAGAATTCATAATCCCAATAAATTTTGAGTCTGTGCAACTGACTTTTTGAAACAAATACTCTATCGACAAATGGCATAAGCCAAGACATAACCTGAGGTGCTGGGGGTAGATAGCGAAGAAATCATATCATGGACTTTCGACATGCTCCATATGGAACATAAAATTCGGCAAACTACCTACTGAAAATCCATAACATAGTTGAAACTATTCAAAAAATGCCAGGATGAAGAAAAATTATTGTGATGTCAATGGAGCATAAATTGCAGTAGACCCCTCATATCAAGTAAAGACAACAAAAAGAACATTGTAGTATCCATGCACAAACAGCTCCTTTTTGCACTTCAAACCTTCATCTCAAACTGACAATGGAGCAAAACCTTCACTAGAAAAACTCTAAAGAGTATAATGCTACCATTAGGATGTCATCAAATTCCAAATGAACACCAAGATAATGGTGATGAAACACCAAATTCCAATGACCGGTGATGAAACTCCAAAATCAATTGTCTCCTCAACTGACATTATTTTTTTTAGGGCCGACGATGAAACATCGAAGGAAACTAATGATGAAACGTTGAATAAATTCCCGATGATAAATACTGCCTGAACTGCAATGAAATCCACAATAATATTCATAAAAGTATTAATTGCAATTGATGAAATCCACCAATAATACGAGCACAAAATAATATGCACAAAAACCTAAACTGTGCATTAATATCCGCCAAATAATCAGAATTGCAATAAAATCTCACTTTTGTTGGACTGGAACAGTCGTCGGGGTAAAAAAGCAATTCTTTCCTCACGCCTATCGTACATTTCGAGTGCACATAGCAAATTCCACCAAAAATCAAAAGCTGAAACAACTGATCTGAAACCAGAGCCGTGGAATCGTGATACTCTGATACCACTTGTTAGGGCTCTGATACCAATTGTTAGGGCTCTAATACTGCTTGTTAGGGATAGTAACATAGCATATGAATTGGAGACAAAGATTTAACGTGGAAAAAACCCTTGTGGGAAAAAATCACAGCAAACAATCCACTATAATGCTTCTGATTACAAGTACAAGGTGATTGGCTTATATAGCCAAAGAATCCTAGTTGTAGACGACTTGAACTAACAACCACTACAAGGATCGATATTTTCCCCGAGTGCTTTCCACACTCGGGATAGGGGTTAAAACACTCGGGATACCCTATCCCGAGTGGGCACACTCGGCATAGTACACTCGGTGTTATTTTATCGGGAAAAGTTGGCTATGCCGAGTGTACTCTCGGGAAAAAAAATCTATACCTGAGTGCACTCTCGGGATAGCGCTAGGACTGAGGACCGCCTCCGTGGCAGACATGGCAGCGACACGTCAACATCTATGCCGAGTGCACTCTCGGGATAGGGTGTTGCAGTCTATCCCGAGTGTGCACTCGGGGTAGGTGGCGGCGGGTCTATCCCGAGTGTGCACTCGGGATAGGTGGCGGCCACGTGGCAGCCCTCACACATTCACGAGACTAGGGTTTGCCCCTACTATGCCGAGTGCACTCTCGGGATATGTGGCCATCTATGCCGAGTGCACTCTCGGGATAGGTACCAGACCCTGGCCACAAAACAGCCAGTTCAAATTATCAATTCACATCCGCAATTCAATAATATTTCAAACCACAATCCACAATTCAATAATAACAATTCACCACAATTTACATCCACATTATGAAGCCACAATTCACATTCACATCCACAATTCACATTCACATTCACATCCACAATTCACATTCACATCCACATCCACAATTCACATTTCAAGCCACAATTCAATAATAACAATTCACATTTAAAGCCACAATTCAATAATAACAATTCACATCCACATTATCAAGCCACAATTCACATAACAGCCACAATTCACATATCACAAACGAAGTCCGAAATTCAACAAGTCCGAAGTTCAACAAACGAAGTCCACATACACAAAGCATAAAAAGTTATACATATCGCATCCATACCAAATCCAAAACCACTCCTCGAGGGCTAGATGAATCAATTAACTTCTATCCTTGTTTCTTCATCCCCGCATATTGCATTTCAAGAATAAAACATATTATATCATTTCCATTCAATACAAGGTTACATATTTATAGAAAAGACATATAAGTTAAACATATTCGCACACACGATATATCCATACATAACATCAAGTAGGGCAAATTTTTTGAATGGCAAGTCATCAACCAAATCAGATATAATTACTCACCTGGAGATGCAAACCAGTCTATATCATGATTTGGAATCCCAACATTATCTTCACCCGATAAGGCATCCCCTGGACTATTCCTCGATGATTGTCCAATGTTAATACCATGATGAGAGTTTTGGGTGTCCTAAGCAGAAATTTCAATTTAGTATCTATAATGCATAGTTTCATATATCTACCCAATATGGAGTTATATACATACCTCTTGTCTCGGTTGATGTTGAGGCGTCGAGAATGCGTTAAAGTTAAAGTTCAATACAGGCGGTGGAGGTGGTGGATTTCCTGAAGAGGTTGCTAGAGCATAATCCTGCCAACAAGAATGTTACCATTTAACTACTATGAACATCTCAAATTTAACACAAATGTGAATTACTTTTTACCTGCATCCTTTGTGCCATGGCGTGAATCCCGTATGCATAGCATTCCGCATCTCTCGGTTCTCATTCCGCATATCTCGGTTCTCATCCCGCACGCTCGCAAGTTCACGTCTCAACTCTTCATCGCTTTGCCTCGTAGTAGAAGAAGAAGAAGCATTGCTTGAAGTGCCAAATGGGGCAGAAGTCAAGCGCACATTCCTATCATCAAATGCACCATCAAGAAGCGCATAACGCCCATGAGGCTTCCCACCCGTATTCTGGTACATCAATTGTGCATCAAAATCCCCATGCAACCAATTAACATCAGGTCCATGCCTTTCTTGGTATGCATCTCGATACCTCCCCTGGAAAGGTATGAAACCATTGAAATGCCACAACTATTGTGAAAAACAAAATTATCTACGTGTTAGTGTTAGTGCTACGCACCAAGTTCATCTGGACATGTGGGTTGGTGACGGTGGAATCTCGAGAACCCATAAAGTTTTCCATGTCTTGCATCGAAACCCTCCATGAACAGCATAAGCCTCTAAAGGTGTCACAGTCTTGAAACCTCCTCTCCGCAACAAAACAAGGAAAATGTATTATGTTCGAGTGTTAGAAAGCGATGGTTTGAAAATACAAACTTTCTATTACCATTTCTGCCTTTGGGTTCGACTAATAGAACTAGATCCACCTCGGTTCACCCTTGCCCCTGAAGTGGCACGGAGATTCCGCTTCATTTCACTAACACGCTGCCATGCTGGATCACACCATTGTGTAACGAGATGCCCCCAAGCCTCATCATCGATCCATGCAGGTTGGACTTGGTTATACTCAGCAGCAGTGAGAAACAATGGATTCTCTCTTGTGTCAATGTCTTCATCTTCACACACATCCTTATAGTACTTGGTCAAAGCTACTACTCGAGTGTTGTACATTAGCTGCTCAGCATGGTATTGGCAAGCCGCCTCTAAAGTTGCCTCCCATCTCGCCATAGTGTCATTCGGGTAACCTTCACCTTCAGGACATATGTACCGAGCCTGCATTCCATAGAGTTATAAAGAACATAACAAGTCTACCAATGTCATATAGCAGGTCCTTAGTTTACAAAATTTCGGCATGACCTCTCTAGAAAATAGGACATCCACTCAGCAGACAGAAAATATTTGCAGCAAGATATCATTCTAGCAGGTCCTTAGTTAACCAATCACAGTATCACACATCCAATAGAAATTTAGTAAACTCCACCACGACGAACAACACATTACAACCGCATTAATTAGCATATACATTAATGAACATAACAAGTCTACCAATGTCATATTTGCAAATAACTTACACGGAAATCTTTCTTCACCCGATCTGCCATTGTATCACCCGCTTCACCAACAGCATACCAATGTCTCCATTTTGTAGCTGCTACAATAGCTGGAGGACTCAATGTGTCCCTGAGAAACCTTCAAATTGGTGTTTCTGTTTATTCTGGCTTGGTACTAGATCTAGAAGCTGCCTATGAATTTGGACACCTGTCAGACGAGGTGGAGGGGGATCGAACACCTGCCTACGCTTCCGAAATTCCTTTTGACTCCGCCTGAATGGGTGTTCAGCTTTAAGAAATTGTCGGTGACAGTCAAACCAGCTGTACTTTTTACCATTCCTCAACCATAATGCAGACAAGTTTCCCAAACAAACTGGACATGCAAATTTCCCATGTGTCTTTGTGTCGAGATACCATTCCAAGCGAGCAAATCATTAATGGACCATAGATAGCATGCTCGCATGTTGAATGCCTGTCTCGAAGATCTATCATATGTTACAACTCCATCCCATAACTTATGTAGATCATCATACAGAGGTTGCATGTATATGTCAATGTTTTTGCCAGGATGCTCCGGACCAGGAATAATTAGAGTGAGAAACACGTATTCCTTTTTCATGCAGTGTGTCGGAGGTAAGTTATAAGGAACAACAAAGACAGGCCAACAAGAATACGGTGCAGCGGCAAAACTAAATGGAGAAGCCATCTGTGCACAGACCCAACTGTACATTTCTGGATTCTGCGGCAAAGTCAGGAAAGTCAAGATCAAACTGTCTCCAAGCTTCACCATCAGACGGGTGTACCATCATGTCAGGTTTATCTCTATATCCATCTCTATGCCATCGCATGAGTGCGGCAGTGTTGGCATCCATATAGCACCTTTGAAGTCGAGGAATAAGTGGAAGATAGCGCAAAATTTTTCTTGCAACTGGTTTTCGACGGTTTGTTCTGGAATCATTCTCCACCTGCACATACCGTGCTTCTCCACACACATCGCATTTTGTCTTTTCAATGCTGTCCTTCCAGAATAGCATACATCCTTTTACGCAAGCATCGATCTTGTTGTACGACATACCTACACCACTTAACAGTCGTTTAGACTCGTTAAATGTCCGAGGCATTTTTGAATCCGACGTGACCGGTAGAAGATCATGCATTAGACTGAGATTTGCATCATATGCAGCAATTGAAAGGTTGTCTTGAGATTTCATAGACATCAAAGCGAGAAAGCGGAGAGTGATCTCATTAGTGTCTTTATGGACCGGTTTGCATGGTGGACTCGACCAATTTGAAGAAAGAATCTGCTGCAATAGATGCGTTTGTGTACTCTGATGCTTCATGAGCATCCCTGATATCTTCCAGCATGTCACTCATGTGGTGAGATTCATCGACCTCCTCATGTTGACGAGGCCGGACAGACGGTCTTGCCTCTCCGTGTGAAGTCCACACGAGGTATTCAGGTGTAAAACCATTCTTCACTAAATGACCTGATACAGTTTGGAGATCTTGTTTCTTGTAATTTCCACATATCCGACAAGGGCAACTAGACAACATTTGATTAGAGTTTAGCCCAGGAAAAGCGATACTAAGAAACTCTTTTGTTTTTCTAAACCAATTAATATTTGGCCTCCCATTCTCCCAATCCGTATATATCCATGAGCGATCTTCAGCCATTGTTTCGAACAAACTAAAGCATAAAACATAAGTAAAGCATAAATTAGCATATACCGTGACAAACTAAAGCCATTGTTTCGAACAAACTAACACAATTTGTAACACCGACGCCAAACGCATACGGATGCTACCAAACCTCTAAACTCTTAAGGACCGGCTTAAAAGCTAAGCCACGAAATTACAAAATTTCGCATGACTTCTCTAGAAAGTAGGACATCCACTCAGCAGACAAAAAACATTTGCAGCAAGATATCATTCTAGCAGGTCCTTAATTAACCAATCACACATCCAATAGAAATTTAGTAAACTCCACCACGACGAACAACACATTACAACCGCATTAATTACAGTGACATTACGTTGACATATACAGTGGTAAACCAAAACTAAAGCACAAAGCATAAGTAAAGCATAAATTAGTATATACAGTGACAAACTAAAATCATTGTTTCGAACAAACACAATTATTACTCAAACTATGGTTTCGAACAAACTAACACAATTGTTTCATCACGTTCAAATCAACATACACAGTAGTAATCACAATAAAACAAATATAAATAATGACAAATAAAGCATAAATTAGCATTCATTAACTTACATTTTTCCTTCTAACAACAATAGAGCAAGGCTACGCCAAGTGCACTCTCGGGGATAACACTAGAGCAAGGCTACGCCGAGTGCACTCTCGGGGACTCACCTAAAAAGCACCCAAAGCAAGTACGTTCAATAATATATGACGGTATCCACGTGGTCCAGCAATTAAAATTTTCATACATACCACCGAAAGTAAGCAAGGAGAAGGTCGCGGCGGGAGGGGAGGGCAGGCGGTCGCGGCGATGGGGAGGCAGGAGGCGGCGACGGCCGGGAGGAGGCGGCGAGGAGGCCGGACGGGAGGAGGCGGCGGTGGAGGGAGGCCAAATGGGAGAACGGTCGGTGGGAGGGCGGCACATGGCGGCCGGCCGGGAGACAGGAGACGGCGGCGCGAAGAAGGCGCCCGGCAATGGAGGAAACAGCGTCGGCCTGGGCGCCGACCAGGCAAGGGACGAGGCAAGCGCCGGACCGACAGGACGAGGCGGGCGCCGCGTCCGGGCGCGAGTGGCGCCCGGCGGAGAGGCGGCGCCCGGAGGGAGAAGCGGCGGTCCGTGGGAGGTGCCGGCGGCAGCAGCGGCCGGGCAAGTGGCGGCGGCGCGGCGGGAGAGGAGGGAAACCGAGGGGCGAGGCGGCGCGGCGGAGGTGGCGGCGGTGGCTGTGCCGTGGGCGGTGATGTGGCCCATCGGAGGAAAAGTTCGCGCAGGATTTTTTTGGCTGGTGGCGCAAGTTCTAGCGCGGGGTAAGAGACGAACCGATGGCTATTCGGGCATCTACCCCGAGTGGGCACTCGGGCTAGGCGGGGGAGAGGTCTGTCCCGAGTGCCCTCTCGGGTTAGGTGGCGGCGGCGTTGAACAGTCGCCCGGCTAGGGTTTGCCAGCGCGAGACTCGATGGATGTTGGGCCGAGTGGGCACTCGGGCTAGGTGCATCTCTCCCGAGTGGGCACTCGCGCTAGGTGGCGGTCACGTTGAACAAGCACGCGTTCAGGGTTTGCCAACATAGTACGCTGAGCCGAGTGGGCACTCGGGCTAGCTATCTCTCCCGAGTGGGCACTCGCTCTAGGTGGCGAACACGTTGAACAAACACGTTCGGGGTTTGCCGGCATAATCTGCTGAGCAGTGGGCACTCGGGCTAGCTATCTCTCCCAGTGGGCACTCGGGCTCGTGGCGGCGTGGGCGAGTGTGGCTAGGGTTTGCCGGAGACTACGTTGAAGCAGTGGGCACTTTCGGAATAGGTGCGAGCTCTTTTTTGCTGAATGATCAAGCTGTGGAAAACAATACTTCATCAATAAAATTGCTGTATTAAATATCTTCACTCATTTTTTTTCTTTTCAAGGAAGAATGAGAAAATCAACTAACCCTTTCCCGAAAGTGCCCTCTCGGGCTAGCGTTGCCCTAGCCGCCAAAGCGGGTGATTCATTCAAATCGGGCGAGTCTACACCGAGTGCACTCTCGGTAAATATGTACGCCGAGTGCCCTCTCGGGCTATTCGAAATGTGCACCGAAAGTGCCCACTCGGGATAGAGTGCTGCCTACCCGACATGGCACTGGTCATCCCTCGTGGGCCAACGTCATATTTGAGTGCACTCTCGGAATAGATGTTTCAGATATGCAGAGCACTCTCGGAATAGACTTCTTTGTCCGAGAGGTGGCTAGAATGAGAGTACACTCGGCATAGGTTGATCTACTCCGAGTGTGCACTCGGTTTGTTATTTTCACACTCGCCCCAAAACTGGATTCTTGTAGTGAACATATTTGGATAGAACCAAAAGATATGGTAAGTTGAGATATTGAGCTATCTCCAACAGGTACAATCCTATTTAATCAAGCACACAAATAGGACAATATTTTTGGTAACTTAATGATCAAGCTCTATCCAAATCTCGCAAAATGTCCAAAGGAAATGTTTGTTTTGAAATCATAATGCATTTCATGAATTATTTTGATATTCACATTTTTATATCTAAGCAGTTAATATTTATTGTTAGTGTTCATGCAGATGGAAAAAGGCAAACTTGACAAAGGAGGATACTCATCAATATTTGGTCCCCGAGTAGCTAAAATACTCATCAATATTTGGTCCCCGTGTAATTGAAAAAACTTTCAGCGATATGAGCATTACTGGTACTGACTTTGGAAGTGGTTCTGGATTAGGTGGACTAAGCACTAACATGGACTCGTTTGCTAGCAAACCCAAAGGTAACTTAAGGCCTCTTTTGCCTTTTTGGCAAATATGACATTTCAGCCATTAGTGGAAAAATATAGTGTTAATTTATGTTGTGGGGTTAGCCATTTGGCTTTGTACTGTTTGCATGTAGTTCTATTTTATCTTGGTGTTTTCCTCATATCTATGAAAAATATTCACCTAGCTTGTTAGACTTATCCCTTAAGCTCTATAAAAGTAATGTCTACCGCATTTTTGAGAAAAAAAGTTTAAGGTGTGTTTACACTATTCATGAATAAGAGTAAATGAACTAATATGTGGACAATTATATGGTTCTGTAGTATGTGCATAATATGTACAATATGTTTTTTCGGTAGGGTGCACAACTGAGAAACAATACACCCCATCATCACAATTGATTCTTAGCTAGAAGCGATGGTGATGAGGGCCTCATCATTATCGGTTCTAGATAAGAATTGATGATGATGAGAGCCTCATCACAATTGGGCTAAAACCGACTATGGTAGCATCACCTCATTACTGTCTAATGATTTTATATCATCACTAGAATCGATTGTAATGTATATTTCTATAGTAGTGTCTTCTCCAAAAACTGATGCTCGGTCCTTGATTTGCTGTTCCCTTGACTAATTCACCGCAAGGAAAGGAAGCTAGGGAAAGAGGCAGTAGTGTCCTTGGAGGATACCACCACGGTGCCGCCCCTGTGGCACGGGAAATGAAGGAACCAGAGCAAGGCATCAGACACAACGACAGGCGGAGTACGACGCGTGGTTCGCGGTGTTGTTCACTGGGGTGTCGAGGGACTACGCGGAGGTGTTTGGCAGCATCATGGTGTCGTGCTCCATCTGTACCTCGATCTGTGGTTGGTTCAACTTTGGACAAATGTGTTACCTATACTGCAAAATTTCTTATCTGTCAAGATAACTATTGGGTAGGAATTGGATGCTAACTTTTATCACCATTTTGAGCTCTGATGCACGCTGTGGAGTAATGTGATTGGATAGTCTAGTTATGATATATATCTCGATGTGCACTGGAGTTCATTTTGCCTTGATTTATCCAATGGCTGAAGGTGCTAAATTGTAGAGAAGAGACATGTGAACTGAAATAGAGATTGTACATTTGCTGCGAGGAGGTTATCAAAATGGAAATAGCATAGGAATTCTCTATGAAACATTTACCTATCAAATCTACTCCTATAGTGCACTAGAGCCATAAGCCCAAATTCTGCTTTACCCCTTAAATCCACCATATTCTCTCTTTTATTCTCTTTGACATCTTATTAATCTTCTAGCTGATATTATTATTACATCATATTCCCCCTTTTACTCTCTTATTAATCTTTGACGCCATAAGCCCAGCAACTTTGACATGACACTTCTACAAAATACCAAAGTTACAGACTAATATTAGTTCGCAGCATCATTCATGGAATAATGGCTTGGCATTCTCAAACACAGCTAAATGTACTAGGTATATTGAATCTTATGTCATCATAATGCTTAAAAATCTAATTAACTTTTGATCCTAACCTAACTTATAAATTATAATTGGCATAATTAATTATTTGCCATAAAGTTAAAGTTCACTTGATGATTTGCCACATCTTATCTCACTGACATTTGTGCCCTTGGGCCACACGACAGTGAGATAGGGCATGATAAATCATCAATTCTACCAACTTTGGTGTGGCAAATAATCAAATATCCCATTATAATTTTATCTATACGGAGATAAGAGGTATTCATGCTCAGATATGTTCTAGCTGATGTATTGATGTTATTAACAGAGAATGTGTTCATATGTTGTCATGATATTAGTGGTGCAGTTATATACTATATTTATAACTATTTACATTAGATTTGTTATACCGTAGAAATGATATTATTATTATACTCCTATGCTTAAATGTAGGTAGTCATTTTTTTTTCCAATGGAATGATATTTTGTGATCTCTCTCTCACTCAGGCTAGTATGCATATATATTCTAGAGCATCTACAAAAGGGAAGCGTGTGCAGGTGAGTTTGCATCTGTTCCAATCTTTCGATGATAGCGATAACTTCAATTTGGTGGAACTGACTTTGACGATCCGACTACAACGTACGACGACGATGCACGTCAGCAATCACAAATCCAACTCCAAAGGGTTATTGATCTTACCATGGGCACGATCAACCTGAACACGAGGTTCAATTTCTGAAAGCAACCGAAGAACAAGCAAGAATGATAGTAAAAGCAATCCGAAATTGCAAATAAGAATTGAGATTTATAAAAATATAGATCAAATGTTGGGGTTCTGCAAAGTAGTCTCAAGAGGCAGTCGTCCGACACGTCTAGAGGATAATGTAGTTTGGCCCTAGGCTAAAATTATGCTCAACAAAAACCCGAACCTTAATAGTGGCAGCGGCTAGCTATTTTTGAGGGAGAGGGGGTGTGGAACTCGACAAAAATAGTTGGAGGCCGACTACAACTCAAATTACGAGGCCTAAGGTCCACGTCAATTCGGACTGAAAAAGTGACATCACTTGTTCTATAGATTCTTGTCGACTTGCATGGAATTTGGAGATGATTTTGGACCTGTTGGAAAGTAGAATTAATAAGCTTTCAATCAAGTATAAGAACTCTCCAATCAAACACTATATGCAAAACTTATGCTCATTTTATTTCAGGCTAGTTCCAGAGGCTAAATTGGATTCCAGAACGTGATGGATTTGATATCTCTGTCTTCTTGGCCCATGGGTGATGTGTTGGAGTTGGTCCAACTAGATGTGATGTATCCATAGTAGTGATGTCCTCATCACAAAGGAACTTTGATAAACTACTGCACCATTAAAGGATGCTTGCGACCAGGCTATTAAAATCCCCCCTAAGGCTCCCACGAAGGGTGAATAAGCGAACTTATCAAATTGATGAGGCAAGAAAAGCTTAAGAAAGGAGTGCTGGATAATCTCTTTTTTTATTTCTTGGATGCAAATAACGGAACAGTTAGTCTCAATGACCTTGTCTCTAATGGTTGTCAACTTGACATTAGAATTAATACCTCTGATATTCGAACACAGGATTGAGAAATTTCCATTATGGCTTGTCATTCGGAGCACATGATCTTAATGGAAAACCTCTAGGCGGCATGGTCCAGAAAAAGCCATTAGAAACCATGGGACCGAACTTTGAACTGCAGGACATAAGCAGCAAATGAACTCATAATAGACATGCACTTACATACAAAAGAGAATGATTGAGCCAAGAAAGCAACATAGAGTTTGAGTAAAATGAAGCTTGAGCAAAATAAATCTAAGTTATGGTGCCGATGACAGAACTTCCTTCTAGGAAGAAGAGGAGGAAGGTTCGTTGGGCTCAGAATTGTCATATTGGCTGGCATTGTTATCATCTGGTACATGGAGGAGCTTATCATTGGATACTTTATTAGCAGCGACACCGCACAGCTAGACTACCCATTGTTGCATGATCTGAATTGTCAGTTCTGGGGGAGTTGGAGATTGACCACCTGGTTCCTGGATGAGAATGCTAGTGAGGTTGTCCGTAATATCTTGGACTATGGGGTTGGTTGGGGCTCTGTTGGCAATCTTTCCTTGTACTCTCTAACCTGACAAGTGCATATTGATCCTCTTATGAAGCTCCTTGAGTCTAGGAATTCTCCTGAGTTGCGACAATAGAAATAGGGGTCTTGGTACTGGTGGTGTGAAATGTGTTGATAGTCACTGCAGGAGAGAAGCTTGGCAAGAGAGGTGTAGGGACCTAACTCTGTGAACTAGAACTCGGAGTCTTCTAGCTCTAGGATGACAACAGAGGTTTCTGTTCATTGCAGTCTTTCCCACTAGCCGGGGAATTGGATTGTGAAGGCCCTACCCCATGTGCGCCTTGACTTGGTGCATGTTGGGTCCATGGGCAAATATGATCAAAACACACCTTGCCTTGAAACAAATCGTGATCTTGATATGGACCTTTAACTTGAATCAAGTCTTTACCTTCAAACACTCCCAGCACTGCAACGTCTAGTGAAACAAACAGTGTAGAGCTTGAATTTAGATTAATTTATAAACTTGAATGGGCTTAACCGGTGTCGTATGAGGAAGTACAGACCCTCAAAAGATTCATCTAATAATTAAATCTAGAAAAAGAGAAAAAATAGAATATTCATGGAATATTCTCTCCCAAGAGACTGACATGTGGGCTATGCTATTTTTTTATTAAAAAGTGATCTTCTAGATTTTCCAAAAAGCAATAGAGGCCGACATGTAGGCCACTAGTCCATAGATCGAGTCTATGGCTTAAGGCTTTAATCCACGGTTGACCTGGCTCACAGCACATCTCACTGATATGTGAGCCCACATTTTAGAGACACGGCTCACAAAAGACTAAGTCTGTGCATAGATCTACTCATCTACATGGCTGCTAACTCAGCACAACATGGCACCATGTGGCTTACCACATTGGCAACATGTCGGCGGCTTAGGCGTGGGGACCTAAGACCATCGGTGGCATTCCAACGGCACCATAACATAAGAATGCATGCGACTTGGCGATTCTCCTCGTGGGTGTCACTAACAAAAGTGACCAGTGATGACCATGGAAAGTAGTAGCAGCATGGCCATAATGGCGACGATAGTCTATGGGCATGCTCTAGCGTGAGTTGATGCGAGCATCGGGTAGAACATGACGTGGCAAACAAGATGATGCAGACCAAGGGCTCAGGGGCTCACCAACAGTGATGAATTGATGCTTCTTATCCCGTGACAGTGCTACCGCAGAAATACAGATCCCATCAAAAATGGCGATGACTCGAGGCTTCTACGGTTAGGGTTCAGGTTGCACAGTTCAAGGCGATCTTGGTGCACACCTTTTATACACCTAGGTGTCCTTGTTGTGCACAGAATGATGGTGATGTCTATGAGGGACACGGCTTGGTATAGCATTCAAGTCAGACACAGGGACAAAGATCTTGACAAGTGGACCCCACTTGTCAGTATGCTTTTTCATTTTAGAAAATACAAATGGCTCCAAATAAATAGCAAATAGACTTGGAAAAATCATAGAAAATTATTTAAACTACTTTAGAGCATATAAAACCCAAATAAAATAATTTTGGTCAATGTTCACTTGAACATTAATTATATTAAATATTTTTTAAATTAGAAAAAATTTGTATTAAGCTTTAACTAGAAATAAAAATTATGAAATTTTTGAAAAGACTAAAATACTTAAAACAAATCCAAAGATACCAAAAATGTGATGTTTACACACAACCCAACAAAGGACAAACGAGAGTCGAGAGCTCAAGGCGGAGAGCGACATCAGTGTGTTGCTGATGTGAGGAGTCGAGGTGGGTGGTGGTCTAGAAGGGAGGAGAGGAAATCCGTTGGACAACATGATAGGCCATATTCTAGAGGGGAGGATAGGGGAGGATATAAGGGGAGCAAGTGTAGGGGAGTGATACATCCCCACTTGCCAATACCACTGTGGATTGTTTTCCTTGTGTGCAAATCAAGATCAAAGATTTTGGTGGTGCTATTTTGAGCAAGAAATAACAAATGAAGCGTGTGGTCGAAGGAGAGGTGAGGGAGGATGGTTGGAACCCTAAAGCATGAGATATATATTGTACTGGTAATGTGTAAATCATATGAATGTAATACATGTGCTACCAATAGTGGCATAGGCTAGCCAAGGGCATGGCGGCATGAACCAATGCCCTATGGCCACATGGGCCAAGTCCTTATGGGCTGCATGGATGGAGGGTATGTGAGCTTGCATGTAATTTGAGAAGAAAAAAGGAAAGCCCAAGTCGTAGGAGAGAAGGAAGGCAAGAGACCAACTTGGTTTGGAAAGAGAGAGAGAAATCAACTAGGATGATAGTATATATGAATTAAAAAGTCTATAACTTTCATGCATGAGCTCATATTTTTGACATTCTTGTACTTTCCTAAAAGATTAGGAGATTATCTTTATATCTCTCTATAACGAGATCTTCTATTTTTGATTTCTTCTATTTTTATTCTAGCAGACAAGTTTCAGCCTACTGGTTCATAGAAATTTATGTTTTAAAGTTGTAATCTGTTTCTATCTTTTAGAGTCAAAGTTGTGTTTAAGAGGTAAATTTGAGTCAGCTTAGATATGTTTCATCCAAACATTTGTAATATCGAAGGTCATTTCTAGGTCAAGGAAAATTTTAGTTGGGGTGTGGGCTGGTCTTGCACTATATTTCAAGGTCTTGTGGGCTTGTCCGTAGGATTTAGCCCTCGTGAGAGGGGTTCCCTCAACTAATTCCCCTCCCACCTAAACCCACTCCCACATAATCCCCAAATTTCTTCTCCTTGGATCCTCTCCCAGCTGTGCAGCACTCCCTCCTGGCGCCCAGCTCCTCCTCTCCTGTCTACCATGCTCCCCTAGCCAAAGCTCCTTCTCCCTGGCATCCTCTTCTTCCTGGTGCCTTCCCCCAACCGAGCTCCTCCCTGCAGCCAAGCTGCTCGCTAGAGCCCTCCTCCTTGCCGAATCCCTCCTCCCCCTTGTGCATCCATGAGAGTAAGTGAAGGTAAACTTTGTTTTAGGGTTTGTGGTGACTTGATTGCTATTTTGAGGACCCCTACTAGTTTTTAGGAGTTCTAGGGTTTGCATTTGGGGGATTTTGGTGGGACATGGTGGTTCTAGAGTTTGGGGAGAAGTTCTAAATTTCGCACTATGCAATGACCATTTTTGGAGCTGCGATTTGAGGTCCCTAGAGCCATTTCTTAAGGGCTTAGTTCTAGAAGAAATTGTATATCATGGTCTGAAGTTTAATTAGAGTCCAAGAACATAATTTTTGGTTCAGCCATTTATAAGATATGGTTATTTTTGTGATTGCTGTCCAGAACTTGCTGCTATTGTCAATAGTCTCGGTTTTGTTCTATTTTGGGAAATCTAGAGATATTTCTTGATGGGTTGGTTATAGAAGAAATTATAGATCATAATCTTAAGTTTAATTAGAGTCCAAGAATAAGATTTTTGGTTTAGCCGTTTAAAAGATATGGTTATTTTTATTACAGCTGTCCAGAACATGTTGTTGTTGTCAGTAGTCTCAGTTTTGTGCTGTTTTGGGCAATCTAGAGCTATTTTCTAAGGGTTAGTTGTAGAAGAAATTGTAGATAATGGTCTTAAGTTTAATTAGAGTCCAAGAATGTGATTTTTGGTTCAGCCGTTTAGAAGATATGATGTTTTGTTTACCAGATATTCAGAACATATTACTTCTAGCAGCAGCTTCGAGTTTGTGCTGTGCATGGCTAGTTAGAGGCCAAATAAAATTATTCCAATAACTTGAGAAAGCTAGTAAATTTCTTGTAAATTCCAAAAATGTCTTTGTTTACTGAATTTGAAGTTGTATGCTAGAAGTTATGATAGTTTGAAGCTAGCTATTTTGTTTGGCAGCATGCTGAATTTTTTGGGGCTAGGCTTGGTGTTACTAGATGGAGTCTTGGGGTAAGTTGATCAAATAGAAATTTGTGATTGAACTTTGGTAGCTCACCTTTAGTTCGTTGCTCCCATCACTAGGGTTTTTGGGTTAGATCTTGTAGCCTTATAATTGTGGGACAGCATGGAAAAGGTTTAGCCGTCGCGAGAGGAAGTGAAGTTGAGAGGGGAGTAGGTGTGATGTTGCTTATTGTTATGTTTGATTTGTTTTGAGATGCATGTAATTGTTTCTCGGAAGGTGTACTTCGGGAGTGGCCTCATCCTGGCGCCACTCCTCTCCTTGCGGTCAGAGAGGCAAGTGTATCATATAGATTGATGCCAGGATTGTTTGTTATTTGCATTATGACTATTATCTAGCTATTCTAATTATATGCCTCATTACCATGGTTTTGCATATGACTAAGATTATGGTCATGATTATAATGATGAAAATGTTGAAAGCATCTAGCCCCCAAAAGTCTCTCATGGTTTTGGTAATTAATGACAATCATGTCTAAGAGACTAACATTTTCGTTGAGTATATTGAAATAGGTTAGTCTCAAGAATTTGTGACCATGGAAGCATGAAGATGGAGCAAAAGAAGATAAAAGAATCAATCAAGTAAAGGAAAAAAATCTAAGGACATTTTTCTATTATTTTACTGATCTAGGAGTTTGGAGAAAAGATCGGATTGCTAGAAATAGGGCTGTACTATTAAGAGGTGTTTTAATGTAAACTTGATGTCATCTTAAGGTCTAAAGGCTCAAATCAATTGATTACGCTCATGCATTGTTACATAGGAATCCATTTTTATAAACCCTCATAAGCCTCAAAGAAAAGCCTCTGGAATCCTAGTGCTACCGCCAAGGGCATCCTAGTGCTACCAGGGTAGCGGTAGCACTAGCCCGTAGGCTGGTGTGTAAAAACCCGAGAGGGGTTCTTCTTTTGGGGACCAAGCAAGGCGGTGCTACCGCCCATGGTAGTCTGGTGCTACTGGGGTAGCGGTAGCACCGGCCCATCGTCGGGTGTGAAAATTCCAAAGGCGTACCATTTTTGGTCCAAGTAGGGCAGTGTTAATGCCCATGGTAGCCCGGCGCTGCCGGGGCAGCAGTAGCACTGGCCCGTTGGCCTGGTGCAAAAATTCCAGTAGGGGTGGTTTTTGGTATTTCTTGAAGGCCGATGCTACCGCCTATGGTAGCCCGGTGCTATCGTGGTAGCGGTAGCACCGGCCCTATGGTATGGTGTAAAAATTCCAAAGAGCACTCCTTTTGGCTCGAAAAAGGAACAGTGGCCTGGTGCTACCGGTCCCAATTGGGCGGTAGCACTGGACCAACTGAGCAACGGCCTCTGTCAAAGCATTAAATGCTCTGACACCCCCCACGGGGATGGAGCTCAGTGCTACTGGTCCTACATGGGTGGTAGCACCGAAAATCCTGACTTGGTCAGGATTTTGAGCTCAAACCGCTGGTTTTGGTGGTTGGGGTTATAAATACCCCTCTACCTACTCTCTACAGTAACTCTTGACCATTATTGAAGATACTTGAGATCTAGCAAAGCACTCTCCGCTCTTTAGTGCATTCAATTCTCATTTAGAGCAAGTGAGGAGAGAAATTGAGTGTTGCATTTATTGTGAGCCTTTAGACACTCAATTCGACTTCAAGCAAGTGTCAAAACTTGTTACTCTTGGAGGTTGCTGCCTCCTAGATTGCTTAGAGGAAGATGGTGTCGGTGATCTTCACAAAGAAGCTTGTGTGAAGGCCCGATCATTGTGAAGGCAAGGAGCTTGCCTACCCGGAGTAGGGAAGAGCTACCACAAGTGATAGAGGAAGGCTCAAGTGGGTGGAGCCCGCTTGAAGAAGTTCAAGTCACCTCAACGTAGAGTAGGGGAGACTAGCAAGTCTCTAAGACCACGGAATAAATCCTTGTGTTCATTAATTATGGTTTGCATTTTTTATTCTCTTGAGTAAAGTTACAATTCAAGCAATTTGAGCATCTTGCTTAGTATAGAATTGTATTTGGAATATTTGAGTAGTTGGGATAATTTAGTGATCACTAGAAGTGCTTGGTATTAAAAGTGTTAAAATTGCAATTCGTGCTTATTGATCTTGCAACTTGAAATTAGAGTAGAAAAATTTAAAAACCTTATATTCACCCCCTCTAGTCGGTTATTCTTGATCCTAAAAGTGATATCAGAGCGAGGACTCTTTATTAGGGCTTTACCACCTAAAGAGTAAGGATGGCTAATGATGGGGTGTCAATAGGCAGGCACCATTCTTTGATGGCACAAATTATGGATATTGAAAAATCTACATGATCGTTTATCTTAAGGCCATGAGCCCAAGCATATAGAGCATTGTAGATGAGGGTTTTGCTCCGGGAGCCAATCCCACACAATAGAACAAGAAAAGCGAAACACTCATCTCAATGCTCAAGCCACAAACACTCTTTTTAGTGCTTTGAACGCTGATGAGTTCAATCGAGTGAGCAACCTCGAAACCGCTCATGAGATTTGGACAACCCACTCGGAAATTCATGAGGGCGCATCCTCGGTCAAAGAAGCCAAATTACATATGCTTCGGATCAAGTATGAGAGCTTTATTATGTTACCCCATGAGAACATTAATGAAATGTACTCACGGCTAAATAACATTGTAAACAAGCTCAAAGGCCATGGAGCATCACTAACCGATTTTGATATTGTTTGAAAGATGCTTAGGGCCCTTCCGGAGAAGTACGAGACCTTGGTGACATTATTCCTCAACTCACCGGAGTTGCTGAGAATGACGCCCACCGAACTTCTTAGAAATCTCTGTAACACCCCAGCGCCAAACGCGCCACAGATGCTACCAAAACCCTAAGTACCGAATAACACACCTCAGACCCACACATGTCCAAAGGGTTAACAACACAAAATTCTCTGAAAGCAAGCTCAATTGAACAAAGAATTACCAAACCAGACATAAAGCCTATCACCTCCACAAAAAGACTGAAATCAACCTATATACTCTTAAAAATCGGCTTTAAAAAAAACTAAGTCACCGAAATTTACAAAATTTCGGCATGACCTCTCTAGAAAAAAATAGGACATCCACTTAGCAGACAAAGAAAATATTTGTAGTTACAATATATCAATCACTCAAACCAGAATGAAACATTCTAGCAGATCCTTAGATAATCAATCACACATCAACAGTCAATTAGTAAACTACGCAACGACAGACAACACAATACAACCGCATTAGTTACAACTAGACTTAACGAATCAGTTAAATGGATTGATGGTGACCGAAGTCGTGCACGTGCTACTACACCCATCCCGGTGAGCTAGCTTCAAGGTACCTAAAACAAGAAACAAACAAGCGTGAGTTCAAGACTCAGCATAGTACAACAATTAGCAATATTGATATCAATTAAAGTATTTAAATCAGTTACATGCGCATACCTCTTATACCAAATTAACAAGTACATCAAACAAGGAAATCACTGCCAGTTAACTCATTAACTACATTGCTCACTTATTGCACATACCTCAGTAGTCAACATTGGATGAGTCCACGACTCGATCCATTCTTGACCTGTGAATTACCCTCAACACAAGGATCATCAGTTACCATTCATCGTTAACAATACCAAGCAATGCATCAGGCGTAACCATAATACAAACAATTTGTCAAAATCAATATGTTGACCACCACTCCTTTTGCAACATCATGCAATGCGAGTATGCTTACATGCTTATATGCACCTTTCAAGGCCTATACTAGGTATGGTGAGTGCACACCCGTCGGTGTGCACCCTCTCATTCCCCTCCATCCCGTGGAGGGTGCCTACTCTTCTTGACTCGCTCCCATGCACTCGTGTGTATGGGACTACGAGTAGGACTTCCGTGCTCACTACGGGTGAGCACCGAGGCCCACAACAATATGGGACGCCTCGTCCTTTATGAATGCACAAATGCAATAGACATAATTAAATGGCAACTACAATCATTTCTACCATTCCATATAGACATGACCGGAAGTATGGATAACAATCACATTCTCATATTCATGAATAACCATTCACAGTTGTCTAATCAAACTCAAGAATGAGACATAGTAGCAATTGTGTCATTTCTATCGGCGAGTAAGTCACAACCAAAAATCTGCATCGCAATACATTTATTTAGCCATAACCAAAAGTGAAAGCCCCAACTAATCCTCATATCCATATATGATCATTCGTACTAGCCTAATCAAAATCATGAATAAAACCAGGGCAACATATCACATAAATTAATAACACGAAGAAATTTCTCAAATATACTAACTCTAGAAATGACTTAATCATTTAAACCTCGCTTCTAAACACTCAACCTATTCTCAACAACGCTGATGTACTTGCCTTAAACCGCGGGGAGTAGAGTGGCGCACGAAGAAGTGGCCACTCCTCCTGAAATCAGAAATCAAACACAGATACAAATTACCGACCAATCAATCACAACATTGGTTAAAACATTGACAATCCCTCCTGGAATTAGCTCTACTTTTCAACTACGGCAACTCCGGACAGCAGATGCAAAAATGATCCTAACTTTTGATCCTCTTACCCAATTTAAGTGAACTCAGATTCTAAATTGATTATAAGAGAACACACTAACAACTCTCTCAATTTGGGATCTTATGCATAACCATTAACAAATTAAGCTAATATACAATAGTATGTTCATAATCAAATGGCAGTAAACTAACAACTCTCTCAATTTGGGATCTTATGCATAACCATTAACAAATTAAGCTAATATACAATAGTATGTTCATAATCAAATGGCAGTAAATAATTCTTAACTCACTCATTTGAATTGAGCCATACAAAAAGTAATAAGGATCAAGTCATAGCATAATATTCACAACCATTACCAGGGTAAGAATGATATTACAGAAGCTCATACACAAATAACACACATATATATATATATCTCATTCCATAGACAACACCATATAAAGTCCTCAAGAACCTAATACTGATAAACATATACAGCTGGTAATGTAGCAGTAAGAAATCCACACATACAACTATTGCTTACTAACCAAGATTTTGTAACTGCTCATCACAGTCTCTATGCACAAAGGCCCCAAACCTATACCGTCTAATCACATGAAGATAAACAATAAAACTGGCTTTAGTCTCAAATATAACCTCTTTTCTTCATGTTCATAGAAATGAATATTGATTTCCATTTATGACCAAAGCATGAACATGTCTATTGTCATTGTAAATAATATAGGAGAAGCTAACACTAAGAAATGCATGTTCGATAAACCCTCTAACTTTAGTTAATGATCCTAGTAGCGACTATGCATGGGAAAAACATACATCCTAAATAGACAGCCCAAATAAATCCATGATAAAGCAAGCACACATATACATATCTGCACCCCTAATGGACACAAAGTAAAACTAAATAGAGTACATTTAAGATTGCTAGTCATGACCATTAGAGGGATCAAGGCATAAGCATAGATATGGACTATCACTTCAACAATCTATTCTGATTACATAATGTAAACAGCCCTTTTTACACTAACCATCTCACTAACCAAGGATTCAAGTATATGCATAAATACCTAATGCTGCTCAGCAACTCAACAGGATTTAATTCTTATAAAGTCTCTGTTCAACTGAACTAATACAAAGCTAGCATCGCTTTAAAATAAATATTGATCAATCGGCATAAGGTAGAATCAGTAATGAACACTCCTAAAATCACATCTCACATTCAGATCATATCACAACTCATTACTGGATTAATATCAATCAAACCAACGTCTCGAATCGGCCCAAACAAGAGCCACTACACATATGTACACCTCACAGCCATTTCATCGAACACAAGGTGAGCAAGCTATACCTTCACAACCCAAAAAGGAGGAAGGAGAGAGCATCTCGGCTCGGGGGAGAGAAACGCCGTGTAACACCCCAATTTTTGCTTTTCTTGTGTTCAATTAGCATTTTGAATTTTTGAGAAATTTCTGGAATTTATTTGGATTTATTTGGATTTATTTTGAACTAAGCCATTTACCAAATTAATTAAATATTAGAAAAGTTAAAATAAAATTTTACTGAAAATATTTTATTTGAGTCACAAATGTCCTAAAATATTTTTGGGAATTTTTCCAGAATTTTTCTGATATTTTTACTACCCCAAATAATTAGTTTTATTTTCGGTATTTATTTTAATTAGGAAATTCGGCGGAAAATAAAGCTACAGTACTGGGCCATGGCCCAGCACTATTGGCACGCCAGCCCGGCCCGTTACCGAGCCGCAGCCCGCGCTAGCCCAGCCGCCAGGCCAAACCCTAACCCTAGATCTGTGACCCTCCGTTTTCGATCCAACGGCCGGGATTGCTTCGTCTTCGCCGAGTCCGGATCGGACTGCGCCGCCGCACCGCCGCCGAGTTCGTTAGGGCTTCGCGAATATCCCGCACGCCGAGGCATTATTTAATGAGCCGACCCCGCCGCCGTTTCTCTCTTTTCGTGCGCACTCTTTTGCCCTAGTTTTCCGTGCTCGAGCCGCCGCCAATCGTCGCGAGTCCCTCGCCGAAGTTCGTGGAGTCACCGCCGCGGTTTTTCTTCATCTCCGTCGCTGGTGAAGCCGCTCCGCCGACTTGAAGGTCTCCCTCGAGTTCCTCAAGAGGAGACACACCCGAGGGGCTAATGATCGGTATAGAATAAAAGGAATCAGGGATATAGCATGTTGCGGCAGGAAGAAAATTGTCTCATGTAACCAGGGAAGAGAGCCACTGAAATTCCATGTGTTAACCAACCGGCTGTTCCTTTCCAAAGCGTCACCGAAATCGAACTCATGCGCTGGCACTAAAATTCGGCAAGGATCGACGTTTTTACCAGGCGGGAGACGTACGTGCGATCGAAGTCCTTCCGATCTCCAGGCGCGTGTCCGACTCAAATCGAGGGATGCTGGCGCCGATTTTGGAAGGGACTCGGAACCCGGAAGACTTACCACGCAGGAGCGCGCGAAACGTAATCGATCCAAACCCGAATTGGCGCCGAATTTAGGCGAGGTGTCGAGTCCTTCCGACAAGCGCACGGGGAAATCCATTGCTAGCCAATCCAATTCCATCGCTAGCGCCGTAATCAACACGGAGACTAGTCCACACGCGGGAAAAAAAAGGAAACGTACGCCGGCTTGGAAAGTACCGATCATAGCCATCGCGTTGCTGACTCCGAACCCGGTTCGACGCCGCCGAATACTTGCCTTCGTTGCATGCGTGGGCTGGGTATAAAGGCAGGTCGTGGCATCTCGGTTGCACTGTCACGGAGAAACATCGAGTAGCCACGCGATTGCGCTGTCGAAGCCTTGAGAGACCACGCGCTGCCGCCAGGAACTCGAGCGAAGGACACGGTGTGTCGCCAATCGGAAGGAGCGAGCTTCTCGTCGAGTCAAAGCGCATCGCCAGGGAATCGCACGAAGAAAAGTCGGGCGTGTGACGATCGAAGAGCCACGCGCCGTCACCAGAATCTTTGAGGAAGAACTCGACGAGTTGCGTCGTCGCCGGATTTCTCAAGGGAAAAAAAACTCGCCGAGTTCAGCCGTTGCACGTTCGTCGCCGCTCGGGATTTTACTAGCCGCCGGATCATCCACAGACGAACACGATTACGTCACGCCACACGGGTGAACAGGTAACCGCACGATAAGATTTCCATCATTAGATCTAGATCATAGGGTTCCGATGTCGCCACGTGTTTAATGAATAGGAAGTAAACTTGGTCGCATTAGCCGTCGATTACAAGATCAATGATCCATATTTAGCCACGTAAGCGTCCGTACATTTGACCGGGGAAATTCGGATTTTTCTATAAATAAGAATAATTTAACAAAAATTCGGGATTTATGAATTAGGGTTTATTTTCAGGAATTTTCAAACTTCAAAACCTTATAACTTTTGCATACGAACTCCGTTTGAGGTGATTCAAATTCCTAAAAATTTGTAAAATTGAGATCTTTCTAATGGTGGCTTTTATTTGAATTTTTGAATTTGTTTGCTCTTCGGTTTTGGTTTTATTTGCTTTTTCTCTCGATTCGCGTGAGCGTTGAATTGTGCGAGGCTTCGAAGGATTTGTCACTCAGAATTATTTCCAGATCGAGGAGCAGGAGCTTAACGAAGGCAAGTTGTGCTTTGATCATGTTGCACCCATAGATTGGATTGCATGCTATTTTGATTTAACTTATCACTTGTTATTTTATGTTTGTAAATGATTTCAACTTAACTTCGGGATTAGCTATTGTACCCTTTGAATTACACCCTACCTTGTTAAATTGTATGTCATGATCCACTTGTCACCCTAGGTTGGTTAATTATAGTTGGTTAATAGAAAATCAACATGGATGGTTAGACCGGAATAGAATTGCTTAGCCATGCTACGACATCACATGTTCATTTGGTTAATAATCTTGACTAATGGAATATGGAACAATGATGTAAATTGTGTGTCATGTGTGGTCGCACAAAGAGATTGAGTTGTTGTGGCGTGAGTCACATAGCGATGTTGATTTGTGAAGAGCACGTGGTGCTTGGTAACCAACCGGGAGATAATCACTTTAGATTGAAGCAAGTGGAAGGGGCAAGGGTGCCAGGGTGGGCCCAATGGGCGAGAAAGGGTATGTGTAAGTCTTGCTTTAATCAATCCTAAGGACTTAACCTTGCGAGCCTTTGACTTGAGTCTAACGGCAACCACATGTGCGGAATGGGATGACTTAGGCGACTAATTTGCAAATGCTTAACTTAAGTGCTATCTTGGTGGTGTGGGTGCGGGTTCACGGAGGAAACTCACATGGCGCAAGAGGGGGCCTGTTGTGGTGGTTTAACCCTTGATGTTGAAACCTTAGCGGGTAGCTTGGGTTAAGAGGATGCATTGTAAAGGCTTCGTTACGATCGTTACTTTGTGTGGTGCATGGTTGTATCATGTGGGTAAAGTGCATAACCTCTGCGAGTGTACAATCTATTCGGATAGCCGTGCTCACGGTATTGAGCAATGCTCGGAATTACAGATCAAGGGTAGTTAATTAAAACTTGTCAATCTGGATGGGATGGCGGGGATGCCATGTGGATAATGGAACTTGATTTAGGATGGAGAACTTGGGTTTGATTTGAGAAACAATGGAATCTACTTACTTGTTATTATTTATTTTACTATCTTTTCAATCTATATATTGTTTATGTTTGAAAATCTCGCCATCGCTTATGAACCATAAGCCTTCCTTTGGAATAAGCACGCATATAGCTATGATAGAATTGCATTACATGCACAACTTGTTGAGTGCGTGTTGGTGTACTCACCCTTGCCTACAAAAATCATCGTCTTTGAAGAAGGAGTACCATGAAGCGGCGAATGTTTAGGGTGCGAGCCTTGTCGGTTACTGTGGTATCTTGAGGGTTATCGTCTTCATTCCGCTGCGGTTTAAATTGTTGTTCAGCCTTGTGAGGCATTGCTAAGTAAGTTGACCATAAGGTCATACAACCGCTAATATTTAATATATTATGTCTTTGTCATATTCGTTGTGTATGATTATGATATTCACTAATGTTGAGCTGTGTGCACTAGCGTGATCTGGACTAGTCAAGATATACAGAGGGTCCGGATTTGCATATTCGGGTCCCGACACAATTGGAGTTACCGCATCTCTAGCAGGTGTGCATGATGTGTTCCATGTGTCACAATTAAAGAAATGTCTTGAGTGCGGAAGAGCGGATGCCATTAGAGTCGGTCGATTGCAGGAGGATTTGACTTATAAGGAGTACCGGTGAAAATCTTGGACACCGAGATCGAGAAGCGAAATAAATCGACCAACCTGCAGAAAGTACAATGGAGTAATCATTCGAGAGCGAAGCAACTTGGGAGCGTGAAGAGGACTGAAGAAGGAATTCCCTAACCTATTCCTCGGTCATACAATCTCGTGGTCGAGATTTCGTTAAGGGGAGGTTTGTAACACCCCAATTTTTGCTTTTCTTGTGTTCAATTAGCATTTTGAATTTTTGAGAAATTTCTGGAATTTATTTGGATTTATTTTGAACTAAGCCATTTACCAAATTAATTAAATATTAGAAAAGTTAAAATAAAATTTTGCTGAAAATATTTTATTTGAGTCACAAATGTCCAAAAATATTTTTGGGAATTTTTCCGAATTTTTCGATATTTTACTACCCCAAATAATTAGTTTTATTTTGGTATTTATTTTAATTAGGAAATTCATGGAAAATAAAGCTACGATCTTGGGCCATGGCCAAACACTATTAACACGCCACCTGCCCGTTATCGAACGCAGCCCGCGCTAGCCCAGCCGCCAGGCCAAACCCTAACCCTAGATCTGTGACCCTCCGTTTTCGATCCAACGGCCGGGATTGCTTCGTCTTCGCCGAGTCCGGATCGGACTGCGCCGCCGCGCCGCCGCCGAGTTCGTTAGGGCTTCGCGAATATCCCGCACGCCGAGGCATTATTTAATGAGCCGACCCCGCCGCCGTTTCTCTCTTTTCGTGCGCACTCTTTTGCCCTAGTTTTCCGTGCTCGAGCCGCCGATCGTCGCGAGTCCTCGCCGAGTTCGTGGAGTCACCGCTGTTTTTCTTCGTCTCGTCGCCGGTGAAGCGCTCCGCCGACTTGAAGGTCTCCTCGAGTTCCTCAAGAGAGACACACCGAGGGGTAACCCATTCGACCGAGAACACGCCGGAGCGCCCATGGGCATCGTCGTCTTCCCACTCCGTCAAAGCGCAGCGCCGACTTTCATCGCCGTCGCCCGAGCTCCGTCGGCCGTCCGATCACGAATCAACGACCCGAGATCTTGCCACGTCGCCCTTGAACGATAAATCTCATCTTCCAACCTCATCCGTTAGATCTAGATTCAACGGCTCGGATCGCGCCGCCGTAGCCAATCACGCCGCGACGCTGCGTGGCACACCGAACGCCGACTGTCGCGCGCGTGTCACCGGCAATAGGGACCCGCATGTCACCGCATCGGGCGGCGACGTCATCTTGGCGTCACGGTGGGTCCCACTGTCGTGAGATGGCCGAAGTCGTCTTGACGTCACGATGACGTCATCTTGGCGTCGACGCCACGACGAGAGCCGGTCAGGGCTGACTTCAGCAAGGCCGCGTGTCATTCTGTGGTGTCGACACGTGTCACAGATGACGCAATAATCAATTTTCCAAAAAGAAAATATTTACTTAATTCGGTTTAGTGATTTTAAATGTATTTTGAAACTTCAAATGCTTATAACTTTCGCGTTTTAACTCCGATTTGAATGATTCCAATTTCTATAAATTTGTAAAAGTGTGATCTTTCTGTTTATGAATTATAATTGAATTTTTGAGCAATGTTTGTCTACTGTTTATTTATTTTATCGTTTTGTGTATACGTTCTGGCGTGAGCGTTGAAGTGCCCGACGGTTTCGAGGAGAAGTTCGACCGAGAGCAAGTTCGGGAACCGAACCAGCACTTTTTGAAGGCAAGTTGTGTTTGATCATGTTGAACCTATTAGAGCAAATTATTTTGATTTAAACTATTGCATGCTAATTTGATAGAAATGATTTTGAATAAGTTTTGGGATTAGTTAAATGCCTAGTTGCTGTATGCCACCTTGTCTTATATAATTGTAGGCCATGAATCCTTTGTCACCCTAGGTTATGAATTAATAGTTGGACATTAATAATTTGCCAACATGGGTTGAGTAGACCGAAGTAGTGTGCTTAGCCCTGCCACGTGGACAATTCATGATTTTGGAATACCAAAGCAATTATTGACTTAATGAGATATGGAACATGTTTTGTGAATGAGACATGTGTTATTGAGTTGATGATGGCACGTGGTGCAATGGTAAAGAACCGGGGTGGGAAAAATGATTTAGACTGGGGCAAATGGCAAGATTGTTTCTGGTGGGCCAAGAGTGGCTGGGCGGTCGTGTTGGTTTTATTGGACATGGATATTTGAGTTACACTTGGTTAGTCTTGCCTCGGTCAACTAAGGACTTAACCTTGCAAGCATTTGAACCGAGTCTTTCATACAACCACAAGCTCCGTAATGGGGACGGGCTTAGTGAGTAAACTGGAAAATCTATTCTTTGGTCTTGTCGTGGTGGTGTGAGGCCGGAGAAGCGGATGAGAACTCACATGGCGCAAGAGGGGCCACAGGTGCGGTAACCAGTCCCTCTAGTGTTGAAACCTTAGCGGCGATCTTGGGTTTAGATGGAACTTTGGAAAGGCTTCACATTTATTTACCTTGGTGGTACTTGACCGTATCTTGTGGGTAAAGTGTATAACCTCTGCAGAGTGTACAACCTATTCGAATAGCCGTGCTTACGGTATTGGGCATCGCTCGGTGATTACGGTCAAGGGTTAGATTTTCATGAAAATGACTTGTTTATGGAAAAATGCTTGGGTTGGTGATGATGAACTTGACTTAGGATGGAAAAATGATTCTGATTGAAATGTTTGTGAAAGCTATTATTCCTACTCTTGTTTCTTGCTTTGCAATCTATTCTTTATTTATCTTGAATCTTTGTCTTGCTCATGAACCATAGCCTATCCTTTGTACTAAACCATGCATGTAGAATATTAGAATTGCATTACATGCATGACTTCTTCGAGTGCTCAAAGTACTCACCCCACAACAACACAACTTCAGTTGAAGAAGAAGCAACCCTCGCCAGAGGAGGAGTATCGAGGAGGCCGAAGCGAACTAGGGAAGCGAGCCAGTCAGTTACTGTGGCAAATTGGTTGGCGCCACGAGTTTATTTTATTTCCTTGCTTTTGAATATTTTAATAAATTTCGCCTACTGAGGCGTATCTTTGTAACTTGACCATAAGGTCTACCAACTAGTTGAGTATTTAATTAAAGTACTTCATTATTATTTGGTTATGAGTGTGATATATACCAATGTTGAGACTGTGTGCACTAGCGTGATCTGGACTAGTCTTGAATACACAGACGGTCCGGATTTGCATATTCGGGTCCCGACACGCCGGCTGGGAGGAGGACCCGAGGCAACATGACTTGGGGCTTCTTTGCGGCTGAGGCGGCTCGTCGCCCGACCAAGGCGCCAGAGCGACCAAGGGCCCGCCATGGGGGAAGGACGCACCAGGGGCTTGCTTCAGGTGGAGAGGAGCTAGGGAGGCCAGTGCTGCTCATTGGGGAGAAGCAAGGGGAGGGGTGCGTGAGGAGGGAGGAGAGGGAGGCGGCGCCGGGCTCAGGGAAGGGCAAGAGAGGGGCAGCGGCACTGTCGGCTTGGGGAGGAGCGGCGTCGCTCGGGGAGGGAGCAGGCGTAGGGTCGAGCGTTTCAGGGGAGGAGCTGGGGCTCTGGCCGGGACAAGGAGAGCGGCGCCGGGAGCAGGGAGGGCGGCGCCGGGAGCAGGGAGAGCCGGTCGACCGGGAATGGGGGAGGGCCCCGGGTTCTGGGGGCTAGGGAGCCAGCCAGTGAGATTTGGAGGGAGTGAAGAGAGAGATCAGATGGGTGGGGGAAAATTTTAAAAAGGGAGAAAAGGACTTTACTCCACCTACTCAATGACCCCCACAAAACAGAAGCAGGGCAACCAAACGCCCGAACTAGGAAGCCCTAAAACCAGGATAACTACTTGGGATATTACAATCTCATTACAAATGAGCTTTACAAGAAGGATAAGGAAGAGCTCTTGGAGCAAAGATCTTCGAAGAAGAAGAATATCGCCTTCAAGACAAAGGTGGAGTCAAGCGATGATGCACTTGATGACTCTGATGATGAAGACACCGAGGAGGAGATGGCCCTCCTCGTAAGAAGAATAAAGAAATTCATGAGGAAGCGCTCAAATTCGAGTGGTTCTAAAGGTTTAGGAAAGGGCAACACTCTAGCACCAACCGGTATGCAAATATTCGGTGCTATGAGTGTGATGAGAAGGGGCACATCGCCTCTCATTGCCCTAAGAAGAAGGATGACAAGAATAAGTCGTCCGAGAAGAAGAAGATCTTTCAATGGAAGAAGAAGCTCTTCAAGAAGCTTCAAAAGGACAACAAATGTGAAGCTCACATTGGAGAGTGGGACTCCAAAGAGGAGTACTCGAATTCTGACTCATCAAAGGAGGATACACCTTCAAAGAAGAAGGGCCTCGCAGGCGTCGCCATCAAGGAAGCTTCGTCACTATTCATCACTCCTTTATGTCTTATGGCTAAAGGAGATTTTAAGGTAAAATCAAATGACAATGATGAACCGTCATATGATGAGCTAATGGATATGCTTGAGGACTTAAATGAGTATCTTGGCAAAGAGAAGTCTAAATTTAAAGTTTTGATAAAAGAATTTCTTTCTCTCAAAGACTCTTTTGAGGAGCTAAAGGAAGCTCATGAGATTCTCCTTACCCTCAAAAGATAATGGTATTGAATGCAATATTATTGATAATTTGCCTAGACTAGAAGTTGATTCATATTCTGTAGCAAACTCAAGCATATCCACCTCTTGTGATGATTTGGTTGATATGTCATCTATTTCATACTTTAGTGCAAATTCATATCATGAAAATTTGATTGTTGAAAACAATGAGCTTAAAGAACAAGTGAACAAACTTAACAAAAGTTTAGATATATGTTTCAAGGGTAAGGATACCTTAAATAAAATTTTGAATAGTCAAAGATGTTCTTATAACAAAGAAGGATTAGTGTATATTCCTAAAAAGAATAAGAAATTAAGTAACAAGGCTCCTCACTTTGTGAAATTAAATGGTAAGTTTTGTTATAAATGCTATAATGTAGGACATTTAGCAAATGATTTTTCTTTAGGTAAAGCATCTAAAGATAATATTTGTGATTCTTGCTATGTTCTTAAGAAAGATAAAAATGGTAAAATATTTGCTAAATTTGTTGGGACCTCGATAATTGGCCAACGAAAGAAAGCCATTTGGGTGCCCAAAACCTTGGTTACTAACCTCCAAAGACCCAAACAAATTTGGGTACCTAAAAGGGTTTGATTTTTTTTGTAGGTGAACTACAAGACAGGTGGATGGCATTGGGTGTTGGATAGCGGATGTACCCAACACATGACCGACGACCGAAAAATGTTCACTACATTTGAGTCAGGAAGTGGACAACATGACAAGATCACCTTTGGTGATAATAGCAAAGAAAAGGTATTAGGTTTGGGTAAAATTGATATATCAAACGACCTTTCCATTTCTAATGTGTTTTTAGTTGAAACATTAAACTTTAACTTGTTACCCGTTGCTCAAATATGTGATCTAGGTCTTGTTTGTAATTTCTCTAGAAATGGTGTGGTTATTTCTAAAGAAAATGATAATTCTTTAGTATTCAAAGGTTTTAGATTTGGAAATTTGTATTTGGTTGACTTTATCTCAAATGACTCATGTCTTCAAACATGTTTAATGGCAAAAACCTCTTTAGGATGGTTATGGTATAGAAGACTAGCTCATGTTGGGATGATTCAACTCAAAAAACTTTTCAAAAATGATTTAGTTGTGGGCTTAAAAGATGTGAAGTTTGAGAAAAATAAACTTTGTAGTGCTTGTCAAGCTGGCAAGCAAGTAGTTAATTCTCATCCTTCAAAAAGTATCATGTCCATATCTAGACCATTAGAGCTTCACAAATGGATTTGTTTGGCCCAACAACCTATAAGAGCATTGGAGGTAATTCCTATTGCTTAGTCATTGTTGACGATTACTCTAGATATACATGGGTATTCTTCTTGGATGACAAATTCGAAGCCTCTAAAATTTTCAAAAGATTTGAAAAAAGAGCTCAAAATGAATTTGATTTTAAAATAAAGAAAATCCGTAGTGATAATGGTTCTGAGTTCAAAAATACAAGAATTGAAGATTACTATTATGGACTTGGAATAAAGCATTAACTTTCCGCCACCTACACTCCAGAATAAAATGGAGTCGTAGAACGGAAAAATCGAACATTAATTGAAATGGCAAAAACAATGCTTGATGAATATGGCATTTCCGATAGTTTTTGGGCGGAAGCCATCAATACCACTTGTCATGCAACAAATAGGTTTTATTTGTATCGGCTTTTGAAAAAGACCTCTTATGATCTTCTTGTTGGAAGAAAGCCAAATATTTCCTATTTTCGAGTCTTTGGTTGCAAATGTTATATTTTGAAAAAGGGTGTTCGGTTTTCAAAATTTCAAAGTCATTGCAATGAAGATTTTTTGCTAGGCTATTCTTCAAATAGTAAAGCCTATCGTGTTTTTAATAAAAATAAAGGTCTTGTAGAGGAAACTTATGATGTTGAATTTGACGAAACTAACGGTTCTCAAGAAAAGCAATAAAACTTAGATGATGTAGGTGATGAAGGATTAAGACAAGCAATGAAGAATATGACACTTGGAGATGTGAAGCCAGAAGTAGATAAGGCGAATCAACCTTCATCCACTCAAGTTGAGCCTTCTACCTCCGCAACACCGAATCAAGGTCAATCTAATGATGTTGATGAGAAGAACAATGAGCAACAAGTTCAACCTCTACCTCAAAGAATTCATCATGGTCTCTCCAAGGATTATCCAATAGATCAAATATTGGGTTACGTGAGTAAGGGCGTTCAAACTCGATCTCGTGTCGCTTCTTTTTTGTGAACACTACTCTTTTGTATCTTCTTTTGAATCTACTCACATAGATGAGGCTCTAGATGATCTGGATTGGGTAAATACAATGTATGAAGAACTAAATAATTTTTCCCAAAATGATGTTTGGACATTAGTAGAAAGACCTAAGAAACATAATGTGATTGGCACAAAATGGGTTTTTCAAAACAAGTAAGATGAAAATAGTATTGTTGTAAGAAATAAAGCTAGATTAGTGGCGCAAGGTTTCACTCAAGTTGAAGAGTTAGATTTTGGTGAAATTTTTCCACCCGTAGCTAGATTAGAAGCAATTAGAATCTTGCTTGCATTTGCATCTTGCTTTGATATTAAATTGTTTCAAATGGATGTAAAGAGTGCATTCTTAAATGGACAAATATCCAAATTGGTATTTGTAGAACAACCTCCCGGTTTTGAAAACCCTAAACACCCAAATCATGTTTATAAACTCTCTAAGGCGCTATATGGTCTCAAGCAAGCTCCTAGAGCATGGTATGAGCGACTTAGAGATTTTCTAATTTGATACTACACACTTTACAAAAATAATTGATGAAGATTTCTTTGTGTATCAAATATATGTTGATGATATTATATTTGGTTCTACTAACGAAGATTTTTGCAAAGAATTTGGTGATATGATGTTTAAGGAGTTCGAAATGTCCATGATTGGTGAATTGAGTTTCTTTCTTGGACTTAAAATCAAGCAACTCAAAAAGGGACATTCGTGAGCCAAACTAAATATATTAAGGATCTTCTCAAAAGTTCGGCACGGAGGACGCAAAGCCAATCAAGACTCCAATGGCATCAAATGGGCATCTCGACCTAAATGAGGGAGGTAAACCGGTAGACTTAAAGCTTTATCATTCTATGATTGGTAGTTTACTTTATCTTACATCATCTAGGCCTGACATCATGTTCATTGTTTGTATGTGTGCTTGTTTTCAAGCTTCTCCTAAAGAATGTCATTTAGTAGCCGTAAAGAGAATTCTAATATATTTGAAGCATTCCTCAAATATAGGATCATGGTATCCCAAAGGTGCTAAATTTGATTTAATTGGATATTCGGATTCGGATTATGCGGGTTGCAAAGTGGATAGAAAAAGCACCTCCGGGAATTGCCAATTGTTAGGTAGATCCCTAGTTTCATGGCTATCCAAGAAACAAAATTCCGTAGCCCTATCCACCACCGAAGTCGAATATATATCAGCCGATAGTTGTTGCGCTCAATTATTTTGGATGAGGCAAACTTTAATGGATTATGGAATAAATTTCAAAAAGGTGCCTCTTTTATGTGACAATGAAAGCGCCGTCAAAATAGCCAATAATCTGGTCCAACATTCAAGAACCAAATATATAGATATCCACCATCATTTCTTAAGAGATTATGTTAGTAAAGGTGATATTGTGATTAGTCATATTAGAACCGAAGATCAATTAGCGGATATCCTCACCAAACCTTTGGATGAAGCTCGGTTTTGTAAATTGAGGAATGAATTGAATGTTATAGATATCTCTAATGTGGCCTAAATGTTAGCATCTAAACGGGATTTCACTTTTTGGTGTTTGTTGGTTTTTAATTGATCTTTGCTTTTTTAGATGTGTCACACATTAAGGGGGAGTGTTATGCGTTTCATGTATATATTACATCTCTTAAATGTGAAAATATCAAAATAGTGCTAATTATCTTCAAAAATGACTCTAGACCTCTTTAGGTCAAATTATTTGAAAATAATCTATTTTGGGCTTTATAAAGTGCAAATGTTCTTGAAATTTCATTTCCAATGTATTATTGTATAAATCTCATCTTTTGAAACTCTTATCCTACTATACTTTCTCTATATTGAAAATAAACAAAAGGGCTCCTAACAAAATTCTTGGTTTTCATCAAAATACCCTGAATCAAAGCTTTGGTCTATATTGACCAAATCTAATGCATTTAGTGAGTTTTGTCTTTTGAAACTAGAATCACACAGTGTCTAGCTTACCAAAAGATGCTTTTCAACTCATACATGCAAATGGACTTCATTTTAGGTAGTTGGGTCCTTTGTCACTAAAGGAACTTTCTTGAAGCAAAATAGGACTCAATTTATGTAATATCCTTTGAAAAACAAGTTTATTAGTTGAGATTCCTAAAGTGAATATTCATATATGTTTTCCTTAAATTTTTACATTTTTATGAACTATTTCTTGGCCTCTTTTGCCTTTTTGTCTGAATTTCAGTCTGTCAAGCTGTCAGGATCGATAGCACCACCCTTGCACGGGCGATAGCACCGGTGGCCAGTGCTACGGGCTAGTCTGCGAGGGCATTAGTCAGAGAGGGCAGTCCTCCTCCCAGTAGCCTCAGCAACAGGAGGCCTCAGAGCCTCAGGTGCATTCTCATGCAACACAGTAGGCTCCTCTGGAGCAATTCTTTGAGAGTCTGAGAAACAACATGATGAGCAACCTTGATGGGATCCGGTTTGAGATGGTGAGCCACTTCACTCGTATTGACCAGTACCAAACTCAGACCAGGCAGCTAGTGGAGGAAGTTAGAGGAGAGATTGCTCAGCTTCGCACACCCTTTGAGGAATATCGATCGCAGCAGGTCCCCCTTGCATTTCATCGCTATGGATCTCGGGCTCCGTCGGCTCCTCCTCCTCCTCCTCCCACTTCGTGAGCTCCTCGACAGTTTCTCCTATTTTTGGTACTTGATGCCAAAGGGGGAGAGATGATATGGAAGACTAGTTGCTTATAGGATCTCTATACTTTATGTTTATTGATATATGTGTTGGATGTTACTGATACTTATACTGTGATTGGATGTTGTTGGATGTTATTGATGATTCTGGTTGTGTTTTTGGACATTTGGACTCTTGGTTGATTATGAATGATTGATATTTTGTTATGTTTCTTTATTATGTTTCTTGTGATATTGCAAAATATTATATATTGCTTCATATATTATTACTTGCTCTTCCACGGCTCCAAATTTCTAGCAAAACTCTATCAAAATTTCTTTAAAAATTCTTTGTGCAAAATCTTTTTCTACTCCTACGCACATCTTTAGGGAAAGTTTTAAATAGCACTTTGCTTCAATCTATTCCTCAAATCATCAAGAAGCAAAGCTCTATTTAAAGCAAGCTCTTGGGTATTCAACATATTTCATTGTTGCATACTCAAAACAAATCACAACTCTTTCAATATGGTTAAGGTTGTCATAAATTACCAAAAATAGGGAGGTTGAAAGCATCTAGGCCCCAAAAGTCCCTCATAGTTTTGATAATTAATGATAATCATATTTAAGAGACTAACATTTTCGTTGAGTATATTGAAATAAGTTAGTCTCAAGGATTTGTGATCATGGAAGCATGAAGATGGAGCAAAAGAAGATCAAAGTATCAATCAAGTAAAGGTAAAAATCTAAGGATATTTTTCTAGTCATTTTACCGATCTAGGAGTTTGGAGAAAAGATCGGATTGCTAGAAATAGGGCCGTACTATTAAGAGGGGTTTTGACGTAAACTTGATTTCGTCTTAAGGTCGAAAGGCTCAAATCAATTGATTACACTCATGCATTGCCACAAAGGAATCCATTTTTATAAACCCTCATAAGCCTCAAAGAAAAGCCTTTGGAATCCTAGTGCTACCGCCAAGGGCATCCCGGTGCTACGGGGGTAGCGGTAGTACCGGCTCCTAGGCCAGTGTGTAAAAACCCGAGAGGGGTTCTTTTGGGGACTAGGCAGGGCGGTGCTACCGCCCATGGTAGCCCAGTGCTACCGGGGTAGCGGTAGCACAGGCCCATCACCCGGTGGGAAAATTCCAGAGGTACACCATTTTTGGTCTAGGCAGGGCGATGCTACCGCCCATGGTAGCTCGGTGCTACCGGGGCAGCGGTAGCACCGGCCCCTTGGGCCGGTGCAAAAATTCTAGTGGGGGTGGTTTTTGGAATTTCTTGAAGGGCAGTGCTACCGCCCATGGTAGCCCAGTGCTATCGTGGTAGTGGTAGCACCGGCCCTGTGTCACAGTGTAAAAATTCTAGAGAGCACTCCTTTTGGCTCGAAAAAGGAACAGTGGCCCAGTGCTACTATTCCCAGTTGGGCGGTAGCATCGGACCTACTAAGCAACGGCCTCTGTCAAAGCATTAAATGCTCTGACACGCCCATGAGGATGGAGCTCAATGCTATTGGTCCTACATGGGCAGTAGCACCAGAAATCCTAACTTGGTCAGGATTTCGAGCTCAAACGGCTAGTTTTGGTGGTTGGGGTTATAAATACCCCTCCACCTGCCCTCTATAGTAACTCTTGGCCATTATTGAAGATACTTGAGCTCTTTAGTGCATTCAATTCTCATTTAGAGCAAGTGAGGAGAGAAATTGAGTGTTGCATTTAGTGTGAGCCTTTAGACACTCAATTTGACTTCAAGCAAGCGTCAAAACTTGTTGCTCTTGGAGATTGCCGCCTCCTAAACGGCTTGGAGGAAAGTGGTGTCGGTGATCTTCACGAAGAAACTTGTGTGAAGGCCCGATTGTTGTGAAGGCAAGGAGCTCGCCTACCCGGAATAGGGAAGAACTACCATGAGTGATCGAGGAAGGCTCAATCGGGTGGAGCCGGCTTGAAGAAGTTCAAGTCACCTCAACGTGGAGTTGGGGAGACCGGCAAGTCTTTGAGACCACGGGATAAATCCTTGTGTTCATCAATTGTGGTTTGCATTTCTTATTCTCTTAAGTAAAGTTACAATTCAAGCAATTTGAGCATCTGGCTTAGTATAGAATTGTATTTGGAATATTTGAGTAGTTGGGATAAATTAGTGATCACTAGAAGTGCTTGGTGTTAAAAGTGTTAAAATTGCAATTCGTGCTTAGTGATCTTGCAACTTGAAATTAGAGTAGAAAAATTTAAAAACCTTCTATTCACCCTCCCTCTAGTCGGTTATCCTTGATCCTACAAATGTTTGGTTTATGGATATTAGAGAATGTCAATGGGTATGCTTATGATTATGATTATGATGATGCAAATGCTAAGTTTATGAATTTGAGATTATGACAATGCTTATGTTTATGTTATGGTGATGAGAATGTAGAAATAGAATGTAGCCTGCATGTTATTCACACCATTTGCAATTGTGCATTCATAATGGAAGAGGCGACTCAAGTGCACCTCTATGTTTCACACGTAGTAAGCATAAAAACCTACTTCGGTAGGCCCCTCCACGGGGTGGATGGGAATGAGAGGGTACACACCAACGGGTGCGCACTCAGCTATACCAGTATATACTATGAGATATGCATTTATGAGCGTGCATGTTGCATTGCATGATTAAAGAGAAAAGGATGTTAAGTGAATCTGTTTATACTCATGTGCAATTATCATTTTGCTTATACTCTTGTGCGAATGCCATTCTATGATACCATTTGATATGATCTGTTGTTATAAATTATTTGATTTGTTATGATACACTTCGCTAAGTTTTGAACTCATGCTTGTTTTGTTATGTTTTCTTTTGGTACCTCAAAATCGGTATATGGGAAAAGGCTTTACCAGTACTTTCATACTAGCTATCACTCAATTTAGTCAACAGCATATTTAAGTTAATGTAATAGATTTCTTCTAGTAGTTTGTGTAATGATTAATTCCTTGCTTCTGTCTAATTATTTATTGTGACAAGTCTATGATTGCTTCATGGTCATGGTTGTTGAGCTCATGTCTTGTAATATAGTCGTGTGGTTATGGCTCTTGTCTATGAATAAGTTGTTGTCATTGTTGTTGTTATGTTATATTGTTGTTGTTTTAATTTACTCTACCTTACAATTCATAATCTTATAGATGTATTTTGATTATCTAGTGATACTTGTGTGCTGATTTTTGCTCAAAGTACGTAGTGGTCATGCCGAATTTTTTAGTAGATTGGTTGTTTTGTGGTTGTTAGTGTTTGTGGATGTGACATCCGGTGCACGTGAGTACCAGGGTGTTACAGTTGGTATCAGAGCGGGTTTTAAGTCCAAGATGCATCAAATTAGTAAATTACCTTTGAGTGAATTAAAATTTTGACTTGAAAAAAAATAATTAAAAAAATTGGTAGGATCATTCTCTAAATCTTGCCTTATGTCAATAACCTTAAAACCTGGCATAGGTTGGCTGCTGTCGGTGTTTCGTATAACCGGTAAGTAAATTCGTAAGTATAGGGGATCACGCGCTCCCTCTCCTCGAATGGTCAGACCAAAGAAGCCTCAGATTTATACTGGTTCGGGCCGAATGTCCCTACTTCCAGTTTGTGGTGGCGGTTTGAATTGCCCTGAGCTCGGAGAGCAAACAGAGATTACAAATGGTGGCTAAGGACAGGCCCTTAGCACTCGCTCGGGAAGAAGAAGTCGGGAGGGTTTTCCTAAGCCTGGTGCCGACCCGGGTCGGAGAACCCTGAGCGACCTAAAGGGGTGGTGCCAGTGAGCGAACTCGCGTGAGTGTGAAGGAAAAAATCTATCCCCCTCTTCCAAGGGCCCCGCCTCCTTTATATAGGCCGAGGGCAGGTTACACGAGGATTTGAAAAAGAGACAAGGGAATGCCGTCAAGGCCCTAGTCTTCGGTCATAATGACGGGAGCTCTTCGTCTGGGCGACTCGTCTTCGGTCATGATGACCGACAAGCTCAGTAGCGTCCCATACGGGGTGGAGACACAACGGACGGCGCCCTTTTCTGAGGGCGATATCTCGCCTCTGGCGCTGTCGACGCCGACGCCTTGAAAAGATGGGTGCTTTATGAGGCCGCCCTCTGGTTGCCTTTGGGAGGAACTATGCGCCCTAATATTACTGCTAAGGCTCAGGCGACAGCGTCCGGCCGGCGATATCACTGGCGGCGTGGCGAGATTATGGGGCCGAGGCTTGCGGGGACCACTGGTCGAGGTCTGGTGAACTGTGGTAGTACGATCGCGGGTCGGGTCGGATAGGTGCTGTGAGGTGTCGCCCTGGGTCGGTTGCCGGGGCAGCGGCGGTCCACCCGAGATTCAGCAAGCAACCCCTTCCAAAGAAGGGACGAGGGCCATGTCGGTTTCAATTTACTGGCCGGACTCGAGGCTAGATAACCTGAGAAATACGATCTTGAAGTAGATGTATACTTTCTTTGTAGGGTATCCTGGTATGGGTATTCGTCAGTAGCCCCTAGGGCCGTCCTCAAACGCGAGCGTTCCTAGAGGGACCTTCCGTTTTTGTCTGGTGTGGTCTTATTGATAGCGTGACACGGCGCAAAGAGGGAACAGGTCTTCCTGGAGAAGGACATCCTGCTCGGCCGAGTCCAACCGACTGTTGGTGCTTCGACTGGGTGCGCGCAAGCGCACCTGGTGGGTGTAGCCCCCGAGCAGGTCGGAGAGCTGGTCGGGGGGTTACATAGGCCAAAATGACTCCGACCGAGCTGGTCGGAGGGCCCTAATGCGCGACCACGTCGGTCGGCAGACGCGGCCGCGGCCGGCAGGGAGGCCCGGATGCCTTCGCAAGAGGTTTCGGTTCCCAGTGCTTGTTTTAACGTCGTAGCTAGACGCGTTAGTGCTATTTTTACGCCGTAGCTGGGCGTGTTAGGCGTGCTGGTTTAACGCCGGAGCTAGGCGGGGGGCATCCATCTCGAGTCCTCGTCGGGCGAGGTGATCTGCGAGAGGAGGGGCCGCTGTCGATCCCACGGATACGCCCCGTCCGCAGGTGTGGGACCTGGAGGGGGTGAGCAAAACGCGTGTTTGCCTACGTCGGCCGAACACCGTGCTCGTGGAGCTGCAAACGGGTTATCCGAGTGGGCCCTGGAGATCGAGCGATCTCCGAGCGGACGATCCCTGCGTCGGGTGTCCGACCCGCTGGGGGCGACCCATAAAAACCTTTTTACTCAATCCAGATCGGACCCGAGCCGTTCAGGACTCGGGCGCACTGGCTGCTTTCTTCGGGCTCCATGGAGAGTTTGAAGTATGGTCTCGACGCGAGCTAAGGCGATTGGGTCGTCCCGCCAACCCAACTAGAGACCCACCGAGGGTTCGCCTAAAACTTGCCCTCGCTCGCTTACTGCGCGGAGTCGTGGGGATCCATCCGGTGGATCCTGCCTTTGGGACCCACGGCCAGGTCTTATTCGTCAGGCATTCAAGCCTTCTCGCCACCTCGAGGCTGCGAAGGGCCTGGTGGGCTTTTCTTCCTGCCTCGGGTCGGCTTGAGCCGACCCGGTGGCGGAGATTAAAGGGTCGCAGGGCATTTCGCCCGAAGCGATGCCCCGACGTCCCTGTAAGCATTTAATGTGTGTGCGGGAATTAAAATGCGAAACGAAATGATCGGGGGCGATACGTCTTACCGGCGATTCGTCGTGGCGTTTGTGACGGGACACGTGGCGCTTTGATCGGCAGGCGATCGGTCGATATGTATCCAGCCGGTACGTGATTCGGTGGGCACCTACAAATCTGGGGTGAGACTTCCCACCTTTCGTCATCGCTGCTCCCTTGCTTTTCGCGATTTCCACTCCTGCAAAATGTCATGGACTGGATCGAAAGGGTTACCATCGTGGGGGGAACCAAATGGCAGACCAGATTGCCTGACTCGCGTGAGTGTAGGAACCTTAGGTACACGTCGCTCATCCACACTTGCACGGGGGAGGAATGTTCCCGACCGACTGGGAGCCGCTCCGCATGGGTATTTCCTCTTTCCGTAGAGCACTACTTCGCAACCGCAGCCGCGGGGGCATAGGCCATAGTGCTCGGGTTGAGGGGGTTACCGCTAGGGAGGACCATGTAGCCGACCCGGTCACCCGACCCGTGAAAGTGCGTGAGCTTGCAGCCCCCGAGCGATATGTGGGGACTCGAAGTGGAAAAATGAATACGGAAAAACTCTCAAGGAAAAGATCGCCTTATCTTTTATTTTGGGCCGCGGTGGTGTTCGCGGCGGCCGAGACCTTCACTTGGGGCCATCGTGGCCTAGTCAGACGTCGCTTGGCGTCACCGCCGACTTGATCGATGCGTGCTAAACGAAATCGAAGAATCGGCTGCGCTTCCACTGTCGGTCGACCTAACGTCCTTTCACTAGCAACCGCCACGTCGCATTTTAATGCGAGGCGGGGCGGACAGGGCACGCGCGTCTGTCGCGGGACGTCTCGATTAATACTCGCATAACGCGTCGGGAGCGACTCCGCCGACCCTCCGCCTGACCCTATAAATATGGTGCGGAGGAAAGAGCCATTATCGCAGATTCGCCCCTCGCCTTCTGTTACTTTTGCCCATCGCCCGCAGAAGAGAGAAGGATCAGAAGGAAAGGGTGTTGATGGCGAGTGGCGGCGATGACCGTAGGGCTGGCAAGCGGGAGGCAGCGGCGGACCCCCTGGGGTCGGGCTCCAAGAGATCCCGTACTGCCGATCCGTCATTGATGCGTCGAGAAGGGAAGGCTCGTATTGCCTCGTCGATCTTCGCATCGTAATCCTCGTTCGGAGTGAGTTTTCTTTGTTCGTCCTGGCAATGGCTCCGATCTTCCTCTTGTTGCTAATGTTGAATTGTTTGTTGTTTTGACCAGCGCTGCTGGCCCCGGTTTTGGCGAACCATCTGCTATGCCTGCGCCGGCCGCCTCAGTGGGAGGGGCGGACGCCATCGTTTCTATGACGAGGGCGCGGCAAACATAGATGACGGCCGCCCGACGCACGATGGATGCTTATTAGCATCTCAGTCGCCATGGTCGCCGCTCGGGCGGAAGTGCTTGCTCGCCAGCACGGACCCGATCCGCGAAGGGGAGCCGTGCAAAGTCGAGGAGGTGGCGGCGAACGGGCTCGCCGCCGCCGAGGAGGAGCTTCGCCACGGCACGACGAAGACGCTGTCCACAGCGGGACGGTGAGGCCGCCGTGGAGGACCTCAGCTCGATGTATGCGGAGCAACTAGCCTCGCGGAAGGGTCTCCTCTCCCTGCTCCGCCCAGCCTTCGAGAACATGGGCAGGAGCCTAGAGTCTCTGGGGTGAGGTTGCCGGAGCCTCTGGAGCTTACTCGGCGGGATCGCCCGCCTTAACCAAAGCGCCGACGCCCTTTCTAACTTGCCCCGTGCCCTGCGTGAGCGTTCGCTCGCGAGGGTCGGGCTGCCTCTCACCTCATGGCGGAATCGCGACAGCATCTTTGCGCCACCGACGCGGCGCATCCTTCGACCCGATTGCAACCGTGGCTGGGATTGAGGGGCCGACCAAGCGCTGGCGAGGTGCGATCAAGGCGGAGAAGGTGGCTGAGGAAGGCGGACGTCTTGAGCAGCAGCAGCTTCGACGACGGTGATCACCGAGGGCGGCGCGCCGAACGTAGTTCGAGGCAGCTCGGACTCCTCCCGCCTCTTTTCTTCTTCTCTTTTTTTGTAATATTCGCACACCGCACAGTGCAGCTTTTGGGGATTTTGCCTTATATTGCGCGTTTTCTCCTTCGTGACAAGCACTTCACTGGATGACCGTAGCCTTTAGGAACCTCCCGAGGTCGTGCGGGCGGAGGGCCAGGACGCTGAGACTTTGAAGGAGACGCAAAAGTCGTGGCGAAACCGCCGGCCCAGAGGCGTGCTCCAAACCGATAAAGGACCGCCTCGCATGGTCTTCTTCCGTCGCCGAGAAGCGCTACTTCGGGTCCGTAGCCGCCGGGGCGTGGGCCGTAGCATTCTTGGCGAAACGAGTTACCATTAGGGCAGGTCACGCTGTTCGGTTGGTGCGCGATCTCAGATGGCCAGGCGGGTAGGCAGTCCTCTGAGCGACGCTCGACGATCGGGGTGTGATCAGTGCGTCGCGCTTCGGGCCTGGAGGTTTGGCCGAAGTTGCAGAAATAAGGATAAAGTTTTAGGGATAAAATCGCCTTAACTTTTCAATATTCCATGCGTTGGGCACAACGTTGCCGTCGGCGTCTTTGAGCCGAAAGGTACCGGTCGGAGGACTTCACTGACGGTGAAGGGTCCTTCCATGGAGGGACGGCTTGCGCTCGCCGAGCGTTGAATTTGACTCTGGCGTAAACCAGGTCGCCAACGTTGAAGGACCGTCCGGACTGCCGATCATGATAACGCGCAAGCGTCACGACATACTGGCCGATCGCAGAACGGCCCGCCACGCGTACGCCTCGTCGAGCTGGTCGATGGCATCATGCTGCGCGTCGAGCCCCCGCGCCTCGTCGAAGGCTTGCAGTCGTGGTGCGCCGTAGTCCAGGTCGGTAGGCAAAACGGCTTCCGCGCCGAACACCAGAAAGAATGGCGTGAACCCGCCGATCGGGTCGGCGTGGTCCGTAGGCTCAAAGGACGAGGCGGCTCGGCTGCCCATCGCCCATAATTTCTTTAACCGATCGAAGATCCGCGGCTTTAGCCCTTGAGGATCATGCCGCTAGCGCGCTTTCGACCGCCATTAGTCCGCGGATGGGCCAGCGCTTGCCCGGCAGACGCGATGTTGAAGTCGCCGCGAGAACTCGTGGAATTTTTTTCCCGTGAACCGCGTGCCATTATCGGTGATGATGGAGTTCGGGACTCCGAACCGATAGACGATGTCGCGGAAGAAGTTGGCCGCCTGGACAGAAGTAATGGTGGCGACCGGCTTAGCCTCTATCCACTTGGTGAACTTTTCCACCGCAACGGGCACGTGTGTCAAGCCCCCGGGCGCCTTCTTAAAGGGTCAGACCAGATCAAGTCCCCAAACGCGAACGGCCATGTAATAGGGATCGGCCCGCAGGCTTTGCGCGGAAGATGTGTCTGTCGAGCAAAGAATTGGCACCTTCGCAGTAACAATCCGCCGCATCGCCATCGCCGTACAAGATAAAACCTTGGCGAAAGGCTTGGCCCACGAGGGATCGTGAGGCGGCATGATGTCCGCAAACCCGGCGTGGATGTCCAACAACAATGCTTCCCTTGGTTTGCTAGGATGCGCTACTGAGGACCCTGAGAACTCCTTTGTAGAGTTCCTCTCAACCAGACAAAGCGATTTCGGCCACGAAGCGAGGCGCCGCCTCGGTGGGATCGACGGGAGCGATCCGTCGGTTAGTCGGCTGATGAAAGGTTTCCTCGGTCGAGTCGGCAAGGTGACGCCGTGGCTTGATTCGTAAGGCTCGATTAACGCCTAGCAATGGAGTGGGCGATGCCGAGGTTGACCGGATGTTCGGAGGAGAATCCAAATTAACGGTGGGCTTGTAGAGGTCGAGACGAAGATCCCCGACGGATCGGGTCCCTACCGAAGCCATATTGGCGAGTAGTCGGCTTCCCCATTGTAACGGCGGTAGCTATGGTGAAGTTCAAAACCCTTGAACCTTTCTTCCAATTTATGTACCTCTCGGCAGTATGCCGCCATACGACCGTCCCGAGGCTCGGAAGCCTTCATGACTTGGTCGACGACAAGCTTGGAGTCGCCGTGTACGTAGAGACGGCGCGCGCCGAGGTCGGCAGCAATCCGGAGACCATTAACGAGTGCTTCGTATTCGGCGACATTGTTGGTGGCATCAAAGTGCAACCGAATCACGTACTGAAGCTTGTTTCCAAGTGGAGAGATGAGGACGATTCCCGCACCTGCTCCGTTTTTGGTGTAGGACCCATCGAAGTACATCGTCCAGTACTCGGGGTCTTCGGGCATGGGTGGCGCCTAGGCTTCGGTCCACTCTACGATGAAGTCGGCCAGGGCCTGCGACTTGATGGCCATCCGGGGGACATACGATATGTCGAGGCCGCTGAGCTCGAGAGCCCATTTGGCTATTCTTCCGGAGGCGTCGCGACTGCGAATGATCTCACCGAGCGGCATGGAAGTTACCACGGAGATCGGATGCGGTGGAAGTAGTGGACTAGCTTCCTCTTGGCAATAAGCACCACGAGAGCGACCTTCGTACCGAGGGTACCGACCTTGACTCGAGAGTACTTTCGCCGATGAAGTATATCGCCATCGCACCTTGAGTACGCTGCCTTCTTCGCCGCTCCAACGAAGCGCCGCGCTAATGACCGGGTCGTGGCGGCGGCGATGTAGAGGAGGAGCGACTTTTCGGCGCTAGGCGACCAGCACCGGGCATGGTTAAGAACGCCTTCAATCGATTGAGGGCTTCTGCGCTTCTGCGCCCGATGAAATGGTCGGACTTTTTAGCAGCTTATAAGCGGCATCCCGCTGGCCACCGAGGCGGAGACTAAACGGCTCAAGGCCGCTTAGGCATCTGTCGCTCGACCCCCTTCGGGTTGCCGATCGGACCCATCTTCGTGATCGCGCGATCTTCTCGCGATTAGCTTCGGCGCGCCACGAGACGATGAAGCCGAGTAGTTTTCCTCGGGGACCCCAAAACGCACTTCTCGGGTTGAGCCTCGATGCTAAACCTTTGAGGTTCACAAAGTCTCTAAGTCGGCGACAAGGTTGTCAACCTTCTTAGTTTTGACGACAATATCGTCGACGTACGCCTCGATGTTACGCCCGATCTGGTCGTCAAAACACGTCTGCATACATCGCTCGTATGTAAGCACCCACGTTTTTCAGACCGAACGGCATTGTTACGTAACAGAACGAGCCGAACGGAGTGATGAATGAAGTCGCGAGTTGGTCGGACTCCTTCATCGCTATCTGGTGGTAGCCCGAGTAGGCGCTTCAGGAAAGACAGGATTCACACTCATGCGTGGAGTCGATAACTTGGTCGACACGGGGCAATGGAAAAGGGTCCTTGGGACACGCCTTGTTGAGGCTCATGTAGTCAACACACATTCTCCATTGCCCGGACTTTTTTACTAACACGAGGGTTGGCCAGCCATTCGGTGGCGGACCTCTTTATAAACCCCGCCGCCAAAAGCTTGGCGATTTGTTTCATCGATGATCTTGCGCCTTTTTCGCCGAAGCGGGCGAAGATCGGACGACCGCCTTGAGCCGTCAATATTCAAGAAGTGCTCGGCGATTTTCGCGGACGCCCGCATGCTCTGAGGGTTTCCATGCAAAGACGCCCCGATTGGCGCGAGGAAGTCGACGAGCGCTTCCTATTTGGCAGGAGCGTGGCCCGGAGCGCACACGTCTTGGTCGGATCTTCGATCGACCATGACCTCCTTCGATCCTCGGCGGACTTGAAGGATCCGGATCCCGACTTGCTGGAGTCGGGAGCGGATTCCAAGGTCTCCTTCCGGAGATTCTCAAGCTCGGCGGACGCAATGATCGCCGACGCCAACTCACAACTGGTTTTCTCGCAGTTGTAAGCGAGCTGAAAGGATGCGGCCATGGTGATGACTCCCCGCGGCCCCGGCATCTTTAGCTTGAGGTAAGTGTAGTTGGGGATCGCCATGAACTTGGCGTAACATGGCCTCCCTATGATGGCGTGATAGGAGCCAGGAAACCCCACGACCTCAAAGGTAAGGGTCTCGGTGCGGAAGTTGGCCTGGTTCCCAAAAGTTATGGGCAGACTGATCTGCCTGAGCGGATGAGCTTGCAGACCAGGAACGATGCCGTGGAAAGGCGCCTTGCTCAGTCGAAGACTTGAGCGAGGGATCCCCAAGGCATCGAAGGTCTCGACATATAGGATGTTGAGGCTGCTGCCGCCATCCATGAGCACCTTGGAAAGGCGCTTCGTCCCCACAATGGGGGCCACGACCAGAGGGTATCTCCTCGCGCGGAACGTGATCGGTGATCACTCCGGCCGAAGGTGATCGGTGACTCACCAATCGGCGAAGTGCTTGGGCACAGCGGAGCCGTGTGTGTATTTCACGGAATGCAAGTCACGACGTTTGTCGGCGAGCTCGTTGGTCTCGCTAAAGATCATTAGTCACCATCGTGTTCCGGAACTCTTCGCCGCCTCCTGGGCTCGCAGATCAGCGCCGATTCGCGCTTCTTCCCTTTGCCCTGCAAGGAGGATCCGAGATGAAACGCCTCAGGTTTCGCAATTCCTCGTGACTTTGTGTTTGATAGGGTACCCATGATGTGAACATGGGCTGTCCATCAATTTTTCGGCGGTCGGATCTCGACGCACTGGCCGCTAAGCGAGCGATCGTTGTCACGACCACAGGGCCCTCGCGCCCCGCTTCCCTTCCGCTTTTTCTTGTCAAAGCGCCGAGTAGAGGTCAAGGCCGGGGCGGCTCTCACTTGGCCTTCCCTTGTCAAAGATAGTTCAATAGCCTCACGGGAGGCGGTTGGTAGGCAATGTCGAGGAGCTCCTTGGTGGTTCTGGGCTTGGCGCAGCCAAAGTTGTGCACCGTGGCTTTCGACGAGGTATCAGATAAACGCCCACAACATCGGCGCCGATGATGTCGGGAGCTCGTGCATTGTTGGGAGAACGCTGGATATAATCCTAGAGACTCCCCGCCGCTTGCAGCTTTTGAGATCCTGAGAGTTCCCTGGGCGCTGTAAGTGCCTGAAGTTACCGACGAAGACGCTCTTTAGGTCAGCCCAGCCTCGATGGTGTTCGCGGGCAAATACTCGAGCTATGCTCAGCGGAATCCGCGAGGTAAATGGGGAGGTACCGATGACTAAGAGATCGTCTGCGGGCGCCCGCATGCGTAGCCGAAGTCTTCTAACCGGACATTGGGGTTCGAGGCCCCAGGTACTTGGTTATGTTGGTGGGGCCCGAATCGGGCGGGAAGTTTGCGCGCGGATTTCGCCAACGCTCGCCGCCCCGCACCATCGGGCTCGGGCGATGGTGGCGGCGACCATCGCTAACGCCCGGATCGACCGCCTCGTCGGCCGTCTTCTTCCGGTCCCCATGGTGCATGACGAACGCGCGGCCACCGGTATTCGGCAAGACCGGTGCAAGAGGCCGGGGCCGCTCGGCGGCGCCATTGGCGCCGCCCCGACGGTCCGGGCGGTAACGCGCCGGGTGATCGAAGAAGCCCCGAGCGAGGGAAACGGAAGGTCAGACATGCCGGATCGCGAAGACGCTCTACCAGCCCCGGAGGTTCTGTAGGTGGCCTTAGCCCCGGATCTTTTGGCTCGGGGATGCCGCTGGCAACATTGCCGCGCGGGCGACATTCGGCCGGTGCGAGGAAGTACGGTAGGTCGCGACCCTCGGCCACCATGCTGTTGAACCTGCAAGCGTGCGTCTGGCGAGTGCATGCGGCGGCCTGTGCTTGCCTTGCTCCAGATCGACCGAGTTTGACAAGCTCACCTCTTGAGCCTCCATTGCTCAGCGTTGCGCTGAGCTCCGTGACGGCGGGCTTGAGAGCCTCGCAGACGCTGCTGCCGATTTCCGCCTCCCGTGCTTGACCTGGCGGCGCGGTGGTTCCTGGCCGACAGAGGTGGTGGCCGGGCGTCTGCTCGCCATGTTGCACTCGCGAGGGTACAACACGCCGAGGTGTGCTCCGTGTCTCCGAGCCGGAATCGAGGCCGAGGGGCTTCAGCCAGATCAGAGACGCGAGGTCGGCAGATGGCCGATCGTGAGCCACGGGCGAGCTCTGTGGGGGTGATACGCCGTGTCTTGCAGCGCAGGTGCTCAGTCAGGACCGCTACCAGAGGTAGCGTGGCGGTAGATTTGATTCCCACCTTGGGGCCCGCAGGTCCCCTAAGCCAAGGTCACCGAGGTGTGGATGACGGAATCCAGACTGAGGCAGCGCCAATGCCGACAAAGCAAGGTGGATGAGCACGAACTCTCCCACGGGATGGTGATGAAGTCGAGGAGCCGGGCGGATCCGGCCCCTTTCTTGACGCAGAGCGCGCGTTAGTGAAGGAAGCCATCGAGGAGAAAATGGGAATCCAAAGATTGCGAAGGTGACGCCATGAGCTCCCTACCGGGCGCGCCAACCGCCGTGTTTCAGATAACCGCAAGTAAATTTGTAGTATAGGGGATCACGCCCTCTCCTCGAATGGTTAGACCAAAGAAGCCTCAGATGATCTTGGTTCGGGCCGAATGTCCCTACTTCCATTGTGGTGGCGGTTTGAATTGCCCGAGCTCGAGAGCAAACAGAGATTACAAATGGAGGCTAAGGACAGACCCTTAGCACTCGCTCGGGAAGAAGAAGTCGGGAGGGCTTTCCTAAGCCTAGTGCCGACCCGGGTCGGAGAACCCTGAGTGACCTAAAGGGGCGGTGCCAGTGAGCGAACTCGCGTGAGTGTGAAGGAAAAAATCTATCCCCCGCCTCCAAGGGCCCTGCCTCCCTTTATATAGGCCGAGGGGGTAGGTTACACGAGAATTTGAAAAAAGAGACAAGGGAATGCCCCGTCCGGGCGTCCTAGTCTTCGGTCATAATGACGGGCGGGCTCTTCGTGCGAGCGACTCGTCTTCGGTCATGATGACCGACAGTGCTCCAGCCGCCGCCCCATACGGGTGGGTAGAACAACGGGCGGCGCCCTTTTGAGGGCGCATATCGCCCGAAGCGCTGTCGACGCCGACGTCTTGAAAAGATGGGTGCTTTAGCCGAGGCCTCTGGTTGCCTTTGGGAGGAACCGTCGCCTAATATTACCGCCAGGCGTCTGGCGACAGCGTGCCCGCCGGTGATATCTGCCGACGTGGGCAGATTGTGGGGCCGAGGCTTGCGAGGACCTGGTCGAGGTCTGGTCGAGCCTCGTGGTAGTACCGATCGCGGGTCGGGTCGGAGTTGGTGCCTGCGGAGGTGTCGACCTGGCGAGATTGTATTATTGTGATTTAAGAGTCAAGTGTAACACCCGGCGCCAACGCCACGGTTGCTACCAAAACCATAAAGAGCGCTTACAACACTCAAGAACCATCTTTGTCCGAGTGTCCCAAACAAGACTCAATAAATAAAACTTGACAAAGAAGTCCAATTGAACTAATAGCTCAACGAGCGAGTCACTAAACACTTTTCCTCTACAAAAAGATTGAAACCGACCTCGAGACTCTCTAAACCAGTTTAAAGACTAAGTCACCGAAAATTACAAAATTTCGGCATGACCTCTCTAGAAAGTTGGACATCCACTCAGCAGACAGAAAATATTTGCAGTTATGATATCATTCTAGCAGGTCCTTAGTTAATCAATCACACCCAGCAGAAAATAATAAATCTCACTACGAAGAACCATACATTTCAACCACATTAATTACATCCATACTTAACGAATTTGTTAATTAAATTATTGGAGACCGAAGTCGTGCACATGTTACTACTCCCAACCCGACGAGCCAGCTTCACAGTACCTAAAACAAGAGAACAACAAGCGTGAGTCCAAGACCCAGCAAAGTGCATTTAAGTATGAAAAGTAATGAATTCGACTAGAATAGAACTACTTCAAGACATAAGGTAATAATTTCTTTAATTGACATCCGTAAATAAAAGAAGCAGTTTAAAATCATATAAAACCAAACATAAGAGCACAATTACTTCATCATTTGACATGATCATTATTTAAGTGACATCGTCCAGTAAAAGAAGCAGTAACTAGCCCCATTTACCACATCCAACTCGGAAACATAATTAAACCTTACTCGTGCCTCAATAACCATTCCAGGATAAGTCCACGACTCAACCCTCAACCTATCGTTTCCATTCTCATCAATTAACATTTAACAATTGCAACACACAATGCAATGCAATGCTTTTATGTGTTCATGCTCAACTTGCAACCTTTTAGCCTATACCGGTATAGCTGAGTGCACACCCGTCGGTGTGCACCCTCTCGTTCCCAATCATCCCGTGGCGGGGCCTACTCTTACTGACTCGCTCCCATCCGTGGGTGGGACTACGAGGTAGGACTTTTGTACTCACTACGTGTGAGTACAGAGGCCCGCATCAACATGGGTCGCCTCTTCTGTAATGAATGCACATATGCAAATGATGCTTATAAACAATTCATACACGGCATCATAAGTATTTGCTCTTAACCATGACTAAAAAACATATCGCATAAACATAGAAACAATAGGGAAATTCTTGAACACACCAAAGATTAATCGACTAGTCCATATAAAAATTCTCAAGCCCATACAAGAGGTAAACCTTATTCCAATGTCTCCTGTGCAATCTGTCATGCAATGCATCATGCCAATGTGCTCAAAATGGTCTCTTTCCGCTTTCATCATCATACTAAGAACCATTTCTAGATATGCTATTAAACAAAACCAAATCATTAGAATTTTCATACTCTTATCGCGAGTAAAGCAATTAACATCCTAATCACGCTCTAGGGGTGCACTTGCCTTTTATTGAAGACGGAGAGATATGGGGTTGAGGTAACCCCCCGAAGAACCACTACCTGAAAACAACAATCACAGGCAATTACTCGCATTCGGGACAACTTACTTCAACTTCACTTAAAACATTCGATACAAATCCGAATTAAGCATTGAATTTAGAGCAACAAGTCTGTAGCAGTAAGATAGAGATATGAGAAATCTCATACCACCAGCACACGACAATTTTTGCATGTGAACTAAGTCAATGATTAAGTAGCAACTTTACATAACTAAATAATCTAGCTAAAGAACCTAGAAGCTTTTGGCATTTAAAGTATGCATGTTCACACAACCCACATCAGCAAACATCTGGATAATCTACTAGGAATAGAGGCTTTAGTTCTGGCAAAAGATTCTGATTGCGTGGTCTTGTGTTTTCCATGTGAATTTCTGTAGTTGCTTTTAATCACATGCTATCTATTCGAGTAACCAGAACTAGTATGACAGAACCCACTTATATACATGTATATATGCATAATCATAGATTAAGTTGAGTGAATCAAAAAGTTGCTACGGATCAGAGTATAACAACACATTGAAAATAATGAAATAACTCTCAATCAATAGAATAAGCATGGCAGAGAACATCATTACATTTTTCTATTCTTTAGTAAGAAATCACTAAAAGCATATACCTAGCTCAGTTTGATCAGGCTTTAAAGAACCATAGTCGGGAAAGGCACCCCTATCTAGCGTTACGACCATAAGCTTGTTGTAACACAAATATTCATTTAATTCTCTCTGTCTTGAGATCTCAAAATCATGCATGAATATATATATATAGGCTTCATAATCGCAGTGCTCAAACAACAAATGACCTTATGATTCATAAGATAAAACAATTTAAAAACTCAAGCATGCACAAATCATTTCATTCTCATGTAAATCTAGCTAAGCATTCCATCAAACACTTGGCATGCACAAGAACCAACCCTCCATTTGATTGATTGAATTCTCACCACAAGAGAGCAAGAGGGGAGGGCATGGCTGCTGGTGGTCTTCTTCGCTGGACGCCGCTCTCTGTTGGCTTTGCTAGACACTGCTCTCTTTGAGCCTTCTTTGCTCGGCGTTGCTCTGCCCAGCAAGGGAGGGGCGCCGAGGAGCTCGAGCGAGGAGCCTGGCCAGCAAAGCGAGGTGGAAGAGCCACGGGAGGCGGACCGAGGGAGCCAAGACAGGCCAGATCTTCGGAGGCCAGGAGTCGGCTTGGGGGCAGCGGTGGCGCCTGGGGAGCTTGGCCGCCAGAGGGAGCTCGAGAGGAGGCGGCGGGAAGCAGCGAGGGGAGGCGCCAGGAAACTCGAGGAAGGGCAGGAGTGCTTGGTCGGCGCCAGGAGGGAGCTCGGGAGGGAGGAGCTAGAGGCGCAGGAGCTCCGCTGGTTGGGGAAAAATCCGCCTCCAAGATTCTTAGCCACACAATAGAAGAGAGAGAGAGAGGTTAGGTGAGGGAGGAAATTCCTAAAAACCCCCCCAAACCCAAGTCTATCTTTTAACCAATAGCGCGAACCAAATAAATTTCACTTCTTGACGCGAAACGACAACTGTCAAGAAAATACAACTTACCGCCAAACAATACGGCTCAAAAGATACTTCAACCGAAAAACTAGCGCAACATCCAAGGCGTCGGTCCCGGGTATGGAGCGGGCCTGTGGCGCTTAGCGTGGAGCCTGCTCGCGCGTCATGAGACCTTTGGCGTCATATCTGAGTCTCGGTCATGGTCCCGGGGATACCCGACCCGGGGTCAGGTTGGAGGAACCGAGGACAGGGACCCTTTGCGTCAAGTGGGGCTTTGCCTGGTACTCCGTATCATCGTTTATCCGTGCTTCCAACCCGGATTAGAGAGATAAGGTCTTGAAATAGATTTTACTTTCTTTGTAGGGTACCCGGGTATAAGTATCCGTCGAGTAGCCCGGGGCCGCCCTGAAATCAGCGCGTTCGAGAGGACCTTCGTCTTGGTGGTCGGATCCCTTTACAATGCGGCGCCTTGTAATGAAGCAATGGGTCTTCTTGGGGGATGGCTTCCCGGCTCGGCCGAGCCCGACCTGCTAGGTTGGTCGGTTTTGAGTGGTGTGCGCCTTCGCACTGGGTGTAGCCCCGAGCCCCGAGTAGTTCCAGCGGTGTGTCGGCGAGAATCCAACCGAGCAAGGTGGGCGTCTTGATCGGCCTGGCGTTTCCGCAAGGCGTGAGCGACTGGTGGGTGTAACCCCGAGCCCCGAGCCGGCTCGAGAGCTGGTCGGGGTTACCCGGTCGGACGAGTGACGAATACTTATACTAGAGGTACCCCACAACAAGGTCTCGATCGGGTCATGAGGGACCCTTCGCAAGCACCGTGGTCTGCGGGAGCCCGCCGACCAGGCCACGGGTCAGACTCCTCGCGTCTGGATTGGTTTGGCCGGGGCTCCCGAGTGCTCCTATCAGCCGCAGGCGGAGGCGCCTGACCTCCGACCCAGCCCTGGTCGAGGCCCCGCCAAGTCCCGTCTCAAGAACTCCGCCACGTCATCGATCGACCTCAAGGTTGGTCAACCTCGTCAACAAGACAGCTCGAGGATAAGCGAACCTTCCCGAGCACGCCAGAGGCGCGCCACGCGCCTACTTCGACAAGCACCACGAGAGGACAGAGCGCTCCTTCCTGAGCGTGGCGCCGCTAGCTAACCCTACCGGCAGAGCATAGCTGGCTGAACCTGCCAACCCATCATGACATATATGGGGACCTGTCAGCTCTGAAGATCGTGAACCAGATCGCTAAGGAATAGTGCGTCCCAACCACTCTTCTCTCTCACAGTCCCGTGTAACCTGCTCCCTCCGCTTATATAAGGAGGGGCAGGACTCTCAGGGAAGGGGGCTCGCTCGCTCACAAACACCGCTCCCCCTGCCAATATTGCGTTTCGCTCCCCCGATCCGAGCGATCGTTCGAGGCTCTTGAGCATCCCCGCACGAACGAGCGCTAAGGGCCTGTCCTTAGCCTCGCATGTAATCCACCATGCTTTGAGTAACGAGATCCACCACCACAGACTGGAAGTAGGGACGTTCAGCCCGAACCAGTATACATCTGAGACTCCTCAGCCCGATCCAGTGTACATCCGAGACTCCATGAGTCAACCATCAAGGAGAGGGAGCGCGCGGCCCCTTGACCTACAAATACGTCTGCCGGATTTACGAAACACCAACACCCCCCCCAAACCCAAGTCTATCTTTTAACCAATAGCGCGAACCAAATAAATTTCACTTCTTAGCACGAAACGACAACTGTCAAGAAAATACAACTTACCGCCAAATAATACGGCTCAAAAGATACTTCAACCGAAAAACTAGCACAACATCCAAAACCTTTACTGAAAGCTTCGAAAACGCGACAATAAATATTTTTTTCCCAAATACAAATCCCTGAATCACGAAGGTGGGATCATTACCGGCCGAAAACCCTAGCAAAAGAGATTTGCGGCATTACACTCTTCCCCCCTTTAACAGAATTCGACCTCGAATTCTGACCACCACAAGAACTCCAACAAGAACAACGGGAACCGACTGATAAAGCGAAAACATCCAAAAAGAACAAAGTTGGGTACTCTCACGCACAAGACTCCAAAACTCGAATCACTTCTCTATTCAACTTGAGAATTCACATTTCTCCTCAATAATTAACCTTTACAACCATATAACCATTATCAAACCATATCATCGAACAAGCTAGCCCACCCTATCATAGCTATACCACGGGTCGGTCACTTAGCTTCAACCACGGAGCCACACAAGGCTTTTTAATCCAACAACTTCTAACCAAATCCGAATATACCACTAGTTCTAACCACTTAACACCGGAATCCTCAAGGAAATCAAATCACAACTTTTATCTTTTCAATAGTTGCCCTTGGAAATAGCAGGATCAAGAATCATTATTTACTATCGAAATGATTAGCCCCACAGGGCACCAATCAAATTTCCTCATAACACAAAATCGTACTTGACCTTCTTTCAAACTTGTCTCATACAAGCGAGACAACCACTCAAAGAAAAAGTTCACAATCGAACCATCCATTTCGAGTGACCCACATTGAGTCTAACCCATGAAACCGAGGGTTCCGACACACTAAAGACAATAACGCATTGTTGATCAATTCCAAGCAATCCGCCAACAAAACTATCCCCCATGCCCAAGGGAACAACAGCATCGCCCTATCCTCCCACACAGGATCCGGACCAAGACAAGAAACACATGTCATTAACTCCACTCTGAATCCACGTACGATCAACACTCAACCCCGATTAGGATTTTCATCAAAACCCCTTGACACTTGGTTCTCCTTCTAGGATGATCTTGCCCAAAGTACCAAAACAAAGAGCATAATCTCACTTATACTCAAACCAGGAATCCACATCCTATCATTTTCTTTCCTCACACTAGAAAGCAAAGAGAATCTCGATGCTCTTACAAAAACTAACCACTCTCCTCAACTTGAAATCAATGCAATAGGATGCCCAAGGGGAAAACTCAACTGAGAAGAGGAACTTCACACAATTCTTCTTCAAAAACGGTCACAGAACAATTGGGGAGAACTAAATTCTCACTAACAACATAAAGCATTTCCCATCACCTTAAACTCCATGGCGGAAAACTTCACATCGAGGAAACACTCGATTAAGAACAACACAACAAAACTCAACTTTTGGAAAAGAGGCAACCCACTTTCACCAAAAGAAAGATATCACCCAAAACCAACACGTTTCTCCCAACAGGGAGGGAAAATTTTCATTTCCCAGACGAAAAATCATTTCACCAATAAGAATCTCTTTTAATACCCACAAGAGACTTCACCTTTTGGAACACTCACAAAGATCATTCCTATTTTATTTAAATCCAACTCCAATCGAGTTATTGATACTATTATCTCTCACTCAAGAGCTTCCAACGCTTTTCTCTACATTTATTCATTTTTTTAGATAACAAGTTCAAAGACAACAAAGTCCATGTGCTAAAAGGGCACAATCCATTCATACATGTTGAGTGTAGATTCCGCAATCATACCTTGAGCCAATAACTTGCCACTACCACGGAGTGGCATAATTCAATGAATTGGAGTAGCACAAAACTATCATCACACCAAATCATAATTAAGAACTCTTTCTTCCTCATAATCTTTCATCCATTGATTACATCCACGCTTAAAAAAGTTATTACTTACGCTAAACCAATTCTTCCCCCAAGATGCTTATCAAGGGGAAACAGGAGATTTTATCCATGATCAACATGTCCATCAACACCATTTCTTAACCTATTTCTAGGTGATCGCTTTTCAAAACAACCTTTAGTAAGATTAGCCTGCCCTCATATTTCCTATTTGACAATAACACAAGGAACACAATAGAGCAACTATTCAAGTCCCCACTAATTTAGACAATGTCTCCCCGCGACATAAATCGCCAAAATGGCTATAAGGCTATCCGCCGCTAAAGAGCAAACCAAGCTCCAAAATATTCCATCCAATAATTCTCCGCACTTTAATTACAATCTCGACTTAGGTTATACTAGCCACACCTTATAAAAACTTATTATTACTCCACACAATCCGACCACTGGAAACACCTCGAAACAATTTAATCCCATCACCCTAGTAAAACAGGTTCCGCAACCAAACTTGCTATTCCTTCATCATCATCACTACTTTTAATCGTGGATCACCATGACCAACATAAAATTTCCTGTCATCTATCACCACAGGGTCAACCACACTAACAACTCAATCGTTTTACCAATCTCATATGGGAAGATCTTCAATCGACCTACAACTTACTCTGACTGTCGCATTTTCCCTTCCAGAAAAGCCAACCAAACTTCCAAAGAAGCTCGAATCTCAAGAGACTTAGAAAATGATAGGACTCAAGCCATGGCATCCAACAACTCTCCAAACCAAACCTCAAACTCCAAAATTCTACGAAGGAAAGGAGTTACACAAATAATTTCACGAAAAGGAAAAGCAAATTGGTCGAATAACACTTTTTTCCTTTAAAGCCCCAAATCCAAAACTTCAACTCGGAGAACGACAACACAAAGAAATCCATGTCTTTCCCCGCCATCAACCAATGGGGCGCAATACCACACCCCTCTTCTTTGACTTAAACCCAAAAAGACCAAATAAGTCTGTAAAACTGCAAAGCCTTGCTCCAAATTTTGGGCCTTCTACCGGGAGTGTTTTGGCTGTCCGGCAGGTAATCGTAGGGGTGGCTGGCCCATTTGGGAGTGCTAGGGTTAGGGTTTTGGGTGGGAGGGGTTTTTCTGGAATTTCCCCTCCTCACCTACCTTTTTCACCTAACCTTATCTCCTTTCTTTTTGTGTGTGGCTGCTATTTCTTCCTTGGTTGGATGTTTTTTTCTTAGCCCTCACGACCCCTCCCCATTCTGTCTCCAGCGCCACCTCCAGCCGAGCGCCTCACCCTCCTGCCGACTTCCTCCATTTTCCACGGCCGACTCCTCGGTGCTCATCCTCCTCCTCCTGGCGATTTCCCTAGGCGGGTGTCCCAGCCTCTTGCTCTCTCCTCCGCGATCTCCTCCAAATTCTCAAGGCGCTACCCTCGGTCGTTGTTCTCCGATTCTTGGTGCCGTCGCCCCTCCTCCAGAAGAAGAAAGCTGCAGGCAGCGCCTCCTTCCTCCTCAAGGACTGGCGGTGGCCTCGACTCCTCTTGGCCGTGGCAGAAGAATACCTGAAGAAGTTAAGAAGAAAGAGCAGCATGCTGCCCCTTATCTTGGTCAAGGGCCCCTCCCTCTTGCTTTCTCCTTGTGGTGAGTGCTCATTTTCCATTAAATGGAGGGTTTGGTTCATTGCGCATGCCATGTGTTTGATGAATTGCTCACAAGGGCATGTCTCTATTTCTTTGTTTGATACTATGTGAGACATGAGGATGACATATATTTGTTAATTCTTTGAGTTGCTACTTCATTTATGTCCAAAATTCAATAATAAGCTACTTGACGAGGTGGCAATGTAAACTAAAAAATTAATATGGTAGCATGAAAAAAAGCACTCGAAAATGGTTTAGGATATGACATAAGTGTCCGTGAGTCGTTCATGCTCGTAAGATCCAAGGTGTTGTAGAGCATGCATGATACACTACATGATTGTAGTAGTGTGATGGATTATTTCAAAAATACAGTACTTCCATTGAAGCCTTGAAGTACATAGGCTCTGAAAGGTTTTGTCAATTTTAAATAATATAGACTAATAATTGTACATCTGCAATTAATGATATTGCTGATTTCCTTTTCCTTGTAGAAATGTTTTGGAATGGGTCGTTCTTTGTTTGACTTGATATGAATATCAATAATTTCTGACTTGATGCATTTTGACATGTTATTTCTGAATATCAGATCCAAGTTTTGGTATTGGCTGCCTGGGAAAGGTGAATGTTGTGTATGAGAATTACATGGACTTGATGATTAAGTTCTACCAGTTTGTTGCCAAGTGAGCACCTCTAAATTGCTCCAGTTTGTTTTCCACAATGTCCATCTAAAGTCGATATGTTTTCCACAAAATCCATCTAAACTCTAAAACTGCCTTGTAGGGTAAGAAACCAAATGTCACTTGCAGTAAGTAAAGCCTAACATCTCTATTTGTTAGTTAACATGATGTGGATAAGAACTTTGCGATATTCAGCTCCTTTGGTACTTTATATTGAGCGATCTTTCCGTCACATTCATGTTTTCGATGGACAATAGTTATGTTCATGCTTTGGTCATAAATGGAAATCAATATTCATTTTATGGACATGAAGAAAAGAGGTTATATTTGAAACTAAAGCCGTTTCATTGTGTATCTTCGTGTGGTTAGAGGGTGTATGGTTTGGGGCCTTTGTGTATTGAGACTGTGATGAGCAGTTAGAAAAGATTGGTTAGTAAGCAATAGTTGTATGTGTGGATTTCTTTCGTTGTTTTACCGACTATATATGTTTATCCGTATTAGGTTCTTGAGGGCTTTATATACTGTTGTTTACGGATTGATATATACATATATATACATGAGTGTTATTTGCGTATGAGCTTCTGTAATATCATTTTTACCCTGGTAATGGTTATGCATAAAATCCTAAATTGTGAGAATTTGGTTACATTTAGGTATGTGGTTATGGCTATGTTAGTGTTGGCAATGCATGAAGGGTTGCATTTCATTCATGTAAATTGCATTGTGCACTCATTAAAGGAAGAGGCGACCCATTTTGATGCGGCCCTCTGTGTTCACCCGTAGTGAACTCGAAAGTCCTACCTCGTAGTCTCATTCATCGAGGTGAATGGGAGCGAGACAGTAAGAGTAGGCACCTTCCACGGGATGGAAGGGACGTGAGGGTGCACACCGACGGGTGGGCACTCGGCAATACCGGTACGTGCATCAAAGAGAGCATTCATGTCGTATTGCATTCTAATAATGATTTTGAGTTAAATGGAAAGGGTTGAGTTGGGATCGAGTTGTGGGCTCATCCAACAAGATTAAAGAGGTATGTGTAATAATTTAGTAATGAAGTGGAACAGGTGAGCATGCATAATGCATTGCATGGTTGTAGAAGTGTGGTGGATTGTTTAGATTCTGTATTTTTATGTATGGTTGCAGGATATAATTTATGTTTTTAGGTTATGTAATATGCTTCATTGTCAGGGAGTTTGATGAGGACATCTCCACAACGGATACAACCAGCTCTAACTCCACTCACCAGGAGGAACCACCACTTCAAGGACCACTCACTCGAGCCCGTGCGCGTCAACTAAATTATCAGGTGAAGGCGTTCCTAAGTATGATGATGTGATTGTTCTTAGGAACTATGGGGAAGACCCACAACACACATGGGAGTTCGCGTCCAGAGGGAAGAGCAAATTGGAATCAGTTTCGGACTCCCAGAGATGGTCAACTTCAAACGGCCATAACTTTTGATCCAGGAGGCTTCTGGTGGTCTATGAGTACAAGAACGAAATCTCTGGTCGTCCTCTTTCTAACCGATCTGATATCACATCCAAATTCCTTCCGAGTCGACGGGAATCTGCAAAACAATTCGGACCACTTTTCCAGTCCGAGTCTAATTGGGCTTTAGTCCTTTATTCCGAGTTGTAATCCGTAGGCCCATGTTAAGGCCTAGTGCTGCATGCCTTTGGACTATAAAAAGCCAGCCGCCACCATAATTAGGGTTTGGATTTTATTTGTTTCAGTTAGCCATTGCTACTGCTTGTACTGTGGCCGACTAAGCCGCCTGTCTACTTGTTCATCGAACCCCAATTTCGAGTGTTTTTATTTCAGAACAGATCTACATTCATATTTGCAATTGAGTTGCTTGTTATCTCTTGTTCTTACTGGTTCTTCGATTGCTTACAGGAACAAAGACCTTAGTGGTCAGGTTGGTCGCGCTTCCCGCGGGATCAATAACCTTCAGGGGGGTGGTGTACCGGTCGCTAAGGTGCAACGTCGGGTTCGTTGTAGTTGGGCCGCCAACTTCATCCTCCACCAAATCGACGCTATCTTTTCTCATCGAAAGATCGGGATGCCTAGTCCACATCAGGTGGTATCAGAGCTCAAGGTTGTTCGGTGAGAGATCTCCTTTTCCTTTATTTTTTATACCTCTGATCCGTAAAAATACCGTAAAGAAATACATCTATAGGCGAGTTGTCACCCTTAATCCAAGACTTTTTGTGCCTTGCTTTTACTGCTTAGTTCTCGGCTTGTTGAATTCACGGTTGCTTCATCGAGTTGAGTTGCTGGTCTTTAGTTTTTTACCCTTAGAGTTTCGAGTTCGAGTCACGTTTTGATCACAGTTGCGTTCGTAATTGAGTCAGAGTCCTTAGTAGATATCAGATTCCAAAAAAAAAGAGGGCAACAAGAGTACCTTCAGAAGACTGCTCGTCCATCCTGTGCACTGGTCGCCCGAGTGCTCGGCCATCGCGTGCCGTGGTCACCCGAGTGCTCGCCCATCGCGTTCAGTGGTCGCCGAGTGCTCGCCCATCGCGTGCACTGGTCGCCCGAGTGCTCGCCAACTGCAACAAGCTGATCGCCCGAGTGCTCGCCGACTGCGTGAGCTGGTCGTCCAAGTGTTCATCGACTGCGTATCAAAGAAGAAAAAGGCAAGTGCAATTTTCAAAAGCCACACTAGATCAATTGCAAACCAAAGTTCAGAGAGAGAGAGAGATTGCACTAGATCTTTTAATTACCTTTATACCCCTTGTCAAAAAAAAGTGTGGTGGTAAGTGTTGTTTGGGGTCCTTTTGAGTCTGTTTGTCAGTTTTTAGGGCTCCCACAAAAAAAAGAAAAAAAATCAAAAAGAAAAGAAAAGAGAGGAGCCCTAGCTATTTGCTTTGTGTTGAGGACGTTTCTGTGGCATCGTTGGTGATTAGGCTCGCGTCTCTAGTGTGGTTGAGGCTAGGACCAGCACCATACTGTCGTGGAACGTTTATTCAACTTGTTGTGACTATTGTGGTATGAGCTATCCTTTGATACAATTGCCACCACCTATAGCTCCACAGTAAAAACTACAACTTACGTGCTTTGCGTTGGGCACTGTGACACCACCCCTCCGGGAGATTTTTGACTCGCGGTCGCCGCCACCTCCTACTGAGGCTTGGTAAGAACTGGTAAGAGCTTGGTGATACAAGTTGAGAGTTGAGGGACAGTGCCTTTCCTGCAATTGTTTATTTCTTTTGCTTTCTAACCATGTCAGGAACAGCGAGCAATGATGGACAACATTCCCCTCGCACTAGGGGAATCATTCAACATTTCGAGCGCCAAGTCAAGCTGCATACAGAGGGACTTGATGGTGATGTGCAGGTGGTAAATGAGTGGCTGGGACAGGAGAAGGCTCGATTGACACCAACACCAGTCGACAAATTTGGAGGCTTCGTTGGCACCATCAATACCAACCGACAGAGTATTGCGCGCCTTGAGGACATGGGTCGAGTACCTCTGCTGCACGCGGTCATGGTGTGTTGGGCAGCGAGGTGGATAAGAACGTCGACAACTACGCCGCTGACTCGGAGATTGAAGAAGACCCTGCACGGAGTCAACTTCATCGCAACCAGCATGGTATGGGTCATTTGCGCCCCCGGCATGAGGTACGTGACTATGATGATTCTCTTGGTAAAGTTAAGTTCACCATGCCTCCTTTTGATGGTAAGTATGATCCTGATGCATACCTCACATGGGAATTAGCTGTCGAACAAAAGTTTGCATGTCATGAGTATCCTGAAAACAAAAGAGTTCGAGCTGCCACTAGTGAGTTCACCGATTTTGCCTCTGTTTGGTGGAGTGAGTTTCGACGAAGAATCCGATCTTTGCACAAAACCGGGCTGATTTGAAAAGAATCATGAGAGCTAGATTTGTTCCTCTTATTACCAAGTGATCTCATTAAATAAGCTTCACCGCTTAGGCAAGATGGTAAGAGTGTGGAGGAATACTATCAGGAATTACAAATGGGCATGTTACGCTATGGTATAGAGGAGTCTCGAGGGAGGTTGCTATGGCTAGATTTATGGATGGGTTTGTCTGTGAGATTTATGACATTCTTAGCTACAAGGAATATAATTCAATCACTCGCTTGTTTCATCTTGCTTGCCATCTTTGAAGAGAAGTGCGAGGATGACGCAAATGGTCTAGCACGAGAACTCATGTTTCTGCAGGTCGTGCTAACACTTGGTCTACACGAGCTACATCTACAACCACAAGGCAACTGACTGCACCGTCCTCCAACAACAACAAGAATCGACCTCCATCTGCCGCGCCGACTTCCAAGGCTTCGGAGGTAACAAAAACTGCTGCACCAGAGACCGCCAAGAGCTCTACTTCGGTTGCTTCAACTGGGAGGACGAGGGATGTGCAATGCCATCAATGCAAGGGGTATGGTCACCTGAGGAGTCAATGTCCGAGCAAGCGTGTGCTGATTGTGCGAGACAATGGTGAGTTTTTTTCAGCTAGTGATTTGGATGAAGAAACATATTCTATGCTTGCAGCTGACAATGCAGAGAGCGAAGATGACCATGACCACGAAGACCACATTGAGGCCAACCATGCTGACCATTATGAGAGCCTCATTGTGCAGTGCATTGAGTGTCAGATTGGAAAGACCAACCAAAATCAGCGCCACAACCTGTTCCAAACCAAGTGTGTCGTCAAGGAGCGAGCATGTCGTGTGATCATTGACGGAGGAAGTTGCAACAACCTCATAAGCTTGGACATGGTGGAGAAGCTTTAGTTGGAGACAAGACCACATCTGACCCTACTATGTTCAATGGTTCAACAACATTGGTAAGGTTAAGGTTACACGCTTGGTGAGAGTACAATTTGCTATTGGTTCCTATCATGATTTTGCTGAATGTGATGTCGTACCTATGCAAGCATGTTCTATATTGTTAGGTAGACCTTGGCAATATGTGCATGATGGTAGAACCAATCAGTATTCTTTTGTGCATAAGGGAAAGAAGATTGTATTGCATCCTATGACCCCTGATTCCATTCTTAAAGAGGACATTGCTAGAGCTAGTAAGCAAAAGATTGATGAAAATGCTAAAAAGAAAAGTTCTAGTTCTACTTGTGAAAACAAAAATGAGATTAAGTTGAAAGGTGCATGTTTTTTCGCTACCAAATCTGATGTGAAGGAACTGGATGTTGCTGAATCTGTTTGCTATGCCTTGGTGTGCAAGGATGCCTTGTTCTCATTTGAGAAGATACTTGTTGTTTTGCCTCCTGCTGTGACTAACCTTTTGCAGGAGTATGTTGATGTTTTTCCCAAGGACGTCCCTCCAGGCTTGCCACCAATTCGAGGGATTGAACATCATATTGACCTCATTCCTGGAGCATCGTTGCCCAATCGAGCGCCATATAGGACTAATCCGGAAGAAACTAAGGAGATACAACGCCAAGTGCAAGAACTACTTGACAAAGGGTACGTACGTGAATCTCTTAGTCCTTGTGTTGTTCTAGTCCTTTTAGTTCCTAAGAAGGATGGATCATGGCGCATGTGTGTGGATTGTAGAGCAATCAATAACATTACCATTAGATATCATCATCCTATTCCTAGGTTAGATGATATGCTTGATGAATTAAGTGACTCTACTGTGTTCTCTAAGGTTGATTTGCGTAGTGGTTACCACCAAATCCGCATGAAATTAGGAGATGAATGGAAAACAGCTTTCAAAACTAAATTCGGTCTATATGAGTGGTTAGTGATGCCTTTTGGATTGACTAACGCACCTAGCACTTTCATGAGACTAATGAATGAAGTCTTGCGTGCTTTTATTGGTAGATTTGTGGTAGTATACTTTGATGATATCTTGATCTATAGCAAATCATTAGAAGAACATCTTGCTCATTTGCGTGCTGTTTTTTATGCCTTACGAGCTGCACGATTATTTGGTAACCTTGAGAAATGCATATTTTGCATCGATCGAGTTGCTTTTCTTGGCTATGTTATTACTCCACAGGGAATCGAAGTTGATCAAGCAAAGGTGGAGGCAATTCAGAGTTGACCGACTCCTAAAACGGTCACACAGGTGCGGAGTTTCCTTGGACTTGCAGGATTCTATCGTCGCTTTGTGAAAGATTTGATACAATTCTTTGCCATTGAATGAGTTGTCCAAGAAAGGCGTGGGTTTCCAATGAGGCAAGCCACATGAAGATGCCTTTAACCTATTGAAGGAGAAGCTGACTCATGCACCACTGCTCCAACTCCCAAACTTTGGTAAGACTTTTGAACTAGAGTGTGATGCTAGTGGCATTGGGATTGGAGGCGTGCTGATCCAAGAAGGTAAGCCAGTTGCATATTTCAGTGAGAAATTATCTGGGCCTCGTTTGAACTATTCAACTTATGATAAGGAATTATATGCACTAGTCCGGACATTAGAGACTTGGCAACATTATTTGTGGCCCAAAGAGTTTGTTATACATTCTGATCATGAATCCTTGAAACACATTCGTAGCCAAAATAAGTTGAACCGTAGGCATGCAACATTGGTAGAATTCATTGAATCTTTTCCTTATGTCATCAAACACAAAAAGGGAAAGGATAATGTCATTGCTAATGCCTTATCTCGACGCTATACCATGCTTTCACAACTAGACTCTAAAATCTTTGGCTTGGAAACGATTAAAGAGCAATATGCGCTTGATGCTGACTTTAAAGATGTTTTGCAAAATTGTAAGGAAGGAAGAGTTTGGAATAAGTTCATTGTTGATGATGGGTTTGTGTTTCGTTCTAACAAGCTACGCATTCCAGCTGGATCTGTTCATTTGTTGTTACTTCAGGAAGCACATGGAGGAGGACTGATGGGCCACTTTGGTGTGAAGAAGACAGAGGATGTGTTAGCCAACTATTTTTATTGGCCAAATATGAGGCTTGATGTGGAGCGCTATGTCTCTCGCTGTTCTACTTGCAATAAAGCTAAGTCACGACTGAACCCACATGGTTTATATATGCCTCTTCCTGTTCCTAGTGTTCCCTGGGAGGATATTTCAATAGACTTTGTTTTAGGCCTACCTAGGACAAAGAGGGGGAGAGATAGCATATTTGTTGTCGTGGATAGGTTTTCTAAAATGGCACATTTTATACCTTGTCATAAGAGCGATGATGCTACAAACATTGCTGATTTATTTTTCAGGGAGATAGTTCGCCAACATGGAGTGCCTTCCACAATTGTGTCAGGCCGGGATGCAAAATTTTTGAGTCATTTTTGGCGGACGCTTTGGAAGAAGCAGGTACCAAGCTCTTGTTTTCTACTACATGTCACCCTCAAACCGATGGCAGAAGAAATCAATGTAACGTTGTCTACAATGTTGAGAGCCATTTTGAAGAAAAATTTGAAGATGTGGGAAGAGTGCCTACCTCATGTGGAGTTTGCCTACAATCGCTCATTGCATTCTACTACCAAGATGACTCCTTTTCAGGTGGTATATGGTTTCAATCCTCGTGCACCTATTGATATTTTACCTTTACCATGTTCTGAAAAAGTAAACTTAGATGCTGCTAAACGAGCTGATTTTGTGCTGAAATTACATGAGACTACTAAAGAAAACATTGAGCGCATGAATGCTAAATATAGAGCTGCTGGTAGTCAGGGTAGGAAGGAATTAACTTTTGAACCTGGAGATCTTGTTTGGTTACACTTGAGAAAGGATAGGTTTCCTGATTTGCGAAAGTCCAAATTGATGTCTAGAGCTGCTGGTCCTTTTAAAGTGATTGCTAAGATAAATGATAATGCATACAAGCTTGATTTGCCTGCAGACTATGGTGTAAGCAATTCTTTCAATGTTGCTGATTTGAAGCCGTACATGGGTGATGAAGATGAGCTAGAGTCGAGGACGACTCCATTTCAAGAGGGGGAGGATGATGAGGACATCTCCACAATGGATACAACCAGCTCTAACTCCACTCACCAGGAGGAACCACCACTTCAAGGACCACTCACTCGAGCCCGTGCGCGTCAACTAAATTATCAGGTGAAGGCATTCCTAAGTATTCCAATTAATGATACAATGAATGGGATGCTACTTAATTTGTGTGATGATGTGATTGTTCTTAGGAACCATGGGGAAGACCCACAACACACATGGGAGTTCGCGTCCAGAGGGAAGAGCAAATTAGAATCAGTTTCGGACTCCCAGAGATAGTCAACTTCAAACGGCCATAACTTTTGATCCAGGAGGCTTTTGGTGATCTATGAGTACAAGAACGAAAGCTCTGGTCGTCCTCTTTCAAACCGATCCGATATCACCTCCAAATTCCTTCCGAGTCGACGGGAATCTGCAAAACAATTCGGACCACTTTTCCAGTCCGAGTCTAATTGGGCTTTAGTCCTTTATTCCGAGTTGTAATCCATAGGCCCATGTTAAGGCCTAGTGCTGCATGCCTTTGGACTATAAAAAGCCAGCCTCCACCATAATTAGGGTTTGGGTTTTGATTGTTTCAGTTAGCCATTGCTACTGCTTGTACTCGTGCGTGCTGACTAGGCCGCCCGTCTACTTGTTCATCGGAACCCCAATTTCGAGTGTTTTTACTTTAGAACAGATCTACATTCATACTCGCAATTGAGTTGCTTGTTATCTCTTGTTCTTGCTGGTTCTTCGATTGCTTGCAGGAACAAAGACCTTCGTGGTCGAGGAGTTGGCGCTTCCATGGGATCAATAACCTTCAGGGGGGTCGTATACCGATCGCTAAGGCGCAACGTCGGATTCATTGTAGTCGGACCGCCAACTTCATCCTCCACCAAATCGACGCTACCTTTTCTCATCGAAAGATCGGGATGCCTAGTCCACATCAGAGTTGTGAACTCCATCAAAGACGAGTATGGGGTTGGTTTTGGAGTATTAGTTGTGGTAATTCCATTTTAATTGTTTGCTGTACTTATGTAAGAATGGTTGTTATGTTTTCAAGTAGGAAAAATGCGATTGATTATGAATTTACCCTTTGATGTACTTCGCTGAGTCACCGACTCACACTTGTTGTTTGTGTTGTTGCATGTACCTTGAAACCGGCATGCATGGATGGGGGTAGTAGCACAATCACGTTTTGCAACATAATCTTTCCACCATATTGATTATAATTTTGATCTTAATAGTTCGTGAAACTTCTTGTAAGAGGTTGCTTGCGGTTATGTTTAATGAGTTCCTGTCTTGTAATAATTATGTGGTGGAGTTTATTAATTTCTATGGAATGTGTGTGATTGATTATCTAAGGACCTGTTAGAATGATATCATATAATTGCTATTGTTCTTTTGTCTGCTGAGTGGATGTCCTAGTTTTAGGGAGATCTTTTGAAATTTTAATAAATTCGACAACCTCCTAGTTGCTCGCTTACTGTACTAATATTTATTCTTAATGATTTGTAATTGTTGGTGCTAGAGGGTGTAACATTCGAGGCACGGGGTGCCGGGGTGTTACAGTTGGTATCAGAGCGGGCTTCAGGTCCGTGGAGCTTGAATTTAGTCTAGAGTGAACTAAAACTTTGCTTGGTGGAATTAGAAACATGGTTTAGGATTTACTTTTAAAATTTGGCCCCAGGGCAATAACCTTAAAATCTGGAATAGCGTGGTTCATTAATTTAAAATTTGACACACTCTGATGCACAGTAGGATGGGTATGGGTATCATTGCATTACGCTTAAATGTGCATTTAAGCTTTGATGATTGAATGTTAAATTATTGTTGCATATTGCTTAGATTGTAAATGGATTGTTTGAATCGTTATGCTTTCACCTTCGTGCTTTTGACCTTGTTAAGGGCCTTGGTTGTTGGTGTGGCCGTGGAAGAGGCTGTGTTGGTGGTTGTGGCTGGGTAGGGCCACCACCGGAAGCTTAGGAACCTCTCGAGGTGAGGGTCGTCGTTTATTGTGACATAGTTTAGAGAGTGAGTGGAGAAGGTCGGTTTCTTTTGGGCTTCATTCCTTTGGAGGCAAAGAGGAAAGTTTGGTGAGGAATCCTTTCGGATTTCTTTTACTGTTCTGGAGTTCGATTTCATTGGTTTCTTTGGTTTTGGTTGGTTATCGTGGGTTGCCTTATAGAGAAAACTATTACAGTTGTTGTTCTCTCCATTTAAGAAAGTTATTGAAGTTTATTTGGTGCAAAACTTAAGTTGTGTGGATCTTTGGTGTTAAGGTTTTATCGGGAAGGACGTGGGTGGTCATTTAGTTTTCCCCTTGTATCTATCCTTCTTTTTGGAAGTTGTAAATCTTCAGATTTGTTAAGGAATTGTTTCCCGTCAGAGTTTGGTAATTCGAGAGTCGAATTCTCTAGAGATTTATGATTGTGTTTTTCTTTTTGGAAGGAAAGATGGTTTCTGCTGCTATCCATGCTTAATAATCGTGGTTTTCTATAAAGGTTGAGTTCGTGACGCGGGGACGTTTAAGACGTTAAGTGTATGAAGAGTTGTTAGAGATTTCAGATGATGTGGGTTACTGATTCTGTTAGCGTGAGTTGTTGGTTATATAAAGGCACCCAAATTTATTGTGTGGTACAGAATGATCTACTCGATGTGAAATTAAAGAATGAATATATATATGGAATGGGTGTATGAATGATGAGTTTTTCCTTGTCTTTGACAAATGTCTATCTAGGAGTTTATTTATGGAATATGGTGCGTGGGTATCACATCGAGTTGTTAAAAAAAAGTATTTATTTGTTGAATGAATTGGGGATATTAAGCTGTGGACTTTGGAGTTGCACGAAAGGTGTTAGTGATTAAGCTGAAGTCAATGTTGAAAAGCTGTGTTTTAAGCTGGGATTGGACAGTTGTATAAATAACAGTTCGTCATGGTTAGTACACCGAAGTAAAGGATGACGCGCATCATATGTTGAACTAATTGATAAGTTGTTCTGCTGAAGCAGGGGGAACATGGTTCCCCTTGTTGATTGTCATGAGAGAGATTTGGTTAGGGTTTGATGATGCTATGACCAGTGATGGTTATTCGAATAGTAGAAAATAATCAAAGAAAGTTTAGGTTTTGTAACTCTATGTTGACTAGAGCCGGATTTGATTGAAGTGGTTTTGTTGGGAACGCGTTTCCTTTTCTCTTGAGGAAGAATGTGATGTTTATGGGTACAGATGCTTAATTTGAGAATTGGTTTCCTCTGCCAAACGTTGGCTTTGGTTTAATGCGAGAGATTTTTCTTTGGTTAAAGTAAGCGGAGTTGTTTCTTGGTTTTATAAGAGTTTTTGTCAGCGATTTGTGTGGGGTTTCTCTTTTAATTGGAGTTCTCCCCGAGGTGAATTTTATTGCATTGATTGAGAGTGTTAAAGGCGATTTATATGATATTAGAGAATCGGGTCTTCTCTTGCAAATTTGGCTTTGGTAGAAGAAAATGAGTGATGATTGAGCTCTATTAAGATCCTCACTCAGGTAAATTTTAATGCTTTGGGTTTAAGATGATGTCGTGGTTCATTTGGTCAAAAAGGGAATTGTATTTCCTTGTGTTTTAAATTGGAGTTAAAGGATATGGAAGCTTATGGTATAGTGTTGAGTATGATAATGAGAATTGAGTTTTTCTTTGGTCATTTGGAATTGCAGCTGTAAAAGTTCAATGCAGTGTTCTCTTGAAAGTTGAGTTTTCCTTGGTGTGCATTTATCACCTTATTTGAAGAGGATGAAAGTGGTTAGTTTTGTTAATGAGAATCGAGGGATTTTGGGTGGATAATAATTTAGGATTATACTTTTGATGTGGTTTCTTGGTGGTGCTTGTTTAACCCTTATTAGTGAACTACTTGGAAGTTGATGGTAAGTATGTCACCATTTCTAACGTGTGACTGCACTTTTGGATTAAGATGATTGTAGCGAATGGTTTCTTAATTTGCTGTTTAATGTTCTGTAGTGAGCATTTAACTTGGGCAGTGGTTCTTTGGGATTTTGATCTTTTGATTGACTTTGATTGAGTTCTTGCGTGAGAAGTTGCGCTTGATTGAGCTAAGTCAAATCGTTTTGTTAATCGTTGGATTTGAGGTTTTGTTTATCGTTTGTAGCCGTTGGAGTTTTTGCGTGGGTGTTACAGTTTTGGGTGTTTTGAGTTGCTAAAGAGGTTTAAGACCTTTGTGGCTTTGTTTTGCGTAGTTGGCATTCTTCGAATTCGGGGTTGAATTCCTTTAAGAAATGAGTGTAATCTGCAAAGCCTCGCCCAAATTTTAGCCTTCCAAGAGTATTTTGGTGTCCGTACAGTGTCGCAGGGTGGTGGCCCATTTGGGAGTGCTAGGGTTAGGGTTTTGGGTGGGAGGGGTTTTTCTGGAATTTCCCCTCCTCACCTACCTTTTTCACCTAACCTTATCTCCTTTCTTTTGTGTGTGGCTGCTATTTCTTCCGTGGTTGAATGTTTTTTTCTTAGCCCCTGCCGACCCCCCCATTCTGTCTCCCCCAGCCCCTCCTGCCGACCTCCTCCATTTTCCAGCCGGGCCGACTCCCTCAGTGCTCATCCCTCCTCCTCCCCTGGCGATTTCTCCAGGCGGTGCTACTCTGGCCCTGCTGCTCTCTCCTCTGGCGATCTCCCCTCCAGCCTTCTCCCCCTGGCGCTCCCCTCGGTCGGCTGTTCTCCCAGTTCTTGGTGCCGTCGCCCCTCCTCCAGAAGCGGCCGTGCAGCTGCCGGCGCGCCTCCCTCCCCTCGGCCGTGGCCCTGGACTCCCTCTTGGTCGACGGCAGCAGCAACAGCCGAAGAAGCGGCAGCAGCAGCCGGCGGCTCCCCTCTTACTGGCCGAAGGGCCCCTCCCCTCTTGCTTTCTCCTTGTGGTGAGTGCTCATTTTCCATTAAATGGAGGGTTTGGTTCATTGCGCATGCCATGTGTTTGATGAATTGCTCACAAGGGCATGTCTTTATTTCTCTTTGTTTGATACTATGTGAGACATGAGGATGCCATATATTTGTTAATTCTTTGAGTTGCTACTTCATTTATGTCCAAAATTCAATAATAAGCTACTTGACAGTGTGGCAATGTAAACTGAAAATTAATATGGTAGCATGAAAAAGAAACCTGGAAAATGGTTTAGGATATGACATAAGTGTCCATAGCTGTTCATGCTCAGGTAAGATCCATGGTGTTGTAGAGCATGCATGATACACTACATGATTGTAATAGTGTGATGGATTATTTCAAAAATACAGTACTTCCATTGAAGCCTTGATGTACATAGGCTCTGAAAAGTTTTGTCAATTTTAAATAATATAGACTAATAATTGTACATCTGCAATTAATGATATTGCTGATTTCCTTTTCCTTGTAGAAATGTTTTGGAATGGGTCGTTCTTTGTTTGACTTGATATGAATATCAATAATTTCTGACTTGATGCATTTTGACATGTTATTTCTGAACATCAGATCCAAGTTTTGGTATTGGCTACCTGGGAAAGGTGAATGTTGTGTATGAAATTACATGGACTTGATGATTAAGTTCTACCAGTTTGTTGCCAAGTGAGCACCTCTAAATTGCTCAGTTTGTTTTCCACAATGTCCATCTAAAGTCAAGTATGTTTTCCACAAAATCCATCTAAACTCTAAAGCTGTCTTGTAGGGTAAGAAACCAAATGTCACTTGCGAAGTAAAGCCTAACATCTCTATTTGTTAGTTAACATGATGTGGATAAGAACTTTGCGAGATTCAGCTCCCTTTGGTACTTTATATTGAGCGATCTTTCCGTCACATTCATGTTTTCGATGGACAATAGTTATGTTCATGCTTTGGTCATAAATGGAAATCAATATTCATTTTTATGGACATGAAGAAAAGAGGTTATATTTGAAACTAAAGCCAGTTTCATTGTGTATCTTCGTGTGGTTAGAGGGTGTATGGTTTGGGGCCTTTGTGTATTGAGACTTTGATGAGCCGTTACAAAAGATTGGTTAGTAAGCAATAGTTGTATGTGTGGATTTATTTCTGTTGCTTTAACAGCTATATATGTTTATCCGTATTAGTTTCTTGAGGGCTTTATGTGCTGTTGTTTACGGATTGGTATATACATATATATACATGTGTGTTATTTGCGTATGAGCTTCTGTAATATCATTTTTACCCTGGTAATGGTTATGCATAAAATCCTAAATTGTGAGAATTTGGTTACATTTAGGTATGTGGTTATGGCTATGTTAGTGTTGGCAATGCATGAAGGGTTGCATTTCATTCATGTAAATTGCATTGTGCACTCATTAAAGGAAGAGGTGACCCATTCGATCACGGGCCTCTGTGTTCACCGTAGTGAACACGAAAGTCCTACCTCATAGTCTCATTCATCGAGGTGAATGGGAGCGAGACGAGAAGAGTAGGCACCTTCCACGGGATGGAAGGGCGTGAGGGTGCACACCGCGGGTGGGCACTCGGCGAAGCGATGCGTGCATCAAAGAGAGCATTCATGTCGCTTTGCATTCTAATAATGATTTTGAGTTAAATGGAAAGGGTCGAGTTGGGATCGGTGTAGGCTCATCCAACAAGATTAAAGAGGTATGTGTAATAATTTAGTAATGAAGTGGAGCAGTGAGCATGCATAATGCATTGCATGGTTGTAGAAGTGTGGTGGATTGTTGGATTCTACGTATTTTTATGTATGGTTGCAGGATATAATTTATGTTTTCAGGTTATGTAATATGCTTCATTGTCATGGAGTTGTGAACTCCATCAAAGACGAGTATGGGGTTGGTTTTGGAGTATTAGTTGTGGTACTTCCATTTTAACTGTTTGCTGTACTTATGTAAGAATGGTTGTTATGTTTTCAAGTAGGAAAAATGTGATTGATTATGAATTTACCCTTTGATGTACTTCGCTGAGTCACCGACTCACACTTGTTGTTTGTGTTGTTGCAGGTACCTTGAAACCGGCATGCATGGATGGGGGTAGTAGCACAATCACGTTTTGCAACATAACCTTTCCACCATATTGATTATAATTCTGATCTTAATAGTTCGTGAAACTTCTTGTAAGAGGTTGTTTGCGGTTATGTTTAATGAGTTCCTGTCTTGTAATAATTATGTGGTGGAGTTTATTAATTTCTATGGGATGTGTGTGATTGATTATCTAAGGACCTGTTAGAATGATATCATATAATTGCTATTGTTCTTTTGTCTGCTGAGTGGATGTCCTAGTTTTAGGGGAGATGCTGCCGAAATTTTTAATAAATTCGACAACCTCCTAGTTGCTCGCTTGCTGTACTAATATTTATTCTTAATGATTTGTAATTGTTGGTGCTAGAGGGTGTAACATTCGGGGCACGGGGTGCCGGGGTGTTACAAAGTCAAAGCCCGGAAAACTTACTCCATCTATTCTCCCATCTACAACAGAAGTACAAAAACTCCTTTTAAACTGGGAAAACGTCCAATACAAAAAGGAATCCATAACCTTCTCCGCAAAGCAACCAAAAGAGGAACAACGGGATTCTCGTTTCTTTGACTTAAATCCAAGAAGACCAAAGAAGATAAAACCCAAAACGAATCCCATCAACTCTCTAATTTACGACAAAGGAACAATGGCTCTCCTCACATGAAGTTATGAGTCCTCCGGTGCCAGCTCTAACTGCCACACCGACCAACGAGGCCTTAACACGGCCCAAACGAGTAAACCAAATCCTTCGGCATAAAAGAATCCCAAAAGATCCCACTAGTCAAACCAATAACTTCATAAACATAGCAATAATATATGCTATCAAGCCTCAGCAAGACTAACATATAATATAGCATCATGCATCAACATAGCATCAATCACAAAATAAGCATTGTAGCACAACGCAACGATAACCCATCCCTTTCCTACTGTACATCAGAGTGTGTCAAGTTTTAACTTAATTAACCATTCTACCTCAAGTTTTAAGGTTATTGCCCTAGGGTCACATTTTAAAGGTTCAACTTAAACCATGTTTCTACTTTCACACAGTAAAATTTTAATTTATTCTAGAATTACTCACTACATTCAAACACCACGGACCTGAAGCCCACTCTGATACCAACTGTAACACCCCGACGCCAACGCGTCACGGATGCTACCAAAAACCCTAAATGACGCTTACAACACTCCGGAACCATACTGGTCCAGAGTGTCCCAAACAAGACTCAATAAATAAAACTTGACAAAGAAGTCCAATTGAACTAATAGCTCAACGAGCGAGTCACTAAACACTTTACCTCTACAAAAAGATTGAAAACGACCTCGAGACTCTCTAAACCAGTTTAAAGACAAAGTTACCGAAATTTACAAAATTTTGGCATGACCTCTCTAGAAAGTAGGACATCCACTCAGCAGACAGAAAACATTTGCAGTTATGATATCATTCTAGCAGGTCCTTAGTTAATCAATCACACCCAGCAGAAAATAATAAATTTCACTAGAAGAACCATACATTTCAACCACATTAATTACATCCAGACTTAACGAATTTGTTAATTAAATTATTGGAGACCGAAGTCGTGCACGTGTTACTACTCCCAACCCGATGAGCCAGCTTCACAGTACCTAAAACAAGAGAACAACAAGCGTGAGTCCAAGACCCAGCAAAGTGCACTTAAGTATGAAAAGTAATGAATTCGACTAGAATACAATTACTTCAAGACATAAGGTAATAATTTCTTTAATTGACATCCGTAAATAAAAGAAGCAGTTTAAAATCATATAAAACCAAACATAAGAGCACAATTACTTCATCATTTGACATGATCATTATTTAAGTCACATTGTCCAGTAAAAGAAGCAGTAACTAGCCCCATTTACCACATCCAACTCGAAAATGTAATTAAACCTTACTCATGCCTCAATAATCATTCCAGGATGAGTCCACGACTCAACCCTCAACCTATCGTTTCCATTCTCATCAATTAACATTTAACAATTGCAACACACAATGCAATGCAATGCTTTTATACGTTCATGCTCAACATGCAACCTTTTAGCCTATACCGGTATAGCTGAGTGCACACCCGTTGGTGTGCACCCTCTCGTTCCCAACCATCCCGTGGTGGGGTTTACTCTTACTGACTCATTCCCATCCGTGGATGGGACTACGAGGTAGGACTTTTGTACTCACTACGTGTGAGTCTGAGAGGCCCGCATCAAGATGGGTCGCCTCTTCTGTAATGAATGCACATATGCAAATGATGCTTATAAACAATTCATACACGGCATCATAAGTATTTGCTCTTAACCATGACTAAAAAATATATCGCATAAACATAGAAACAATAGGGAAATTCTTGAACACACCAAAGATTAATCGACTAGTCCATATAAAAATTCTCAAGCCCATACAAGAGGTAAACCTTATTCCAATGTCTCCTGTGCAATGCATCATGCCAATGTGCTCAAAATGGTCTCTTTCCACTTTCATCATCATACTAAGAACCATTTCTAGATATGCTATTAAACAAAACCAAATCATTAGAATTTTCATACTCTTATCGCGAGTAAAGCAATTAACATCCTAATCACGCTCTAGGGGTGCACTTGCCTTTTATTGAAGACGGAGAGATATGGGGTTGAGGTAACCCCCCGAAGAACCACTACCTGAAAACAGCAATCACAGGCAATTACTCGCATTCAGGACAACTTACTTCAACTTCGCTTAAAACATTCGACACAAATCCGAATTAAGCATTGAATTTACAGCAACAAGTCTGTAGCAATAAGATAGAGATATGAGAAATCTCATACCACCAGCACACGACAATTTTTGCATGTGAACTAAGTCAATGATTAAGTAGCAACTTTACATAACTAAATAATCTAGCTAAAGAACCTAGAAGCTTTTGGCATTTAAAGTATGCATGTTCATACAACCCACATCAGCAAACATCTGGATAATCTACTAGGAATAGAGGCTTTAGTTCTGGCAAAAGATTCTGATTGCGTGGTCTTGTGTTTTCCATGTGAATTTCTGTAGTTGCTTTTAATCACATGCTATCTATTCGAGTAACCAGAACTAGTATGACAGAACCCACTTACATACATGTATATATGCATAATCATAGATTAAGTTGAGTGAATCAAAAAGTTGCTACGGATCAGAGTATAACAACACATTGATAATTATGAAATAACTCTCAATCAATAGAATAAGCATGGCGAGAGAACATCATTACATTTTTCTATGCTTTAGTAAGAAATCACTAAAAGCATATACCTAGCTCGGTTTGATCGGGCTTTAAGAACCATAGTGGAAAGGCACCCTATCTAGCGTTACGACCATAAGCTTGTTGTAACACAAATATTCATTTAATTCTCTCTGTCTTGAGATCTCAAAATCATGCATGAATATATATATATTTATAGGCTTCATAATCGCAGATTGCTCAAACAACAAATGACCTTATGATTCATAAGATAAAACAATTTAAAAACTCAAGCATGCACAAATCATTTCATTCTCATGTAAACCTAGCTAAGCATTCCATCAAACACTTGGCATGCACAAGAACCAACCCTCCATTTGACTGATTGAATTCTCACCACAAGAGTGCAAGAGGGGAGGGCATGGCTGCTGGTGGTGCTGCTGCTGGATGCTACTCTCTGTTTGCCTTGCTCTTGCCGCCATTTGCTCTCTTTGGTATTGCTTTCGGCGTTGCTCTGCTCGGCAAGGGAGGCGTCGAGAGGAGCTCGAGCTAGGGAGCTCGGCCAGCAAAGTAAGCAAGGAAGAGCCCGGTCAGGCGATCGAGGGAGACAAAGACAGGGAGGCCAGATGCTGGAGGCCAAGGGAGTCGGCTTGGGGGGAGAAAGCAGGGCGCCAGGGGGAGATTGGCCGGCACCAGGAGGGAGCTCGGGAGGGAGGCGGCTGGGGAAGCAGTAGGGAGGGGAGGCGCCAGGGGAAAGCTCGGGAGGGAGGCGGCAGGGAGAGCTTGGCCGACGCTAGGAGGGAGCTCGGGAGGGAGGAGCTAGAGGCGCAGGAGCTCAGCTGGTTGGGGAAAAAATCCTGCCTCCAAGATTCTTAGCCACACAATAGAAGAGAGAGAGAGGTTAGGTGAGGGAGGGGAAATTCCTAAAACCCCCCAAACCCAAGTCCTTCTTTTAACCAATAGCGCGAACCAAATAAATTTCACTTCTTGGCGCGAAATGACAACTGTCAAGAAAATACAACTTACCGCCAAACAATACGGCTCAAAAGATACTTCAACCGAAAAACTAGCGCAACATCCAAAACCTTTACTGAAAGCTTCGAAAACGCGACAATAAATATTTTTTTCCCAAATACAAATCCCTGAATCACGAAGGTGGGATCATTACCGGCCGAAAACCCTAGCAAAAGATATTTGCGGCATTACATCAAGCTCACTTGTGAGATTTAGTTAGGCTTCTCTAGGAAAAAAAGAAAAAATGCAATGGATAAATGGTCTGTAGGAGAAGTATGGTTTAGCATGTTCTTGGTATGTAATTATGTTGACTCAATTAAATGTAATGGATGTCTTTAGTTCAAAACTAGATAAATTTCTATTGTCATATATTAGTTTACAGTGAGAAATGATTAAATATGTTTTGGATCATGCTAAGAAATCATCACAACGATTAAAAATTTGGGGTCTCACCCTATTATTTAAGGTTAGATGATCGAGAAAGTTTAAAACTTGGGTGCGTAGTTATAACATTGAGATGATGTAAGTTATTGTTGATGTTAAAGTAAATTTTGTTGATTGTCTAAAGGCAAATTAAGACAAGCTGTTGGTAGAGAAATTTAATTGTGATGGTATGTGACCCTACAGTGAAAGTTGATTAGAAATATTTGGCATGGGGTTGCAAGCATGAAGATAATTGGAAGTATGATATCATGATCTTTTAATATTAGTACCGGTTGCAATTGAGAAGGTATAGAATGTTCTGTTTGATGAACTTGTTTTATCAAGGGAGGATCTAAATTATTATAATTTGTTTTAAGTTGCTGGATTGTGTGGCCAATAACAATTTAGTATGGTATATGGATAGAATGACTTAAAACAAGGATGTAATTAGAGTATGAAGAATTATTGGAATGATTGTCTTGGTATATGGTTTTATTCTTAGCGAAGGACCACCTCAGTACCATATTTATGAACAATGTCTCATGGAGATAATATTTAATTGTTAGAGTAATTTATTGATTGAATAAGTTTGGATGGTCGAGATGTGACCTATGGGTAGTACAAAACTTATATGTTAATCATGATGAAAGTTTTATTGAGAAGATAGGCCTTAAACTTAGATTGTGAAGTTGTATGACAAATGGTTCATTATGGTTAGTAGACCAAAGAATTGTTAATGCACTGTCTTATGTGATAGTTATTGATTGGTTGAATGTGTTTAAGAAATATGACATGTTTTCTCTTGATGATTATCATGGGATAGAATTGGTCTAATGTTAGATGTTAACATTGCCAATCGTGGATATAATTATTGGAAAAGTAATTAAAGGGAGATTAGTTACGTAATTCACATTAAATCTTGAGGGGGTTGCTTAAGGTGATAATTGTGAGTATTGAAACCTTTAATGGTAAGCATATTAGAATAGTAGAGATGATGGGATTTGAGGTGAACCTTCTTTTAAAGGTATACGGATTCATTTGTTTGTGTGATCTTATGGATGGATGCCTTTGGCTAAGGCGCTCTGATTTATGTGTATTAGAGATTCCCTAGGTTAGTTTGCATTTTTACCAAGTTGCGGAGTTATCTTTGATGAATGAAAATGAGGATGAAAGAAGGATTAAACATGAAGTAATATGTTGGTGGATTTTGATTGCGTCACTCTGTGGAATAGCGAATTTCAATTGTCTTTGCTAAGATATTAGTAGTTCTATCTCGGCTAGAGATAGATTTAACTAAACGGTGTGGTAACTGTGAATGTCTCTAAAAGGTAAATCTTATGATCGTTCTTAAGTGATTTTTGTTGGTGAAGTGGTTTTCTACTGGGAAATGAAAACTTCCCATTTCTCTTGAGAAAGGTGATGGTTGTTTTGTGAAAGAAGTTTGGGTTTCAGGATTGGTTTTCTCTTCTTGAATTGTTTGGCTTTGGGAAAAAGTTATGTGATGTTTCTCTTTTAAATTGAGTGACTTCTCCGTGTGAAGTTTCGTGCCTTGGATTTTAAGGTGGTAAAAGTGGTTTATGTTGTTAAAGAGAATTGAGATTTCCTTTGCGTACTAGCTTGGGAAAAGGAAAGGAAATGACCATTGGTTTTGTTCGGTACAATAAGGTATTGTACTCTTTGACTTGGTTTCTTGAGTAAAAGAATTTGGGGGCGAGACTTTCTTAGGAAGAGAAGCGAGTATGGGTTAGTAAAGACTTTTGGTCCTTGCCTTTGTTAGGTGTGTTCCTCAATTGTTAAAGAGTGGAGAATAACAGAGGTTTTTGCATGTCTAGATCCTTATCTTCTTAGGAGGATAGTTTGGTTACGATGTTCCTTGTAGGGCTTGTTTAAGCTTTGTTAGTAGACCACTCGGAAGTGGTTAGTATTTACAAAATCGTTATCGTAGTATACCTGAGTATTTGATTTCATGGGATGTAGTTGTGGTTTGGACAATCTGAAGTGGATTGTTCGGTGTGAATGTTTATCTTGGGTAGTTGTCCCTTAGTTATGAAGTATACCTAGTATAAGACAGATTAAAGATTGCATTATGAAAACTTTGTAGAAAAAGAGATTGTGCCATAGTGGACTAATCCTTTTAATGGTATTGGCCCTTTTATAATGGTCAACCCATTTGGGAGAGTTGGGAATTTGTGTTTTAGTTCCTAGGAGGTTCAAGTTTAGAATCATGGATGTTCAAGCGGTTGGTATGGGTGATATATTCAGAATTGGTTTAGAAGCTTGTGAGAGTGAAATGTCTTCGTGTGGTTGCTGTCATCTAGAGTTGAACGATCTGTGGTAGAGAGGCTGAGGAGGAGATCAAAGTTTTGCGATTAAAGTTGAAGAGGGAATTTAGAGTTGAGTTTAGAGATTGGAACCAAGTTCTTCCAAGAGGAATCATTAGTTATTTGGAGGTCGTACCCTGTAGTGCCAAAGGAAAGTTTTTTTGAGTTATATCAGATTGTTTGCAATAGTGGTATACTATGGGAATCTGGCATATTGATTAATTGTGACTAAGTCCTTGCGTGGGTGCATTGAGGTTGCAAGTTGAGAAGGTCTTGCGGAATTCCTTATTCAAGAAGTCCCTAAGGGATCTAGAACTCAAGGTAGTATTATTAGACGTTAGTCTTTGAGCAAGGCTATGCCTTCGAGTCTTGTCCCATGTAATTTAAGAAGTTAAAGCGAATGTTGAGTTGTGAGAAGGTGAAATGAGATAAGGTGCTTGCTCGGAATAATCTGAGAGAAAAGTGACTTGGAATTCAAAGTCTCCTATGCGTGAGAAATTTCCAGAGTTGTTTCTACCAGGTATGTGTTGTGATTTAAATTTGTTCATCGATCTATTTCGTTTAGTTGGTGTTCTCATAATTCAGAGTCAAATTCCTTTAAGGTGAGGAGAACGTAATATCCACAGGTCATTTCCAGGTCAAGGAAAATTTTAGTTGGGGTGTGGGCTGGACTTGCAGTCTATTTCAGGATCTTGTGGGCCTATCTGTGGGCTTTAGGAGATGGGTTTTATCCCTTGTGAGAGGTGTTCCCTCAACTAATTAACCCCCTCCCACCTAATCCCCACATTTCTTCTCTTGGCTCCTCCCCCAGCTGTGCGTAGCACTCCTTCCTGGCACCCAGCTCCTCCGCCTCTCCTGGCTGCCATGCTCCCCCAACCAAAGCATCTTCTCCCTGGCATTCGCTTCTTCCTGGTGCCTTCCCCCAACTGAAGCTCCTCCTCCCTGTAGCCAAGCTGCTCCCTGGAGCCCTCTTCCCTGCCTAATCCCTCCTCCCCCTTGTGCATCCTTGAGGGTAAGTGAAGGTAAACTTTGTTTTAGGGTTTGTGGTGACTTGATTGCTATTTTGAGGAGGACCACTACTAGTTTTTAGGTGTTCTAGGGTTTGGATTTAAGGGATTTGGGGGGGGGGAATGGTGGTTCTAGAGTTTGGGGAGAAGTTTTGAATTTTGGTTTATGCAATAACCGTTTTTAGACCTGCAATTTGAGGTCACTAGAGCCATTTCCTGAGGGGTTGTTTGTAGAAGAAATTGTAGATCATAGTCTTAAGTTTAATTAGAGTCTAAGAACGAATTTTTTGGTTTAGCTGTTTAGAATATATGGTTATTTTTGTGACTGTTGTCCAAAACATGCTACTGTTGTCAGTAGTCTCAGTTTTGTGCTATTTTGGGCAAACTAGAGCTATTTATTGAGGGGTTGGTTGTAGAAGAAATTATAAATTATGGTTTTAAGTTTTATTAGAGTCCACGAACATGATTTTTGGTACAGCCGTTTAGAAGATATGGTTATTTTTGTGACTGCTATCCAGAAGTTGCTACTGTTGTCAGTAGTCTCGGTTTTGTGCTGTTTTGGGCAATCTAGAGCTATTTTATATGGGGTTGGTTGTAGAAGAAATTGTAGATTATGATTTAAATTTTAATTAGAGTCCATGAATATGATTTTTGGTTTAGCCATTTAGAAGATGTGATGTTTTGTTTACCTGTTGTCCAGAACATATTCCTACTAGCAGCAGTTTCGAGTTTGTGCTGTGCATGGCTAGTTAGAGGCAGAATTAAATTATTTCTATAACTTGAGAAAGCTAGGAAATTTCCTGTAGATTGCAAAAATATTTTTATTTACTGAATTTGAAGTTGTATGCTAGAAGTTATGATAGTTTTAACCTAGCTGTCCGGTTTGGCAGCATGCTGAATTTTTTGCAGCTAGGCTTGGTATTACTAGATGAAGTCTTGGGGTAAGTTAAGCAAATAGAAATTTGTGATTAAACTTTTGTAGCTCACCTTTAGTTTGTTGCTCCCATCATTAGGCTTTTTAGGTTAGATCTTGTAGCCCTTATAATTGTGGGACAACACAGAAAAGGTTTAGCCGTCGTAAGAGGAAGTGAAGTTGAGAGGAAGTAGTTATGATGTTGCTTATTGTTATGGTTACTTTGTTTTGAGATGCATGTAATTGTTTTTCTGGAGGTGTGACTTCGGGAGTGGCCTCATCCTAGCGCCACTCTGCTCCTCGCGGTTAGAGACAAGTGTATCATATAGATTGATGGTAGGATTGTTTGTTGTTTGCCTTATGACTAACATCTAGCTATTCTAATTGTATGCCTCATTACCATGGTTTTTGCGTATGATTAAGATTATGGTTATGATCATAATGATGAAAATCTTAAATTTATGGATATAAGAGAATGTCAATGTGTATGCTTATGATTATGATTATGATGATGCAAATGCTAAGTTTATGAATTTGAGATTATGACAATGCTTATATTTAAGTTATGGTGATGAGAATGTAGAAATAGAATGCAGCCTACAAGTTATTCATACAATTTGCAATTGTGCATTCATAATGGAAGAGGCAACCCAAGTGGACCTCTATGTCTCACACGTAGTGACTACGAAAGACCTACTTCGGTAGGCCCCTCCACGGGATGGATGGGAATGAGAAGGTACACACCAATGGGTGTGCACTCAGCTATACCCGGTATATGCTATGAGATGTGCATTTATGAGCATGCATGTTGCATTGCATGATTAAAGAGAAAAGAATGTTAAGTGAATCTGTTTATACTCTTGTGCGATTATCATTTTGCTTATACTCTTGTGCGAATGCCATTCTATGATACCATTGGACATGATCTATTGTTATAAATTATTTGATTTGTTATGATACACTTCGCTGAGTTTTGAACTCACGCTTATTTTGTAATGTTTTCTTTAGGTACCTCAAGATCGGCATATGGAAAAGGGCTTTAGCACTACTTTTGCACTAGCTATCACTCAATTTAGTCAATAGCATATTTAAGTTAATGTAATAGATTCCTTCTAATAGTTTGTGTTATGATTAATTCCTTAATTTTGTCTAATTATCTATTGTGAGAAGTCTATGGTTGCTTCATGGTTATGGTTGTTGAGCTCATATCTCGTAATTTAGTCGTGTGGTTATAGCTCATGTTTATGAATAAGTTGTTATCGTTGTTGTTGTTATGTTATATTATTGTTGCTTTAATTTACTCTACCTTGCAATTCGTGCTCTTATAGATATGTTTTGATTATCTAGTAATGCTTGTGTGCTGATTTTTGCTCTAAGTACGTAGTGGTCATGCCAAATTTTTTTCAGTAGATTGGCTGTTTTGTGGTTGTTAGTATTTGTGGGTGTGATATCCAAGGCACGTGGGTGCTAGGGTGTTACAACATTATGCATCAATATAAGGACTAGGGGTATACCACATTGTAGAGATCAGATTATGCATGTTAAATAATAGAAAAGCCATAGTTAGTTTTTGGTACCATTGAGTGTGTGTGGATGAGAGTTTTCTATCTAGGGTTTGCTATTGTGGTGCTTGTCCTTGAGATTACACCATTGAATCTACATGATTCTATTTCTTCATTTTGTGACTATCTTGTTTATGATTTGAGAACGCCCCACTGATTGCTTCTTGTTGGCATTATTAGCTTAGTGCTGATCAACCAAATGTTCCTGCTCACTTGGTGCAAGGAGAAGAAGAGAAAGGAGAGATACTGCTACGGATTCAATTTCACCTGCGATGTCCTAGTTTTTCATTTGTGCCATGCTCATTAAAAGGAAAACGAAGAGGAAAGTGCTACTGAATTTGACTACCGTAAAGATCTGGGCACTCCTATGCACCAACCCCTTAGTTGGCCCATATCAGGGAGGCTAGGAGTGAAGCTACCGAACCATCATAGGAGGCTGAGGGATTGGTAGAAGTGGGGAGTGAAGGTAGGAGGGGAGGCTTGGAGGCAAAATGGATGCCCTTTTCTTTATCGATGTACGCATTTCTCTTTTTCATTGCTTGTCTTCTATTTAGTATGATTCTATTTATGTATGAATTTGGGTTGCACAAAGGTAAAAGATTATATTTGTATTAATTTAGTTTAGTCTCTTAAGCCCACTGTTTATTTTCATCTTGGCTTCACCACTGATAGTAGCCAAACAACAAAATGGGCACCGCCATAAGGCTACAATGGTTCAAGCCTAAACCTGGATTGATGCGAGGTTGGAAACACGAAGGTGACCACATAAGGAGCTTCCATGGCCAAATGTGAAGAAGATGCGGAAGCCTATAGCGAAGCAAAGTTCCCTCATTACATGTGATGATGGATTTGGCTAGAAGGGGCCCATACGTGTTGGCAGCTCCGAATGGGAGGCAACTCGATGGCGACAATGATTGCTTCCTCTCAGTGCGACAACAAATCCATCTTGGAGGTGGCATGGCCACGATAGGGGTGAGCGGATCTAGCTTAGGTAAGATGCTGGCAGTGCTAACCATAGGAGGTGGTGAGGAACAAGGCCAAGGCCACACTAGCCACCGGTCACCACCCTACTTGGTCTAAGAGAGAGAGAGGGACAGAAGAGGGTTAGAGGGAAGGGAACAAATACCATAGAAGTATTGGTAGGTGGCCATTGTTAGCGGTGGAGACTATGGGGAATGTTTTCAAGGAAAGAAAGAATACAAGGGTATTTTCGTCTATAATGGCACATCTCTAATTTTTGGACTTATCGATAGCATATTTCAAAGAAAGAACTCTATAGTGGCATATCTCAATACTAAGAACTTTTTAGTGATATATATCTAAATAATCCTAAAAAGTTATCATCCATACTCGATTAGTCAAAGTTACCATCAATACTCGAATAGTCAAAGTCCAAACTGATGAATAGGCATGATCAGTGGGAGTATGTCTACAACAGGTAGGAATGAAAACGGATCGATTAATTTCCAATCGATTTAGACAATTTTCGGACATGGATTTTATCTAATCGGATATTTTTCAGATAGTATCAGATCGGAAACGAATACGGATTTGACAGCTCACTATTCGTCATATGCTGATATGGATCTGGATAATCCGATTATTTATGGGCCAGATATTCAGATATGCACGTGGCCGACTAGCTACTTTTTTGGCCAAAAATGTTTGTGAATTTCAAAATCGTTTTCTAATTTAATTAATCCATAAAAATATTCAAGTATTAAAATTGGCAAAGCAACTCCAAAAATTACAAAATTTTTAGGGTAGTTCTTGACACAATTTGACATTTAAAAAATTATTTTCAAGAATTCATTAGCTTTTAAATTTTCTTGAAAATTTAAACACTACTGTCTTTAATAAGAAAATATTTTAAATAAGTAGCTAAAAATGCACAAAACCTCATGAATGCATAATTTATTATTTTAAACATAATTCAACAAAAATACAAATCTTGGGTTATTACATGTTCTCCATGAATATTTGGAGCAAATAAATTAGTTCCTTTTTTATTTTTTGTGTATAATTTAAAGGGTTTTCATATTCCGATAAATATCTGTGATCTTATTCGTTTCAATTCGTACGTATTCGCTCCATATCTATATTTAACATTATTCGTATTCATATTCATATCCGGATTATTTATATTCATACCCACATTAGAGAGACAAATTTGATAACAAATATAACAAAACTATTATGCAAATATATCCGATCCATTTTTATCCTACCAGCAGGTGAGCCATGTGCCTAGAACGGCGGATACCGCCACTGCTGAAGTATGGAATAAAAAATTTTCCCAACTAAGTACGATAATGGTAAAAAGGAATTCTACATCCCCAGCCTATACTACTGGTCGTGGCCCACTGTGCTTCAGCCCACCAGTAGCACTCTCCGTCTCCGGCCGAAACCAGAGGGAGCAGCCCGTTCGCTTCTAAGTCTAGGGCGTCTCGCCTCCGCCATCCCCCGGCTCCTACCTACCCCACACCGCTTGTCAGCTTTCCTCCCTCGAATTCTTGTGGCGAGACGAACGCACCCAAGAAACGAAACACAAGCCTCGCATCTCCAAGAGGCAGAGAGGAGCAAGGCCCACTGGCGATGGCGATGGCGGCGCTGCGACGCGAGGCGAGGCGTGCCCTCCTCTCCAGCGCCTGCCCGGCGGCCGCCATGGCGGCGCGTTCCCCCGCCGCCGCCCATCGGTAAGATCTCTCCCACCCCCCGTACTCCTCCCGAATCGATCAGCCTCCGCTTAGATCGGTTGTTCGCTAGAGACTCGGTGGATCTGATCTTCCCCTAGGCGGGTAGCTTCGTTCCACGTGTTCTTGGTCAAACCGACGTTGCCCCCTTTGAGTGCGGGACGCGGTCTAGGGCATGTACAAATGTGTGCCACTGCGAAAGGATAGTGTGGGTGGATGATTCGTGAAGGCTTTGTTGCCATCGAGGTTGAGGCACGTGGGCAAGGGATTTGAATTATCTTGGGAAATGCTTATGTAAAGGGGATTCTAAAATGCCTCTGAGAAGACTGCTCGCTGTGTGTAGGGGTTCTTTTGGACTGCATACGTACTCCTTAGGGAATGGATGAGAAGGGGTAAATAGTTCTGTTGTGTAGTGTCTCGTAACTGGGAATCAAAGACTCGCCGATGTGAGATCAGAACACCACAGCAATTGTATTCAAATTCACCAGCATACACTAAGTCTTGAGGAAGAAGAAAGACAGGGAAAAGCAGGAAGAGCGCAGAGAGGGCAAAGAATAACTCAAGCCATATCGTTGTCAACTTTTCATATCTGCTACAGACACCCTTTTTGTATTACATCACAACTAATCTAGGGCCCACTATTCCATATTGTCGTGTGCTTCTGTATCTTCAGATTGGCTCTGCGTTCCTGCCACGAAAACGTCTAGCTCTTTCCCGCTTCCCTCCTGCTGCTCACTCCTTCTCTGCTTGTGCTGGTCGATGCTTTTCTTGCCCTTGTCGACACTCCTGACACCACCCCCGCCTGGAGAATCTGCTTGCCCCAAGCATTTGCAGCTGGAAAACTTTGCCTGACTGCATTGTAGTCTTCCCACGCTGCCATTGCAGCTGGAATATTAGTCCATTTAATTAACACTTGTGGAACTGCTATGTTTCCTTTCTTGACCAAACGCCGATCCAAGATGACCTCTGGTTCAATAGACTCCACATTGAGATCCGCAATACTTGGTGGAGAGTGAAAGACCGGTGTGAAATCTGGAACAAAAGGCTTGAGCTGGGACACATGGAAAACCGGATGAACTTGGCTACCTGGAGGCAATTCGAGCTTATAAGCTGCTGATCTGATCTTCGTCAGTACTCGATACGGACCAAAATATTTGAATGCCAACTTTGGAAACGGCCGATTGACTACAGATGATTGCGCATAAGGTTGCAACTTCAAATAAACTTGTTATCCCAGTTGAAACTGACGATCGGATCGTTTTTTGTCCGCCAGCAGTTTGGTGCGATTTTGCGCCACTTGCAAATGTCGTTTCAAAAGGGTAGTATGCGCATCTCGTTCTATGATCAGCTCTTTCACAGGTTGAGTCGCGATCTGCTCCCAATCCGGCAGGACACCATATCATGGTTCAACACCATACAACGCTTTGAAGGGAGAACAACCCTATGCGGTATGATAATAGGTATGGTGTTTGGCAACCTAGCTTTTAGATTGACGCCATGAAATGCTAGCCATAAGTCAAGTGCCACTTTGATGCTATTTGAAGGATAAGAGTGTTTTTGCACGTGATATAAATACATCTTGAGGCATTGATTAACTCGTATCACTCTTAGACAAAACAGAGCCATCCGTTTGAGAAAGTTAAATAGCAGCGGATGGTTAAATAGCAGCACGTCATGCATGATGTGTTTGAGATTGTTCTACACAAAAGAAGTCTAGACAAATTTCATATCCATGGCGTGATCGAGGTGGGAGAGATGGCGTTCGCCACTGGACAGGAGACGCCTTGAGGCAGACAAGAGACTAATGAATATCTTATCATGATCAGAGGGTAACTAACTCCAATCAAGGGCAAAGATTTAATTCTAACCTACAAAAGCCACGGAAGATCCAAGGCGGCAGGCTTTTGGTTTTCTAGTTATGAGTGGCTTTTGGCTTTTGCCAGCTTCACAACATTGTCTAAAAATAGCCTGGCTACTTGCGGTGCTGTGAATGGGTGTTTTAGTGCCATAAAGTGAGAGTATTTGGAAAATCTGTCGACAACCACCAAAATAGTGTCATATCCTTCGATCTAGGTAAGCCCTCAATGAAATCCAAAGTCACATCTTGCCAAGCTCCATCTGGTACTAGTAAGGGTTGCAGTAAGCCTGATGTGCGGATATTTTCATGTTTAGCTTGTTGGCAGACACTACATTGTTGAATAACATTACTTACATCCTGTTTAAGTCTGAACCACCAAAACAACTTCTTGATTCGCTGATAAGTGGCGGAAATGCGGAGTGACCTCCCACTGGGCTGGCATGAAAAGCTTGAATGATCTTTGTTTGCAATGCGGAATTGGCACCAAGCCAGATACGCCCGCGATATCTGATGAGTCCTTGATGTAATTCAAACTCTTGTTTGTTTGGGCTATGAACTGCCAAAGATGCCAATAAACGTTGCGTGTTTATATCCGTAACACAAGAGTTGAGGACTTCCTGAATCCACATTGGCTGACATCTAGATATAGCTTGCATGGCCATGAGATGTCCAACTCTGGATAGCGCATCAGCACGATTAGTTGATCCCATTTTGAACTGAAAGCGAAATTGGAGACCCATAAGCTTTGTCATGGCCTTGCGTTGCAAATCCAACACAAGCTGTTGATCCCCTAAGTAACAGAGGCTGTGATTATTTGTTTTTATAATGAATTCTCCTTTTTGCAAATATAAACGCCAGCGATCGACTGCCATAATCACAGCTAAGAATTCCTTTTCATAGATGGATAACTTATGATGGTGTGGACTGAGTGCCTTGCTTAAGAATGCAATGGGGTGTTCTTTTTGCATCAATACTGCTCCAATACCCAAATCGCAAGCATCAGTTTCAATCACAAAAGGCTGGTGAAAATCAGGCATGGCTAATATCGGGGTTTGTGTCATTGCTTGTTTCAAGTCTGCAAATGCCATGTTGGCTTCCAGAGTCCAGAGAAAGGCTTTCTTCTTCAGCAAATTCGTGAGTGGCCGGGAAATGATGCCATAATTCTTGACGAATTTCCTGTAGTAGCCTATCAGACCTAAAAAACCTCTCAATTCCGTGACATTAGTGGGTTGTGGCCAATCCAACATCACTTGAGTTTTTGCCGGATAGGTCGCTATGCCCTAATCAGAAATAATGTCCCAGATAGACAATGCTTGTCTGTGCAAAGGCACATTTCGTCTTCTTGACAAACAATTGATGATGCTTCAGTAATGACAACACTTTTGTGAGATGGTCTGCATGCTGGAGCAAAGTGGGATTGTATATCAGTATATCATCCATGAAGACGATGATGAACTTCCGCAAATATGGAGCTAGAATGGAGTTCATGAGACACTGGAAAGTTGCAGGTGCATTTGTTAAGCCAAATGGCATCACCCGGAGCTGGAAATGTCCATGATGCGTTTTGAAGGCTATTTTCTCCATATCTTCTTCCACCATTCGTATCTGATGATATCCAGATTTCAAATCCAACTTCGAAAAATATCAAGTTCCTGCCAACTCATCAAGCAACTCATCGACCACAGGCATTGGGAACTTATTTTTGATTGTAATGCTATTGAGCTTATGATAATCAACGCAGGATTGCCAGCTATTGCCTTCTTCTGAACGAGCAAAACAGGGGATGCGAACGGTCTCATACTGGGCTGAATTAAACCCGCCGTCAACATTTCTGCAACTTGGCGCTCAATTTCATCTTTGTGCATCGAGGAATATCGATATGGTCTGCTATTGACTGGTGTTGCACTTGGAATTAATGGAATGGAATGATCATAAATCTGGGAATGCGGCAATGCAGATGGTTCAGAAAACACTTCTGAATATGTATCCAGGACTTTCTGAATTTCTGCTGGTAACTCCACTTGTGCCGGATCTGGAACAGTAGTTTCAATCAACGCGATAGCCTAGATTTCATTGCCACTATCCCACTTCTGAAACTGTTTCAAATGCATTGTAGGCAAACCAGTCCGCTAAAGTGTCTGTATCCCTTGCAATTTGATTCGGACACCCTTGGCTGAAAACTCCAATGTCTTCTGTTTCCAATCACATATCATCGGGCTGTGGGATTGGAGCCAGTCCATCCCTAACACAGCTCATAAGCACCCAATGCCAGCACTCGCATATCAGTGTGAAAGGTATATCCCTGCACCCACCATTCCATTTGAGGGACAACTCGGTCACAGTGTAAAGTGTCTCCATTAGCCACAGATACCTGTACTGCTGAAATGGTCTCAGTTTTGTAGTTCGTGCATTCAAGAAAGACAGAACTGACAAAACTGTGTGAACTTCCAGAGTCAATTAACACTAACATTGCTTGATTGCCCACCATTGCTCGCACACGAATAGTTTCACATTCTTCAGTACCTGCTAATGCATGCAGAGATAGCTTATATTGCTCCTGCTCAAACTCCTGATCCATTTCCTCTAAAGTGTGCAATAACTCATCACTGATGCGCTTAGGACCTTCCTATATCTCTGATGAGCTTGAACTCCTGATCCATTTCCTCCAAAGGGTGTCTGTAGCAATAACTCCTGATCCATTTCCTCCAAAGGGTGTCTGTAGCAATAACTCCTGATCCATTTCCTCCAAAGTGTGCAATAACTCATCACTGATGAGCTTGAACCACAGGTACCGGTTCGCGGTTTGCAATGGTGATCCCGTTCATATTTATTGCCACACTTGAAACAAAGACCTCTGGCACGCCGATACTCTCTTAATCGATGTGCTTTGGCTAGCTCATCTGCTGTGGTTTTACCCTGTCCAGTTAGAGAATCCCCACGATAGACCGTGTTGGTCCAAGGGACAACCGAAGGCCTTTGAGGCTTCAGCTTAAACTTCTCCCACTTCTCTTCTTGAATTTACGCCAGCAAACAAGCTCTTCGAACAGATTCAAGTAATTGAATTTCCACTTCATACCTGAGTTCATCTTTAAGTCCCATAATGAAATGATTCACAAAAAACTCTTCAGTGCATGTTTTATGATAGGCCCAAACATTGTACATTGCTGTTTCAAATTGAATTTTATATTCCAACACAGTGCCAGATTGCTTGAGCTATATGAGTTCCCGCATATATCTTCTGGAATCATAAGCTCTGAACTCCGCATCAACTGCTGCCATAAAGTGTTCCCAATTGCCCATGGGATGCTCTTCTTGATATACTTGAAGTCATAAAGTCGCATTTCCCTCCATATGCATGGCCGCAGCTGTTACCCATAATGATTCATCAATTTTGTACATGTGAAAATAGTGTAGACAACGATCCTTCCAGAGACGAGGCTCCTCCTTCAAATTTGGGAAACAACATTTTGGGCACCGGTGGATGCTTCCCTACGCCTGCCCCTTTTGTGTTGTGTGTCGTGGGACTCTGATGCGATCAGTGCGTAGTGGGAGTAAATCCCAGAGGTGGCAATGTGCATTTTCCCAATAACCCCGCCTATGTAGTCGTCAACTCACCTGCGTGTGTTGCCGCCCGCCTGTGCTCTTGGAGGCGTGAAAGTGGCCGATTCTTCTTTGTCTGGTGAACTGTCTGGCGCCGCCGGGTTCCCTTTTAGGGACTGCATCACGCTTTGAAACTGAGTCATCAATCCTGTGATCACCACATTATGCTCTTCCACCTGGGCCTGAATCACCGGGATCACCTCTACTAGTTTGATCTTCTCGACGATGAATTCTAGATCCACCTTCAAGGATTCCAACGTGCATCCATTTGGTCCCACCGAGCCTCCGATTGATTTGTTGCTTCTTCCATAGCGTCGAGAAGAAATTTGGTCTGTACCAAAGGCTTGGGCGGCGCTGTGATGAAAATCGATTTGAACCAACCAAATCATGTTACGCGAACTCGGATTTAATGCCCATGAGAACACGGTAACCTGCTTTGGGATTTTACAGAACAATCGGAAGAGGAGAAAAAAAATATGCCAACAATCGCCGAGCTTTGATACCAAATGTAGTGTCTACTGTCTTGTAACCGGGAATCAAAGGCTTGCCGATGTGAGATCAGAACACCACAACAATTGTATTCAAATTCACCATCATACACCAAGTCTTGAGGAAGAAGAAAGACAGGGAAAAGCAGGAAGAGCGCAGTGAGGGTAAAGAAGAACTGAAGCCATATCGTTGTCAACTTTTCGTATCTGCTGCAGACACCCTTTTTGTATTACATCACAACTAATCTAGGGCCCACTATTCCGTATTGTCATGTGCTTCTGTATCTTCAGATTGGCTCTGCGTTCCCGCCACAAAAATGTCCAGCTCTTTCCGCTTTCCTCCCACTGCTCGCTCCTTCTCTGCTTGTGCTGGTCGATGCTTTTCTTGCCCTTGTTGACACTCCTGACATGTTGCCTCTGGTTCTACCCTTGTAGGAGAAAAAAGGATTGATTTTTGTCAATTTATTGCTCTTTTGCTATGGAAAGAGTATGCCATTGTATTTGATTCGTGCTTTCACGCTGCGTACAGTGAAAATGTGCATATTGTGCTGTAGGTTTTATTTTCACTTGCTCGCTCAGACACTGAATTATGAGGAAGGTGCACTGTGTTTTGGTGTTTCTTTAGAAGATGTATAATTTGTGAATATGTATTACTCCCTCCGTTCAAAAATATAAAGCGTATTTTGACTTTGCATAAGGATTAATTATGGTTACGTTGAAATTGAGAAAGATATGAAAGAAAATGACGTAGATGCCCCCATTTAATTGTTTTGAAAGATGAGAGATAGTACTTTGTGTGGGTGGTCATGAATAAATGCATATGGTTGGGAGAGAATAAACAGGGGTATAGAAGGAAATCCCTCATTAAATCTACATCCAAGCCTTATATTCGTGGACAAGACCATTCAAAAAATAAGCCTTATAAATTTGGACGGAGGGAGTAGAATTTACCGCTTTAAACAAATGACTTGTTTGGTTGGTTATATTGTTGGTATGTGATGTTGAAAATACGATGTCAAATTGCACATCTTTTAGGTACAAGTAAGAATCTACTGATAACGCGAAACAATATGATATAATACCTGTTGTATATGACTGTGCTATTGCACTTTATTTATTTGGTTCTTCAGAACATTAGCAGCTGTTTGCACTATATTTTTGTTATTCAGACAAAATTTATTGCATTTCTCAATCATCAGGGAGATTGCTCCGCTTGGTGGACGGTGCATTTCAACACAAGTCGGTGAGGATCTTCATTCCTTGTCATGTTACTTCACAGATCATATTTATGCAATCAAAACAATTTATCGGTTCCTATACAAATCATCTACAGTGAGGAACCGCATGAAGAGTGTCAAGAACATCCAAAAGATTACAAAAGCAATGAAGATGGTTGCAGCATCAAAGCTTCGAGCTGTTCAAACAAGAACAGAAAATTCACGTGGTCTATGGCAACCATTCACCGCTCTTCTTGGCGATGCTCCTAGTATGTATACAAGTCATGTTGTCATATCTTATACAATTGTTTGTAGCTTCTTGTCTATTTGCCTTTGTCTTGTCCATTGTTAGGCATTCTTCTATTTTCATTTTTTGCTTCGTATTTGTGAGGGTGGCTGGGTGGGATGTAGTGTTGTTCCTTCTAAATAAGCAGAAATGTTTGGTTAATCATTTGAATTTTCAATATAGTGACGTAAGTGTGGACTCATATGTAACATCTAATCACTAAATGCTTGCATTTTCACTTGTTTAAAAATGCACCACGGTTGTCATGGTTTCTTCACCATGGAAATCTAGCACATTTGATGATTTAGAGATCCACAGTTCTTAAGTAAGAAATCAACTATTGATCTCCCAAATAGACAATATCTCACAAATATTGTCTATTTGGCAGATACTTTTTAAGATTTTATTTCATGTGGTTGAAGCATAGAATCCTTAAACTTTGGGTTCAGTTGTTAACTTCTTTGTGCAATCACCAGGTGTTGATGTCAAGAAGAATGTTATTGTAGCCATTACCTCTGACAAGGGTCTCTGTGGTGGTATCAACTCTACATCAGTTAAAGTCAGCAAAGCACTCCACAAGATGACTTCTGGTAATTTGTTTACATGGTTATTTGGCATAATTAAATGGCCCAAGTATTCAAAACTACTACTTCTACTTCTTGTAATCAGGTCCTGAGAAGGAAAGCAAGTATGTCATATTGGGAGAAAAGGGTAAAGTTCAACTCATTCGTGACTCCAGGAATAGTATTGAGATGACAGTATCTGAGTTGCAGAAGAACCCTATTAACTATACACAGGTCAATTTCTTGCTGTGCTTTTACCATTCTAGTGTACATAAATTTTTAGCTTGCAGTGTTATTTGTTGTATTCATGTGTTAATAAATTTTTAAGAGACAATGCTTAGAAATAATTACGGAGATTTATGTTTTCATTGTAAGAGAATTATGTTGTAGAATTTTGGATTTTGCACAAGAACCCCTCACCAAATGTGCTTTGATTGATTGCTTGAGACCGTACACCATACCTAATTTTTGTCCTGGTGTCACATAGGCTTTCTTAGTTGGAGCAATTTAGAACTCGGCTTGTATATGCAGTGCCTATTTCGTGTTGTTCAAACCAAGTGTGGACTTCTTAAGCACTGTAAAATCATATAATTAAATTGATTGATATTTCTGTTCTTAATGTATTTTTTTCTTTGCAATCATATCCCTCTTCATTCCTATTTCCCAGGATTTTTTTCCAACATGTAAAACAGCTTGTTTCAATCAAATAAAACAGAACTTAATTTACTTTTATTTACTAAGCAAACTGGCATTTCAAAGGGTTTACACTGGATAGTTTGCTTGAAAATAATTGTGTTTCCAGAAAAACGTTTTTTTCTATTTTAACCAATTATTTATTTTCAGGACCAAATGGAATGCATATTTGTTTATCTTTGACTGAGTAAATTTGACTCTCTTAAATGATTTTTCAGATTGCTGTGCTGGCAGATGATATATTGAAAAATGTTGAATATGATGCCCTGAGAGTTGTTTTTAACAAGTTCCATTCCGTCATATCATTTAAGCCCACGATGACAACAATACTGTCCCCAGAGGTGAGAACTGGTTTTAAGGCCATATGGGTTTGTGCTTACAGACCTAAGCCCACTTCAATGATTTCTGACTTAGTTGCTACTGATTTTAATTCTCCTTTCATTTTTAGATTATGGAGAAAGAATCGGAATCTGGTGGGAAGGTCAGTGACCTGGATTCATATGAAATTGAAGGAGGTGAAACAAAGTCAGAAATTCTGCAGAATCTTACCGAGTTCCAGTTTTCTTGTGTAAGTGCTGTGTCATCGGATTATTGCTTGAGCATTACTTTTAGTAGTTCCATCAATTTTAGGGGATGAAATGCCTATAACTGCTCCCTCCCAACATTTCTTATATAGATTAAAAAGTGCAGATTATTTGGTTGAAGTTTTGCTGGCAGGATGTCCTCTTAATAATGCCTTGAACTTCTTCTCTTGGCAGGTCATGTATAATGCTGCTCTAGAGAATGCATGCAGTGAGCTTGGAGCCCGTATGTCTGCTATGGACAGCTCCAGCAGAAACGCTGGTGAAATGCTTGATCGTCTCACACTCACATACAACAGGTATCTCTCCTTTTTTGCTTTCATTTCTGTTAATGCAGTAATCTTATGTGCCAGTATTGGAGAACATTAATATATCCAAACATAAGATATGAAAGAAGAGTGCTGATTCACTTGATTTTATCTCTGCAGGACACGTCAAGCATCTATCACTACCGAACTCACTGAGATCATATCTGGTGCCTCCGCTCTTGAGGGATAATGATGAAATTTTTGTTCATCTTTTTTTATTTTTGCTGTTTCAACAAAGGCTACTTATCATCTGAAGCAACCTTTTGTTTGCCATCACAAGCGGATCCTCATGCTAAGTTGCAATAATAAGTCCGGTTACGTGACGGTGCTATGCAGATGTGCTTGTCACAAACTGGTGCTATGCAGATACGCTTGTTCCAAACTCAAAACTTCTTTTGTCCAAAGTTGCGGCATATTGTTCAAGGATGTTCAACGAGACATGCCCATTTTGCATAAATGATGACTAATGGAATTCTGTGTTGCCTTTCTCGTTTGCTGCATCTATTCATCGGGTTTGAATATCTGCCTATTTAACTATGGGAATTTGGGTAGCTATATGCCTAAAGTTCAACCAGAGCATGCATAATCCGAAGTTATTATTTGATTGGTTTGGACTGTAGACATTTATGTAACTTCTACCATTCCGCTCCAGTTGAAATGCTTGCTACAGCATGCAAATTTGCGCTACCTCAGTAAACATACACTCAAACTTGGTGTAGATGTACCAGCTACAAATCAACAGAGAAAAGAATCATGTAACACAGGTAGATTTTTATGTAGTAAACCTATGGAGGGGAATTAATGAACAATGGGTTATTCGGGCAACAATTTCCTCCAGCGTTCATCGCCTCACATATAGGTGGTACGTCGACGGGCGTAGGATCTTTCCAAACAAGAATTGTAGATGTTGTAATTTGGACCTGCTTGCTGATGGACATGAAACGTAGAAGTAGACATAAGATATAATACAAATTAGAGTATCTCCAGCAGAGCTTCTAAACCAGCCCTTAAACCTTAAAATAGGGAGTTTATTAAAAAATACAGATCCAGCAGAGCCCCTAATCCAGCCCCTAAAATTATGAGACCCCTAAATTTGCCTCCTCAGCCCCAATTCCCACGGAGCCCCTAAACCTTAAAATAAGGAGTTAAGTGAAGGATGGCTTGCATTAGTTATTGCCGCAATTGGCGTGTCTTTCTTTGGATGAGTTGCAACTATTGCATCTGCAACGATCTTGATGCTCTCTTGCTTTTATTTGTTGTGCCTATTTCAGAAGAAATATTTCATAGGGTGAGATTAAATGATAGATACATGGTGAATGATTAAGCAATTTGGCGATTCCAATCTACCTGAGGGAGGAGGAGTACCAACGGCGCTTCGTAGTTTGATTCATTGTTCGGAGTTTCTATTTATCTATTTATCATGTTTTGAAAATTTTAAATTTAAATTTAAATATCATGTTTTTAAATTGTAAATGTTAATATGCTTATGTTTTATGTATTACAAATATTTTTGATTTAATTTTAGTGGTGTCAAATGAAGATTATACATAGCGGATATGTTAAAATAGGAGAAAAAGTAAAATAGAGGTTGAGATTTAGGGAATGTTGCTGGACTTGTGCTCTGAAAATAAGGCCCCAAAAAATAGGGGGAGTCCCTAAATCCAAAATAGGGTCCCTGTGCTGGAGATGCTCTTAGAGCCTGTACAATAATAAAGACAGCTGCTATCTATATACTACATGTTATCTAAAGACAATTAAAGGCATCTATCTTAAAGTTGTTACTATAAGATTCTATGATCTTTTAATTATAGTATACAAAAGTGTTTATTATATACAATAACTCACGTAGTGGTATTTTATGCTATCTATATAATCATCTTTTTATCAAGAGATAATTATACTCTTCTCTCTTTGTTCCATATTAGCAAAAATCTTGTATAGCAAAACACATGGATAACTAACATTACGTCATTGTACAAACCCTCACAACATTGTCTCTGTTGATATGATGGGGTATGGATGTATAACTTGCCAGAAAAGTTTTGCTCCTGTGCTGTGAATGACCCCGTGTGTAATATTTGTTTCTGCCATAAAAAAATTGCCCATTTTGTTTCTATCATTCTTTTGCGTATTTATTTTTGCCACACCATCCAATTTTCTTAATGGGGTTTGGTTGTTAAGAAATATGAGAAATATAAAAACAGAATTTGAAAAAGATAAAAAATACTAAAAAATTTAGAGACCACTTCTGAACAAAATTTTACTTGCATAAAAGTTTTTTGTCTGTAAAATTCTAGCAATGTTCCATAAAAATAAAAAATAAATTGTCCAGAAGTTATCCATTGATTTTTTTCTGTATTTCTTGATTTGTATGATCTTTTCTTAATTTTTCCGACAGCTCTTAATGGTCAAATCCATCAACTTGATGCAAAAGTGGACAGAATAGCAAAAAAAAAAAACACACACACACACTGAAGAGTGAAAAAAAAATGAGCAAATTTTCGATAGCAAAAACAATGCTACAACAGGAAGGAACATTTGTAGGAACAAAATTTTTCCCAAATGGGGAGGTGAAACTAGAAATTTTTTCATGCGTTGCACTTTTTACACGTATAACTGTATAATATTGTACAATGGTTTTGCAAAATTATAAATCCAACATATATATTCAAAATTTGCTAAAAGTACAATACAAATAATTCTAAGGTGTTATAAATCCCAAACTATCAAAATCGGAATCAATTGAATCAGCACTTATTACACTGAAGAGATGTTGTCACATTTTTCAAACCTTTAGAGCTACGGATGTATACTTCACCCCTCACTTAGATCCGTCCCTTCCTCATACCCCGTATTTGTAGCATGAAGAGGTATACGTTGAGATTGTTGTGAGATAAGAAAATCTAAACCAAATATAGTTAGAACTCTATCTCTTTATGGTGTAGTTGAATCCGAACTCTCCTCTCACACTACTATATATATCGGGTACCCCTTTTGTAAACGATTGAATCAATAAAAGCAAGAGAGAACTCCATCCATACATTGTATGTCTATTGTTCTTACTCCTGTGATTACAACTACAACTGGCGATTGATTGTTGACGCTCGATGACGTTTTACAACATGTTATCAACACGAGTCTCTACCACAACGAAGAGGATCGTCGACGACAACGAACGATCTACTACCGGTAATTGATCGTCCGATCCGACAACTCGTCATCACGCCGGCACCCACTCGGATTGCCAAAAAAGTCTTACGCGACTCTATCCTACGCGATAGTCTACAGAATTTCCCTCAAATCCAATCAAGGTAATAGATTGGCATGAACTATTGAATCGTGACTCTTGCAATAATTCGATCCTGCAGATCGCTCTTTCTGATCATCAAATCAAGTTACTGTTCATACATTAAAAAAAATCGTCGATGTTTGCGGCGGCGCCCACTTGGGATGACGAAGCATCAAGTGATGGCCGAATCGTGCCTTCGCCCGCAGTTGGAGGCACCGACGTGTCAGGCCCCTGATGAATCGGAAGAGGAAACGGACCTAAAATCACGAAGCAGCAGCAAAACCCAAAGGAGAACTGATCGAATCGCCAGCCAAGAAGTTCACGATAGCACAGAAACAAACAAATTACCCTAACAAACTAAGAATACTCTAGAGGCTAAATATGAGAATATGCTCTGCCCCTTCATTTCAGTCATTCCGGCTTTTATAGCCAGTACATAGTTCTTTTACTGCGATCATTTACGCACAGTAATTCCAACCGAAAAGGTAAAACAAGCTACAGAGAAGCCATTTAGCGATACTTTGCCAGGAGTTACTGCTCTTCGTCATTTCATCCCACCGTTGGATCTTTGTAAATAAAATCTGGACCCTCTGCTCCCAGTTAAGTGATGTCGTTTGAGTAGGTGACTGCAATGCCGAGTCTGAGCTGTGCCTCCTTCTTCTACCTTGGGTCCTGACATTTCCCCCTCCAAAAGACAGAGCTTGTCCTCAAGCTTAAAATCAGAAAGAAAGTTGCAGATGAAACCAGCAGCTTCCCAGATACCATCATCTTCAGTCATATTTAGCCACTGAACAAACCATTGGGTAATAGCTACCCCTTTCCTTGTTACAATTCGCCTAGCCCATACAGCAGTTGGTACTGGCTTGATCCTGCCATCTGATGTGTGAAATGCATCCGTCAGAACTGACTTGAGATCATGCTTGTCCCCTAAAGACCATCGGCCCTTGTAATTGAGGATTCCAGCTTCCATTTTGTGTTTACCAGTCTGGTCTACCCCAGTCTGCAAGTTACTCCTGAGTTTTGCCACCTTAGCTTCTGGCTCACAACTAACTTTAACAACAAAGACCTCTTCTGGAAGAATATACATGATGCCAGCACACGCTTTCGTTTTAGCATCTGATTGATCAAGTCTAGCAAATGCATCAGCTTCTTGATTCTCTATACTCTTTGTATACTGAATTTGGAAAGCAAATACCAATAACTTCAACATCAAGCTATGCTGTCTTCCATCAATTGATTTCTGAAAAGTAGTAAATTTTAAGCTTTGCAAGTCCATATTAATGATCACTGTGTTCCCCAATAGATAGCACCTCAGGTTTGGAGGCTCTGTACTCTTCTTCAAATGAATCACTTGGTCACATTCACATTTTGGCAGCAGCCCAACTATCACATCAACAACATCTGCTATCTTCTTCGAAACAGTTGATACACAGGCTGAACTGATAATATGGCCCAAGTATTCAATAGTGTATACTGCAAAAATGCATTTAATTTTATTAGTTACTAGCTGGTTCTCCTTCAAGACCTTTTCAATTTCTGCTGGTAGCTGTAGCTCCACAATATTACTATCTGCTGCTATTGGATTGATTTTTATGAAGTATTCATTTGGCCTTTTCTGAACCAACTTTTGCAGCCATGCAGCATTCACATGGAAATCGGCAATAGGAGAAGTATGATCTGGAATGTGAATAAGTAGGCCATCCTTCCTGATAGTAAGTTTTTTCTTCTTGAGGCCAAATAAAATGGGACTTTGCTCATAAATCCAATCTGAGTCAAGAATAATGTCATAATTGGCCCATCCAAGTAAATTGAATGTGGTGACAAAAGTATGGCTTTGAATATCATACTGAAGTCCCACTACTTCCGTCGATGAAGCTAGTTCTCCTCCAGCTGCTGTTACAATTTGAATTGGCATGAAGCTTAAAGTATATCCCTGTTTAGCAGCATGTTCACTGTCCCTAAAGGATTTAGTACTCCCTACCAGTACAACAGTAGCCAGACCAGCAGTGTCTTGGACTGCATAAATTGATAATTGCATAAGTTGCTCCTCTGAATCAGTGTTTTCTTCCTTAATCGGACTTCCTGAATCAGTCAAGAATCCAATCTCAGCTAACCCTTCCTTTTCATTCTCTCCACAGTCTTCCTCATCCACATGCATCAAGATGCCATGTAAAGTTTTTTCACCTTGCACTGGAGATGGTATCCTAGAACCCATGATTCATTACAGTGCCAATAGGTGCAGATTTTCTTGTCAGCTTGTCCAACCTTTGGTTGTTCAGTATTATCTTCGGTATTCACTTTCGGTGAGAAAGTTTTTGGGTTCGTTGCCTGATACTGATGTTTGTACTCACTGCTGCCTTGACTTTGCCACCTAGTTAATGCTGCTTTCTCAGCCAAATTGGCAGTCAACATATAATTGGCATTATATTGAGTGAGATCCTTCAGAATCATAGATTGTCCATCTTGGGTAATCATGCATAATCTGTCTTTGAGATCCAACATTATGGGGCTGTGAGCATGAATCCAATCAGCTGGCATTATATTGAGTGAGATCCTTCAGAATCATAGATTGTCCATCTTGGGTAATCATGCATAATCTGTCTTTGAGATCCAACATTATGGGGCTGTGAGCATGAATCCAATCAGCCCCTAATACAATGTCATAGTTTCCCAATTTAAACAGCTTGAAAGTCGTATTGAGAAGACACTTCTGAATTTCATATTGCAATTCCTTCACTTTATCTTCTGAAACTAACTCTCCACCCCCAGCAACTGTAACTCGTTTGAGAGCCCTTGCACTGACCGAGTATTCCTTCCTCACTGCAAATTCATGATCCATAAAGGAATTTGCACAACCACTATTCTTGGGACTGCCAGAAACAATGACCAAACCAGCTAAATCAAGTGGTATTTCCTCATCTGCCACTTTTGCATTCATGTCCTCTCTTTGCATCAGCAAAGTATGAAGAGCATTGCTAACCTTGCATTGTTGTTTATGTCTGGGATCCCCAAGAGCCTTGCAGTGCCCAACATGCTCAGAATTCACTTCTTCAGAGTCTGATAACTCATTGGCTGCCCTTTTTCTGCACCCTCATTGGAATGCTCATATCCTTCTCCCTTCTTAAGAACTTTCTTAAGGATTTTCTTATCATCCCCTATTTCTGTAGCAGTCTTCTCTGGTTTTTTCATAGTTTTAACAGCTTTAGCAAGAGCAGGACAGAAGTACCCATTTACCTGAGGACCAACATGTTCCGTATGAGTTCCTGAGTGCACAGCTTGAGAAAATGGAGGCTCGACAAAGACAGCGTTTCCTACCGGAACTCCTCCACTTAAACTTCTATATGAAGGGTCTGCAGATGTTCTGATAGCGGAAGTGGAAATGGATGGAAAATGATTCCTAACAGTGTGGATTTCTGGGTACTGATTTGTTTGGAAAACCATACCTCCTGGATAAACTCCTCCAGAGCCCAACTTATGAGATAGAATTGGGTGTTGATAAGCTGGTATATGTGGTGGAAATCCTGTTGTTCCTGATCTAATCTGTTGATAAAGGCTAGGACCACTCCCTAAGTTAGAACTATTTTGTATTGGCAACATTTGTGGCTGAACCTGGACAGAAGTTCCATTCGTATTGAACCCTCCATATAAGTTTCTCTGAGAATCAAGAAACTGAACACCAGGATAATGCAGGTTTTGAGAAACACCTCTACTCAGTGTGATACCCAGTTCAGTTGGTTGATCAAAAGTTGGATGATGGTACATAGATACCTGCTGACTACTACCTCCACGGCCCAGCAGTAAAGAGGAGTATGTTTGTTGAGGCACTTGAGGTACCTGGTGATGAGATCCCTCCAAAACTACCTCTGAAACCCTCAACGATCCAACCCTGTTCAGATCTGAAGGAATGGAGACAGGAGTACCTTCGCCAAAAACAGATGATCCAGACTGTTTCAAAGGATTTGCCATAAAACATGATCTGCCCAGGAGCATGTTTTTAATCTCCACCAAATCAGTTTTGAGAGTCTCCAGATCTGATTGACATACCTTTATCTTTTCAATCTCCTGCTGAACATCCATTAAGAATCTACTGGGATCCTTGCTGATTTCGAATCAGAAGCAGTAAACACTGAATAAGTCCACAGATTGGGGGATTTTACAGCGTAGCTAACCCCACTCTCAAATACACCAATCCAATCCTGTACTCCGAGGAAGAACTGCTCTGATACCAATTGTCAGGCCCCTGGTGAATCGGAAGAGAAACGGACCTAAAATCACGAAGCAGCAGCAAAACCCAAAGGAGAACTGATCGAATTGCCAGCCAAGAAGTTCACGATAGCACAGAAACAAACAAATTACCCTAACAAACTAAGAATGCTCTAGAGGCTAAATATGAGAATATGCTCTGCCCCTTCATTTCAGTCATTCCGGCTTTTATAGCCAGTACATAGTTCTTTTACTGCGATCATTTACGCACGGTAATTCCAACCGAAAAGGTAAAACAAGCTACAGAGAAGCCATTTAGCGATACTTTGCCAGGAGTTACTGCTCTTCGTCATTTCATCCCACCGTTGGATCTTTGTAAATAAAATCTGGACCCTCTGCTCCCAGTTAAGTGATGTCGTTTGAGTAGGTGACTGCAATGCCGAGTCTGAGCTGTGCCTCCTTCTTCTACCTTGGGTCCTGACACGACGGCGTCGCCCGAAGTCCTTTAGCCCGCCGTCTTGTGACACCGGCCGTTTTCCTGGCCATGGCGCCCCGCTCATCGCGGCCGCTCGCCCTGCCGGCGTCCCTCTCGTCGCGGCTGTGCGCCCGGCGACTGCTCCCGTGGCTCGGAGCCCGCCACTAGTGCTCGCCGACTGCCTCGCGACTCGAAGCTGCTCAGCCACCGGCTCTGATCGGCCGCCTCGGCGCCGCGTGTGCTTCACTTCGCGCCACCTCGGCCGTGTCGCCATGCGCCGCCTGATGTCGAACTCGGAAGCACCACCGCGCCCGAAGCCGTGTGGCGGCGCCCCGAGCCCGAAGCGGCGCGGCGGCGCCCATAGATCCGGTGGCGGCGCCTGAGCCCGAAGCTCGTGCGGCGGCGCACGTAGCTCCGGTGGTGGCGCCGATCCAGTGGCGGCATTGATCAGGTGGCGGCGCCCGAAGCCCGTGCGTCGCAGCCCGTAGCTCCGGCGGTGGCGATACTAGAAGCCTGCGCGGCGACGCCCACAGCGGCGCAGAGTGGCTCGGCTTCTTTTTGGAGTTTGTGGTGGTAGCTGAGAAACCCTAAGCAGCCGGCCTCTTTCTTTTGGTTCGGTCCATTTTCTCGGGCCAAGAAGACCAAACAGGCCACCGTTTCGGGCCAGTAGCCCATGCCAACCGAGCCAATCCGGATTGGCCGAAAGTACTGCATGGGAATTAAGTGCCAGGCCGCCGAACAAGCTAGAGGGGCCGTACGGCCCAGTGACCTTACGGCCCGTCTGTTGATAAAATGAATATCTAATTTTTATATTTCCAGAAATTAATTAATATATTCTGTCAATTGATGCTAAATCCTAAAAATAGTTTTTCTAGGTTATGGACCTTCGTAAAAGTTTGATAAATTAGTATTTAGATCATCTTTGGAAGTTTATTCTATGGATTATTTTCTTGCTTTACACCATGATTTATATGTGATAAAATTTATGTTCTGTTATTTAAGTAATTCTAAAAATTGCTTAGTAATTAACAGAAATGTTAGAAAATTATGGAAATAATCGAGCTATCAAAACGGTTTGGGATTGAGGGCATAAGTGGTTGGGTTGTTGATTTCAGTTTTGAAGAAACGGATACATGACAATTGGTGTATAAGGAAAACACACATAAGGCTAGGTTTCTTAATTGGCGTCCGGAATTGGGAAGTGCTTTCTCCCTCATGTGAACCCTCGGGGCAGATTGACATGGCCAAGAGTCATGTTGACGGAGGCATTCATTACATGATTTCATAACCAACCAACAAGTGCTACATAAGATGTAATTAGCATTATGCCAGGTTTATTTCACGCTGAAATTTATCCTTCTGTTAATTAGTAATTATGAAAATTGCTTAATAATTAGCAGAGGAAAATTTATTATAAAATGCTAGGAAAATCCTAGAAAATCTGTGATAATTATCTACTGAATAGATATAGACCATACTTTACTGATTCAATAACAAAGCATACAAAATAATATTTTACCTGAAGTAAAATCCCTGTTTTGTTTGCATATAGGATATATCTGACATCGCAAAGAAAGAATTTGCTGAGCTCGCCTGAATGGCAGTAACTACCTCACTTAGGCAATGGATGCCAAGATCAACTTGACAGCCCGATCCCTTGGAATCACAATTTCCCAGCCTGAAGCTGGTGCTCCTGCTCTCCCTGAAACTACTAAATGTGCAGCTTTGCACTTCCTGAGGCACCATCTCCATGCGGACCTGAAAGCCGAATATTTGATAGAGGAGGACCCGCTGACCCTATGGAATTCCCTGAAAGAACGATATAACCAAAGCAAAGATCTGTTCTGTTGCCAGAAGCTCAACGTGAATGGACCCTCCTACGCTTCCAAGATTTTAAGTCAGTGGCAGCGTACAACTCTGCCATGCACAAGATTGTTGCCAAACTAGCGTTCTGTGACCAGAAGATCACAGAAGCTAAAAAGATTGACAAGACTTTGTACACATTCCACCTCAACATGAGAATACTGCAGCAACAGTATCGTCATGCAAAGTACCATAAGTACTCTGAGCTAATATACGTTCTGCTAGAAGCAGAAAAGTATGATGAACTTCTAATGAAGAATCATCAAGCCCTACCTAGTGGGAGTCATGCATTGCCTGAAACACATGCAAGCGCTCAGTAGGCTAATAGTAGCAAAGGCCGCAGAAAGGGCCAAAAGTAGAAAGGGGATAAATGAAAAAATGACAAAAATCATAAAGGAAGAGGTAAATCCCAGTGGGAAACGAAAGGAAATGAATCAGGTCACTTCCAAAAGAAAGGACTAACAAATAATGCTGTCGATCCTAAACAACCATGCTATAGGTGTGGATGTACTGGTCATCGGTCACGTACATGTCGCACCCCAAAGCATTTGGTGGAGTTATATATGAAATCCACTAGGAGATTCTAGAAGAATCAAGAGAACAAGGCGGAGGCGCACTTCACCTCTCAACCTGTTGTTGACAATAAAATGGAGTTGGACGATAATCAAGCCTCCGACCCCACAGAAGAATTCAAGAAGGCCCTCCTTGGTTATGGTGATACTCCCATGGAGGAGGAGGATCTCATTGGGGATAAGCTAAAAGAATTCCAAAAGAATAAAGACAAGTCCTAGGAGGACGATATAAATGATTTATATGGAGATATGGAGTAGTCTCCCAGTTTTCCTTTAGAGTCGATGTCGTATTATCCTTTAGAGTCTCCTTAAGAGTCTCATTTATCAGCTTAATCTTTGTGTTTCTGAAAGAACAATGGTCTACGCTCCTATTGAGCGATTATCAGTCAAATAAAATGTGTTTTTTCTAGGAAATTTATCATGCTATGCTTGTTCTATATTATTTATGATGAAAACCAGAAGTTTATGTTGTGATGAAAACCATAGTTAAAACCCCAGAAATATTTAAGATCTGGCATGATCGTCTGTGTTATCCTGGGTTGAATATGATGAGAAGAATAATAAATAATTCTGTTAGCCATAATATAAAATCTACAGACTTTCCCAAACCAAAAGCTTTTATGTGCCTAGCATGTGCTAAAGGAAAGCTGATAGTGCGTCCCTCTCACCTTACAAATAGGGAAGTATCACTGAATCTCTTGGAGAGAAGTCGAGGTAATATCCGTGGACCAATTCAGCCCCCGTCGGTCCCCTTCAGATATTTTATGGTGCTAATAGATATATTTCTACTAGATGATCCCATGTATGTTTCTTATCTACTAGGAAGCATGCCTTTGCTAAATTAATCGCCCAAATCTTTAAATTAAGAGCCTTCTTTCCAGAAGAAAGGACTAAGTCTATTCGAATGAACAATACTAGCGAGTTATCTCAAAGCATTTAATGATTATTATAAAGCTTCTAAAATTAATGTAGAGCATTTTGTACCTAATGTCCACACTTAAAATGGCCCTGCAGAGTCATTATATGATGAGGACATCACTATCTTCGATATAGCCATACCGACAACTCAACGACAAGATGGAATGATGAAAGGACCAGTTACGCGAGCTCGTGCACGTCAGCAAATGGTCAACATGGTGCTATGGAATTATGGAGAAGCACCATCTCGTGAAGCAGACAGAATACGCCAGCATGTAAAGAAGATGAAGACTCCTCATATAGATGGGCCGGCCCATAAGGAGGCGCCATGCATCATGGAGGAGGCGCCATGGCCAGGTTGGACCTAGCTCACGGCTGGCCCAAGGTGGCTAGGCGCCCCCCTCCTAGCCCACACGGCTCAAGGTGGCTAGGCGCCTCTCCCACTCCTAGCCCACACGGCCCAACTGCACAGATTAGTACCATATGGCTTAGTGCTTAATCTCTGGCAGCCCTTACACTAATATAAAGCATGTAATAGGAGCCACAAAGGACTTGGGTTTTGTTTAGGAATCAGTTTAGCTTCTTTGCTACTGTCCGTGCAAGCACGTGTCGATTAGACTGTTTGCGCACGTGTAAACAAGACTCCAAATTTCAGATTGGTTTGCCTAAATTCAAATAATCATATTTGCAATTTCAGATTGCTTGTTATCTTGTTCTTGCTCGTTCTCGATTGCGTGCAGGATTGTTGTTCGTGCTTCGGCAGGAACAACAAAACAGGAGATTGGTGTACCGGTTGCTAAGGCGCAAGCGTCGTGGACGGTTGTAGTCGGGCCGCTAACGTCGAACTCCGAATCGAGATCGAGAGTTTCCTCGTCTCTCATCAAAAGATCGGGCCACATATCCTATCATTATATTAAAAGAACAAAACTTACCATATTGCTTGGCCGCTCTTGCAGAATAATTGGCTTCCCACCAGTTGTTAGGGCCACACAGTGCTGCATACTGCGGTAATAATTCAACTCAGACCAACTGCATATTACGAAATTTTCCCGTTGCAGATAGTGCGTGGAAAAGAGTTAAGTATTTCCCATCTGCGAAAATCTGGCTGTGCTGTATATATACCAATCTCTCCACCACAACGTACAACCATAGGACCTCATCAGAAGTTGAGGATCTATGTGGGTTATGAATCTCTGTCATGTATTAAAATACCTAGAGCCTATGACAGGGGATCTGTATACACGGCTCGGTACGCTGATCATACTAAGGACATTTTTCGGCATTAGGGGGAGATAAGTGCCACATTAGAGAATGCCAAGTCCTTAGATCCATGCACTAGAGAGATCGAACTTGAAGTTCGAAGGATAATGAATCTGGAATAAATAAGCTAATAATCTACCAAATGCCTTCACTGGTCATAAGGGAGTGAAAGATCTCATATATCTGCAGTATATACACCTGAAAGAGTAGAAATACCCTAGAAGGATATTGAACCTACTCTTGACCCTCATGATAAGAAGAGGGGGGGCCTCCAGGTGCACGGGACTCAATTCCGCAGAGACGTCCGCAGAAGTGGAGAACCGAACAAATGAGAACACTACCTGTGACAGTAGAAGAAACTCAACCTGATATTGAGAAAATCCTTGAAGTGAGCCATCCCGGAGATGGTAACATCCCTGAAGTGATTCATCCTGAAGATGATAACCCCAGCATATATTTGCGCGCATAATTCCACGTTGGGAAGTCGGAACACCCAGACTCCTTCGTTGTGGGAAATCACGAGGAGTTAGAAGAAATTAATATAGATATATCCCCGAAGTGATGCAGGAGGAATGAATAATAGAAAGACTACAATTGTCGACATATATTTGCCTCTAAAATTGCTAAAAGCTGGATCCAGAACAAAAATCCATGGCAGAGTGCCAGAAGCGCTCAAATAGGGTCAAACAAAAGATGCAATTGAGGCAGCGCTCGCTTAATAAAAGGAAAGTATTCAGTCCTGTTGACCGAACACCTCCTAAAGTGATTCCCTGTAGGATCAAAAAGCGAGGCTTGTAGCACAAGGGTTCACGCAGAGACCCGGCATCGATTACGATGAAACCTATTCTCCTGTGATGAGTAGAATAACGTTCCGATATCTAATATCAATGGCAGCTAGCTTAAAATTAGAAATGCAGTTGATGGATGTGGTGACTGTATATTTATATGGGTCACTAGATTCGGACATTTATATGAAAGTCCCAGATCCTAATAATCGCAACATGTATAGCATCAAACAGCAGAGATCGCTATACGGATCAAAACAGTCGGGAAGAATGTGGTATAACCGGCTTAGTGAGTTCCTCCTGAAGAAGGGATACTCCAATGATGATGATTGCCCCTGTGTGTTCATAAACAAATCCCAGAATGGATTCTGTATCATCTTAGTGTATGTCGATGATCTGAATATCATCGGAACCATAGAGGAGATAAAGGAAGTAAGTGCTTACCTCACAACGAAGTTTGAGATGAAAGATTTGGGTAAAACCAAATTTTGTTTAGGCCTGCAGCTAGAGCATCTCCCAAAAGGAATTCTTGTTCACCAGTCTTCCTATACCCGGAAGGTATTGGAGAGGTTTAATATGGATAAATCACATCCCTTGAAAACCCCCATGGTTGTCGATCCTCAAGTGGATAAAGACCCATTCAGACCGAGGATGGAAAATGAGGAAGTCTTAGGACCTGAAGTCCCATATTTAAGTGCTATCGGAGCACTCATGTACCTTGCAAACTGCACAAGGCCTGATATTGCATTCGCAGTGAATTTGCTAGCAAGACATAGTTCAGCCCCAACTCTAAGACATTGGGCTGGTGTAAAGACTTTACTCAAATACCTCCAAGGTACTCAAGATCTTGGGTTGTTTTTTCAGAAGAACCAAGACTCAACCATGGTGGGATATACGGATGCTGCCTATCTATCTGATCCCTACAGTGCCAAATCTCAGACTGGTTTTGTGTTCCTCTGCGGTGGTATAGCCGTTTCCTGGTGGTCTTGTAAACAGATCCTGGTAGCAACTTCTACCAACCACTCAGAGATTATGGCCCTGTATGAAGCCTCACGTGAATGTGTTTGGCTGCGACGTGTGATTAGCCATATCCAGAAGTCATGTGGCCTTAACACCGTCGATACCCCCACAATTATCTATGAAGATAATTCTGTTTGTGTTGCACAAATGCAATTGGGTTATGTAAAAAGCAACATCACGAAGCATATTGCTCCTAAATTATTCTATCCTCACGAACTCCAGAAGAGCGGTAGATAAAGATCTTACAAACTAAGTCATGTGAAAATCTCGCAGATTTATTCACCAAGTCCTTGCTTAAATCTTCATTTCAAAGATATGTTAAAGGCATTGGAATGAGAAAACTTAGAGAGATGCAAAGTTCAGGGGGAGGAAACCCTTGAACCATAACCCTTATTGCAATCCCGAAGATCCTAATAAAACCCTGAAGGTTATAAGTTGTACTCTTTTTTCCTTTTGTGAGTTTTCCTGAAGTTTTCTCACATGAAGGTTTTTAATGAGGCAACTAGTGCAACATAGCGTGCGCATGCAATGTACTCTTTTCTCCATCTCTTTTTTCGCACTGGGTTTTTTAGTGGAGTTTTTAACGAGACATATGCATTACGTGATATTCGACCAAGGGGGAGTGTTGTGAGATAAGGAAACCTAAACCAAATATGGTTAAGACTCTATCTCTTTATGGTGTGGTCGAATCCGAACTCTCCTCTTACGCTACTATATATATCGGGTGCCCCCCTTTGTAAACGATTGAATCAATAAAAACAAGAGAGAACTCGACCCATATATTGTGTGTCTATTGTTTTTGCTCTCGTGATTGCAACTACAATTGACGATTGATTGTTGGCGCTCAATGACATTTTACAACAGAGATGTAAATAAGCAATTAAACTATGCTAACGGGACGTGTGGTCGTCGCAACATCCGCAAGCCCGCAACTCAACCACATGTTGAAGGTCAACTAGGCAATTTGAGGGCTTGGAGGTGGATAGGTTTCACAAGTGCAGGGCATGCAAGATCAACTAGGCTGAGTCACGCGCGTTGCCGCGCCGCGACGAAAAAAACATAAACGCGATTTTCAAGTCTATCTTACCTAAAAAACGGAGAAAGGACCTAGACGTAAATAGCAAGGACCTGTTTGTTACGTTTTTGGACCTATTCGCTATTCTGAAAAATTAGAAAAGGGCTTACCCGCGATTCGAATCTAACGGGAGGGTTTTCCTGCAAAATAGCGCGCGAGGGACCTAAACGCGATAAAGGAAAAAAATCTTCCCCTCACAAAAAATTACGAAGGACCTGTTCGTAATTTACAAGGACCTATCCGTAATTTAAAGAAGCGGAGGGTTTTTTTCGCGAAAACGCCAAAGTGACACCTGGACACGCCCGGAGGCCGGCATTCTCAGCGCTTGTTATATAGAGTATATTTGAATCACAGGAATTTCTTTTTAAAAGAATATTTAGTGTACCCTTTACTCCTACAATTTTGTAGGAAGGAAAAGGTCTATTACCGTATGAACTATAGCGCAACGTGTAGACCGTGTAAGCTAACCCTCCAAATATGGTACGGTATTCGATCCTGATATCTCACGAAAAGAAAAAAAAAGTGCTGCAAAACTAATGGTCAAAACTATAAACGACTGAAATAGATAGGTTTGAGAAATTAGGGGGGAAGATATCCGATTCTATAGTTAGAGCATATTAAGTAGATGCTGCATCAAAGAGGACGACGTCTCATTCCAGTGAAGGAGCAAGCTACAGGGTTGACCGTTGACGACACAACAGAGCTATGGTGTCGTGGGAGGCAAAATCATATCAGCAGGAGGAGGCCGTGCTGGCGAAGACACAAGGTGGATATCCCGACGACGAAGAAGTTATGACGTCCATAAAAAATGCTGCTACTGATCACAGCGGCCGCACCAAGGTTGAAGACAACTAGATAGGTAAGGCACGCTACGCTGCCCCCGGACAGTCATCCATGAAAAAAGATTATTTTTATGACAATACAGCTGTAATACCTCAAGAAATTTATGATGCAATATGAGAAAGAGACTTCATCATGAGCATATTCAGTTAAAATTTGCAGCTTTAAAATTATAAAATAAACTCAAGCAAAAAGGACATAATTGCTTCTGCAATAAAATTAGAAACTCATGCTCTAATCTATGAGCAGTAATATGACTCCTAAAACAAGACTTAAGTCTAGACACAACACAATTAATGAAATGATATCTATAGCTTCAAATTACATATGATGGTACTGTTGTACAATATACTGACATGGGTACATGTTCAGTTGTATACAAATTTCAGCACACCACCTAAATACATCTAACAAATTAGATTCATCAGATTTAAACCCCAAATTAATGGAGAATGAGAGACAAAGAGAGTGAAAGACGTAGGAGTCACTGTGGTGTAATACCGCAAATGGTTTTACCAGGGTTTTTGGCCGGTGTTTTTTTTGTGTCTTCTTAATTTTCGGATTTTCGGATTTTTTTGTGTCCCCCAGCTCCGGCGCCCCTCACCTCCCCATGGCCGGTGAGCCCTTCCTTCCTCCCCCTTTGCAGTTTCCCCCTTGAGCCAAGGTGAGGAAAAATCTAGGGTTTGGGATGTGGTTGGGTGGCTGGGTTAGGGTTCTTACCATGGAGTTGTATGGGTTGTTTGGTTGTGTATGGAATGGATTAGAGGTGGAAACCTAGAATCTGGGCAGTTTTGAGTTTCGAGCAGATTCGTGTGCTCTGTTATATTGCGAAATTGAAAATTCTGCAAGCATTTCCTGGGGGTCTGGTTATTATAAAAGTTGTAGATAATCAAATTATCTTTCAATAGAGACCAAAATCGCTAATTTTCGTTCAGCCGTTTGAAATTTATGGCTATTTTCCCGAGTGCTGTCCAATTCTTGTCGCGATTGGTACAGTCTGTGTTCATCTTCGATCTGGGAACTGCAGGTGCATTGGCTGAGTGAATGGCTGTGTTAGTTGTGTAATTTGTCTCCTCACGGTCATTTTGAGCACAAGAACTCGAAAATCCAATAAGCCAATCAAAAGTTACGCTATTTAGAAGTCTCAGTGCTGAAATTGGAAAACTGCAACATGCTCCATTTTCCGGTTGGGGTTTAGTGTTCGATTTGGAGACCCTCGAGGTATCTCCGGCATGATTAGCTTTGAGATAGTTGTAGGTCATCCTCTTATGGTTAAGTAGGAGCTGAGTTCACTCCATTTGGATAAGCGAATCAAAAGTTTTGCTTGTTGGATCGCTGCTGTCCTGGTTGGACAGATTTCTGTTTTCGGGTTTTGGGAGTGGGTTAAGCATTGTTGATCTGAGTTGGTTTTTGATTGTTTCTTGTGCGCAACGTTGTTTTTCAGGGAGAGTGTCTTCGGGGGTGGTCTTGACCCTGAGTTGCCTCACGCATCAGTAAAGGCAAGTACATCGAGTTGTGTACCTAATGGAGTTGTTCGTTGTTATTTATCTGTTCATGGCTAATTTCTATTGATTGTGGCAAGTATGAGTTATATTGGTGATTGTCCCTTCGAGGACGTGATTAGCTATTGGATTCGAGTGGTCACTAGTAAGCCTTAATCTCGGTGAGTTTACTGTACTTTTGTTAATATTGTAGCGAGTAGCGAGTATGGGGTACGTGGATACTCGTGGTTAACTTTCAAGAGTTGTACTTAACTGTGCCCCGTCTGGGGAATAGAATTGAGTATGTGTGCACATCGATTAGATGATTTGAATGTAGTTTGAAAGTAATTGCGTTAATTGCATGACAGAAAAGCTGTAAAGTGTTGCCATGTCTTATTGTTGAATCGGATTAGACTAGTACCGCTGGCAACTTATGAATGTGAGAATTGGCTATGTTTATGTATGTGGTTATGGTTATATTAGTGTTGGCAATGAATGAAAGGTTGTATTTCATTCATGTAAATTGCATTGTGCATTCATTAAAGGAAGAGGCAATCCATTCTGATGCGGGCCTCTGTATTCACACGTAGTGAATAAGAAAGTCCTATCTCGTAGTCTCATTCATCAAGGTGAATGGGAGCGAGACAGTAAGAGTAGGTACCTTCCACGGGATGGAAGGGACGTGAGGGTGCACACCGACGGGTGGGCACTCGGCAGTACCGGTACGTGCATCGAAAAGAGCATTCATGTGCATTGCATCTTTAATAATGAGTTTTGTGGTAAATGGTATGTCATATGGGTTGCAATTATGGTAAAGGTTGAGTCGTAGACTCAACCCAAAAGGGGAGATTGAATTGAATTTGATGAATTGGCGCATTTCATTGCCTTGCTAATTATGTTGTATGAATATCGTGGAGTGAAGTCGAGTTATGAACTCAAATAAAATTGATGAAAATGGTTTAAGTTGCAAACAGGGGTGGTTGAGTCGGGAGATGTTGTGATTTAGAGTCAAGTAATTCTTCTTGGGCGTTGAATGGGTATTATCAAGTTGATGACTTGATTGCGGTAATTTTTGGTATAGTCAAGTTATTGCTTTAAATGGTTATAAATGCGTATTGTCCGGATGTTGCTTTATTTGTATTACTTGCTCTTATGATCAAGCTTTTGTTTTACTTATGATAAATTGGAATTGTTAGTCTCGTGTACTTTGCTGAGTCTTGGATTCACACTTGTTTGCTTCCTGTTTTAGGTACCTTGAAGCTGAATCACCGGGATGGGAGTAGAGCACGTGCACGACTTCGGTCACCAACAACGCAGTTAAATTGTTTCGTTAAAAATGGTTGTAACTAATGCGATTGTATTGTGTTGATCGGTGTTGCGTAGTTGGTTAATTGCCAGTTGAAAATATGATTGATTATCTAAGGACCTGTTAGAATGATATCATATAACTGCTATTGTTCTTTTGTCTGCTGAGTGGATGTCCTCTGTTCTACAGAGGTCATGCCGAAATTTTGTAAATTTTGGTGACTTAGTTTTCAGCCGGTTTAAGAGTTTAGAGATTGAATTCAGTTTCAGTCTCTTTCGTAGAGGTGTCATTCGTTATTTAGGGCTTTTGGTAGCATCCATGGCGCGTTTGGCGTCGAGGTGTTACATGTGGAGGGTCCAGACAAATGAGGAACAACTCCAATGCTGGTTGCACAATGCATACAGAACACCAATTTTTCCTAGCTTCTGATCTTTTATTCATACGAATAGTCACATCCTAAAATAGATAGAAAATAAGAAAAGGCATTTAGCAATACATAATGGGAAAAAAGCTATCGCTGAGGTGATTCTGGAATAGCGCACAAAAGGAAATGCATTAAAATTTTATTATTTTTACAGCCTGAATCCTGAAAGTAAAATTCCGCCTTCTAATAACCTCTAAATATAGAATTGCTTCAAAGAAGCAGATAGAAATAGGTTCAGCTATCATCATATCTTGCATAATACTATCATTCATATCCAATCTCCTCAACAACAATTCTTCTGAATATGTCAGGACATCACATAAAAAAGTTGCAACTTGAAAGAGTATACATGCCAAGAATATGTCGACCAAGATATGGTTAGTGTACCATCCAATTTGTAGTCCCCTATAAAACCTCGAACTCACGCATAAAGGTTGTGGTCCTCGTTACAACGTTCCTTATGTAGAAGCTCCCATTTGTATCGCTCTACACGAATTGGTATCCTGCAGATTGCGCTTATGGAATAAACATTCATAGTCTAATAATATACAAATGCATATCATGTAAAAGAAGAGCGATATAGCATGCATTACCTTGCACTCTCTTTGCCAGATCCGACTTCTCTGGTAGGGTGCTAAACCTACATAGGTCTTTGTGGCATAGAGATTCTCATTATCCAAATAACTAAATGACATGATGAATTAATTACTAAGATATATATATATATATATATATATATATAGGAAACCTCTTTTCTACTCCCGGGAGTAATTACTCCCTATCCCATATCTCACAATGTAGGGAGTATCTCGCACAACGGAGGGTATGCACGTGTAGTATACGAGTGTATAAGACTAGTTAGGTGGTATTTATATTTTTTCAGAGGTGGTATGTACATTTTTTTAGACATACTCTTTTTATGTTCATATATAAAGGTATTTGCAAAATACGCTAAAAACTATGTACCTCTTTGCAATTTTTTCATGTGGTTCATCTTGGAATATCTTATATTTAGTATATGAGTGTAGCCAAAGTGATAAAGGAGTATTTCAAGTTCGTTTAGGTGGTATTTCAGAGGTGGGAGTAACTACACCTGGGAGTAAAACATATTTTTCCTATATATATATATATATATATATATATATATATATATATATACTGAATTACATCTTGGGTAAATCAAAAGTTCTAAGCTACTATAGGTGTAGAAAAATGGGAATGTACTTAATACCTGTCTTGAACCCGTAATCTACCAGAGACAACCTCTCTGCTCAGTCCTCTGAAAATGCTCTAAAAGTGCAAAACAATATGGCCAGCTCTCTTTCTCAATCATCATCTGATTCCATAAGGTAAAAGAGAGAAAAGTAAGTACCAAGTTACTTTAGTGCTTATAAGATATGTTTTTTAAAAATTTTGAGACGAAGTGTTCATAATAACTTTTTTAGAGGATGTGCCGACAACACTTTGTTTTTTAAGAGAATGTTCATGACACTTTAGACAAGCGAACTAATTACTCAGTCTTAATCGAGAACAGAGAGTTCACCAACTCAATAGATTATGGTTGTCCTTATGTTGCATGAAAACGGACTTGTCATATCTTAAGCACTTATTTAACCTGAAATCAGCTGAACTTTTGCATCCTCTCAGAGTAGATTTGGGTCACTTCCATCCCAACTGTATTTAAGTACATCAAGATTGGTCCATGAACCTTTTTCCAATATTCTCCATTCGTGAACCTGGTTGAAAGGTCATCCCCAGCATAGTGAGCACTAAGAAACATCTGAAATCAAATAAAAAAACTTGCACAAAAGATAGCTTCATATCATCAAATAATCTAAGCTCAATTTCAGTCTCTTTGTACATTCTAGATCATCATAATGTCTTAACTTATGGCCAGCATAGTGGCTCTGACATGAGAGGTCGAGTTCTACTTGAGAGGTCCTCCGGTACGAAACTCCGGTACTTGTTATCAAACTTGACAAATATATGAGCAATGTTCATATTCTTCAGAATGTAGGGAAATCTTTATCATGGATGTAAGGAAAGTTAAAAGGCTAGAATTTCCATCTTTAGGTGTTCGCAATTTTGTTGATTTAGACCAATATACTTATTAAGAGTAGCTAGTCCATAACATAGATGAGAAAACTCTAGTAGAAGCATTGTATTTTTTTTAAAAAAAAGCTTACAATGCTATTCTATTTCTGTTCGTTTAATTTTTATATAGCACAAAACTCTAGTGCATTTTGCTTAACAAATGCACCAGTCACCCATTTATGAAATGTTCGCAGCCCAACCCATCGTCTTTGAATTTTTGATAAGAGCTAAAAATCACCAGTATGTATATCCTCCTTTCTAATATTAGCAACCCAAGGTTGAGTGTGTTTCTCAAACATAGCTCCCATATGCTTGTCTAAAAAGGCAAAAGTTGGAAATTTGACCCCAACCAATGTTTCAAAACAAAGTTAGGACATCAATCAAAGATAATAAGGCTCCAAGTATCCCAGATGGCATGAGAAAAACAGATATACATGCTGCTTCACCTGATCACAAACATGGAAATTGAATCGCTGAGTTTAACTGGATGGGAGTGCTAAATGGTTAGGGGCAACAAACTTTCTGAAAGAAAACACATATATTCCAGTTCTGCTTCTTCTTGGCATGAATTGATCTCCAAAGTGTGTTCCTGAGTCACAAAATAGCAATCCATGTTATCCTATATTGTGTTGCAAACACATGAAGGCCTCTGTATTCTACAATCATGTCTGCGTACACACAAACATGCTCATTTCTCCAATGAAAGGACCAATATTTTAATTATCAATTTGCGATCATCAAAAATAAATGCAAAATGAAAACAAAGGGTCTTTACTTGCTTCGGTGTGCCGCTATTGTGCTCGACAACATGGATATAATAATTTAAAAATAAGTGCATGCGTATAGCTGTATTTTCATATAATAAATCAAAATTATATATGTCAAATGAATATTTGTCTACAGATTCTATACAAAGTATCTCTCTTCTGAAATCGGAAACATAATAAGTGTTTATACAGCCTTGGAATGTCAAGAAAAGTTAAAAAATGGGAGTGCGAAAATAAACTAAGTGTCTCAAGCTAATTTGCCTTGTCGCGCTATTAAAAAGTAAGCACAAGCTACCAAACAGACATGAAAGGCCTGATGTTGAAAGCACTAAGATGACATTCTCAAGATTTAGCTCAATGTACATCAAGATTTAGCAGTGAGATCGCTAAGGATTGAATAAACAAAGGACGTAGGTAGATGCAGTAGGTAGCTGCAATGGGCAATAAGACATGTACCTGACTAATAGCGTAGCATTTAGGTATAGAACATTCAAAAATTAACTCATGGCTGGCAAATCAATCAGAACCACACTTAATTTACCAAGAACAACCCAGCTATTAAGAATCGGTATGGAAATAAATCCATGCGCTAATTCTGAGGACGAAACAAATCCCTTACATAGCTCAGAAATACCTTCCTGGAGTCCAACGGGAACAATCCGGAGGTTTCTTTCCCTTGCTGCATCAGCATGGTAGCAAAAAAAAACTCGTCAAATTCTAGTTCTCCATCCTATTCTTTGTCGTCAAATCTAGCAGAGAAATTATCAAATTCAAGAGATCTTTTTTGTCCTAAGAGCAACAAGAACCGAAAACACAGACCACGATGCTGATAGGATCGACCCTGAGGTAATGCTAGGCGACGGAGCGCATGACATGTTGAGCAGCCATCAAACTGTGGGTAGAAATCCAACCAAAAGAAAAGTGTGGATACTCTTCTAAGACTACATGTAAAACTAAGAAACACATCAAAGCGAGGATATCAGTTAATCTAATAAAAAAGGAGTTCAAAAATAGGTTTCCAATGTCATGCATATATAAGATGTTTAGCCTCCTTTTGTGTAGACATACAAAAAGAGATCAAGTATAGCATACCTGGCTAATCAATTAGCCTGTATCACTGAAGATTGCACGGTCCACTGTCCCAAGGATGCCTCCAAAGTTTGTTTCAGCGGCCATGGTCATACATGTAGCAAACAAACCCAAAGAAAACACGAACCTCATACCTGGAAATAGCCTAATGGACCAAACAACTCCATGCGTAATTTATCTTTTTGGGGCAAATAGGCAGGATTTTAGCTCAATTGCTCTGTGTACCATAAGCATTCTTAAGCCTGATAAGTATTCCAATTTGCCATGCATAGGAAAAGGAAACATATCTCATGCTTCGAAGCCTATAGAAATATATCCTGCAGAAGAACAGTCAAAATATGCATGAAACAGTTGGCCACTCATGCAGGTACATACATAAAAGCATTCTCAAAAGCGTAAATCTGTAATCAACAACAACACGAATGAGGTATGAGAAGGTATGTAATGGCAGTCCACATTGAAAATAGCCGACATAGAATCAATAATGTGAACTGATCTATTATAGTAAAGGAAGATAGAGAAAGATCTCATATACAGATTTGCATCTAAAATGGCCAACACAGGGATGAACTATGCTCATCAATTTAATGTGCTGCCAAATTCTAGGAGGGAATCGGTCATATTGCCACGGAGAAAATATCGATACCTGGAAAATCTGAATGCTGGAAGATCTTTTTATATAACAGCACTTTGTTGTATTAGCAAGGTAACTCCAGTGACATTGCTCAGTTGAGTAGCATCTTCTATTAGGCCTAAAAAGTAATAAACCTAAAGCTTAAACACGAATAGTAGATAACTACATCTAGCTATACCTGCCTATTAAGCACTCACCAGAAACAGTGTAGGGTATTTTAGAAAATGCTAATGTGAGTTTTTACATGACTGACAGCATAGCATGTAAGCAGATTTCACCACATGCGAAGGCGACAATCCTCTTCTCTACATCGCTGCTTGAACTGACGATCTCTACACAATAATGAAAGCATCAGTAAGATACATATACCAAAAAAACTAAAACTGTAGGTATATAGAATAATCAAAACTTTGAATGCATAAAATAAGTTAGAAGCAACATGTCTACCTTAAGAAGCAAAAATAATAACGCAGTATCATGGTGCATGGACCGAAACGTTTTTTCTTTGAATCTGCTGATAGCAGCGGCCATTGCAGGTTTCTTATGAGATTTGATCTCGACAACAGCAATAAAAACAATAAGAGCAAGAAGTATATTGCGTTATAATTACCTTATAGGTCTATACACACATGAGCGTAGTCGTTTTAAGAAAATGCTACTCTGAGTTTTGACAGGACTGGGAGCGCATCATGTGGTTAGATTCTACCATGCGTTAAGAAGACAATCTTCTCTAGAGTGCTGCTTAAATTGGCGTTCTCTATACAATAACAGAACCATCAGTAAAGTACATATACTAATAAACCAGAACTCTGGATATACAAAATGGGTAAAACTCTGAATGTATAAAATGGTCTAGAATCAACATGTTTATTTCGGAAAGAGAAAATAAAAGTGCAGCATTGTGATGTATGAATCAAAATGTTTTGCTTTTTCTTAATCTACTAATAGCGACTGCTATTGTGGACGTGCTGCAAAGTTTGATTTTGATGGCAGTAAAGCAAGCTGTGCCGATACACGGCGACAGTGGATTCGGGAGAAGATAGCGACAGATTCGGGAGGACAGGCCGAAGCGTTTCCACAAGAAGGCAGGACGCATCCGACGAACAAAAGCAACCGCAAGCTTTCTGCAGAAACTAACCAGGCACATATAAGATCGGGAAGTTAATGAACTTTAGTAAAGGTAGTACTCTAGGAATATTACTCACAATCTCCTGTAGCAATGATGAACATGAAAGCGATTCATTTGTCAATACCAACGTTAGCAAGGTCTGGTATATCTACCACTGACAATGAGAAATCCTACAAAATGGGAATCATACACTTTCTGACATAATCATACTACACGGGCATATCAGGGAAAATTCCAACTTAAATATGAGGTGGCATTTCACACCAGCTGTATGCCAATTAAGTTCTGTCATCATATATTCAGTAGGTTCATATGAATCACATTATTCACTATATTTAGAATTTCATCCTACACATTGAGCACCTAATATGCTGACAACTTTCTATATCACCTGTAAACAAGAGATCCATGGGATGCAATATCTCTGCTACTATATACACCAGTCTAGGGGCAATGGAAGCATGTCCATTGATATCACCAGTACAAAAACTTCGCTCTAGACAGACTGATGCAATGCACCAGCACAAAAGATCCAGAGAACAATCATATCATGCATACTAACCAAGGCATCCACAAATCACAAAACAGTAATAATAAGAACAAGATTTACTTGCATTCCATTGCAATCAGATTTTCATGGGGAGCAGTGTCTGGTGGATGTTGGGCAGCATCCCGGTAGTGGCGATGGTGATGGCACGCAGCAGCCGGCTCAGCTCCTCAATGTTGCACACCGCCAGCTGGATGCGCCGCGGCATGATCCCGTTCTTCTTATTGTCCCGCGCCGCGTTCCCCGTGAACTCCAGCACTTGGTCGAACGACGGAAACCAAGAATCAGTCGCCATGAGATTGCGAAATCCAGAGCAAATTTAGGAAAAAAATGCGGAGAGATGAAGAGAGGATCGAGGAGAAAGAGTAATTACCTCAGCAGGGAGATACTCCAGGACGGCGAAGAGGTAGACTGGAGCGCCGCCGCCAACCCGCTAGAGCAGATCGACGGCGGCGGCGCAACATAGGGCAAGGAAGCGACCAGATCGACAGCTCCGGCTCGATTCAGGGCGAGTTGGGGCGAGACGGCACGAGGGCGAGGAGAGGACGCAAGGGCGCGGGGGAGGTCACTGCGGGCAAGCGGAGGAGGCGAGGGACGGGGCGAGGTCGGATCGTCGGAGTAGGCACGGGCATAGGGCGGGGGGATCAACACGAACTGAAGAATACTGAGCGGATCTAACCAGCGATCCACGAATCGTCGAAGGAGGAAGAACCAGCGGCGGCATCAGCACGGGCACAGGGCGTGGCATTCGAGAGAAAAGCCTGGACCATGCACGGTGTTGTTCTAGGGTTTTCCCGCCGCAGGCATGCTTTCCCTGCCAAAAAATTGAGCCGAGGACCCTCACGTATCTTCGCTTTTTTCCCAAGGTGTTTTTCGTGAACAACATGACGTGGCGCACCTGAGCTCGTGGCGTTTCTTCCACGCTTAATAGATAAGTTATACTCCTCTTAAATATAACAATTCATATATAGTCTTTCATGATTTGAAAAGATACGCTAAATTAATTCTAATAGGATTAGTATTTATAATCCTATTAAGAAAAGGATTCTTATTTGTTTTGGAGAAAAACTAGGGAGTCTATATTAACCTAAGGGTGGTTATGAAAAACCTAAGCAACTAAAAAGTCATAAGCCAACTCATCCAAAGTAAAAGGTGTACGAGAGAATTACAGACTACGTTATTCTTTAGCACTAGATTTTTATATAGGGCAAGGATCCAAATGTCCTAAAGATTATGAGAGAATAACAATCCCTTGTATTCTTTTGAGTTTTTGCTTAAATAATTTGAGGTTGTCTTTGCCAAATCTTTTATCTATCATCGTAGTTGCTTTAACATTGTTATTTTGGTTTTCTTTACGAGATTCACCTTCTTCGTTCTCTTAAATAGTTTGCGGTCGGCTTTGCCAAATATTTTATCTCTCGTCGTGTTTGCTTCAACATCATTATTTTGTTCTTTGTACGAGATTCATCTTCTTCGTTCTTGAGACCGTACACACTTGTGCCTTATCTCACAAAACATTGATCTGATTCGGGGGCTCCTGTTTATAAAAAGGGGTATCAAAGTATAATAAGTGGTATCAGAGCTAAGACCAGATTAATTAGAGTTGTTAGAAGGTCAGTAAAGCGTGAGGTGGCACAAAATCAAGATTGTATCGACAATTTGGAATCAAGTAGAGAAATATGACAGCAGAGGAAATTTTAGTGTGTGACAATATGTGGTGAAGAATATCCTTGTCCAATAAGAGTTAATCGTTGCTCTTGAAGGGGACAAATCAGAAAAGACGTTCATTGAAAACTGGAAGATGATGGAGCAAAAGGTTATCAGTACAATCAGTATATATCTCTCCGATGATGTAACATACTCAGTGATCAAGGAAAATTCACCAAACAAATTATAAAAAGACTTAGAAGATTGCATATAGCAATGTCATTGATAAATCGGTGGGTGCTAAAGCGACAATATATGTTGCACATGGAAGAATGTACACGGATGGTTGACTATCTCAATATATTCAACAAGCTTATCACACAGCTAATTAGTGTGGATGAAAAATTGAGGAGAACAATAAAGTTGTCATACTGGCTTCATCTCTACCACCATCATAGAAATAATTGGTGATGAATATTCTTATTAAAAAAGCACTCTCAACTTCAATGAAGTAGTTGCATATCTATTAGAGACAGAATCCTTGAAAAAGCCATCAAAGTCTTCATTCTCAGGAGATGAAGCATTGGCTATAGTAGGAGTTGCAGACAAAAATAAGAGTTACAGGAAGAAAGGTAAAGAGTAAGGGCATACGTGTATACAATCTATGTGATGAGTAAGGTCATATGGTAAATGATTGTGTGAGTTTGAAGCAAATGAATAGTGCATGCTCAATGGCGGTAATAAAAGATGGCTCGGATTTACTTGTCGTCAGTCAACCATATACTTCTCATGAATGGATATTACATTCAGATTATTGCTTCCATATATATTCGGCGAGGCAGATGTTTGATAAATGATCTATACGTCTGACACATGGAACTGTTCACTTAACTTATTACAAGGAGTATGCAATTACTGGGATAGAAATAATTACATTTGAGATATACGATGGAGCATATAGGATATTAACTCGAGTTCGGTTTATTCCTGGCTTAAAAAAGAATATAATATCTGTGAGGTTGCCTAACTCGAAAGTTGTGAGGTATTACTTAGAGATGGAATCATGTGAGTTACTTGTAAAGTGCAGGTGATCATGAAAGGTATCTAGAGCAATAGAGGATATCGATTGATGGGTAAACCTAAAGGAAAAGAAACACATGGGAGGTTCGAAAAAAATCCTAGTTAGGAGAAGGAAACTATATTGTCAATGGTAGGTAACCGAATCTTAACTGTAGTTACGTGCAGAACTACAAAGATGGTTGTAAAATCTAGTAGGAGTAAAGGTGAAGGTGAGAGCTGTTGGAAGAAGGAAAATGTAGCGGGACCGACCACATAGTACCAATGAGCAAGTGGTGTTCGGTGGTGATACAAACCTATAGTATGGAGGGCTATAAAAGTAGGAGTTGTGGTTAACGAAAGTAACCAAAAAATGGATCTCAGAAAGAGGGTTCGGAAGACCAAGCCCAAATATCAATGCACACGTTACAGTGATGTGCATAAGCCGCTATGGTGGGGGCACTTTCAAAGGTGGGAAGAAAAAAATATAGAGTCGACTTGGAGCATGTTCTTTGAGGAGCATGATGACTTTAATAAATAAAAATCAAGGTAGAGATTATTAAATATAGCAACTCAAATTTAGCCTTTAGGATTTAGAAAGGTATGCTAGATGAATCCTAATAGGCTTATGATTCTTAATTCTATTAGAAGAATGATTACTATTTACTTTGAAGAAGAACTAAGGAGACTATATAAACCTAAGAGGTAGTCATGGAGAACTCAAACGATCAAGAAGCCACAAACAAACTCATCCAAAGCTAGAAGTACATGAGAGGAATAGAGGCTAGGTTATTCTTTAGCACTAGATTCTTGTATAAAATAAGGATCCAAAGGTCCTAAAAAATTCAAGAGGTTGTCAGAAAGCAACAATTCATCGTACCTTTGTAAGTTTGTGCTTAAATAATTTGTGGCCCAATCTTTTCTCTCTTATTGCGATTGCTTCAACAATATTATTTTGATTTTCTCTACGAGATTTATCTTCTTTGCTTTATCTCATAAAATTCTAATCCGGTCAAAAAATTACTGCATGTAAGAAGAAATATCAAAGCATAACAACTTCAATGAAGACTATACTGCAGGACGACAAGGATGCCACATAGAAGATGAGGTGGCCTGCACAATACGTAAATGGTTATGGCGTAGTTAAGTAGTGGCGGCTTTGATGTTAGTCTGAACTCTGAACTCGGTAACGTTTGGCGATTAATCGATGACGACTACTACTGGATCGGACCTTCCATACCGCCCATCGGTCCGGTTGGATTTGAACTTCATCGATGAGGGCTTGAGATTGGTTTATTGGCTACATGATGTCGTGGGCTTTCGAGACGGTTCGTAACATGAACCCAGACGATCGAGAAGATCATCGATGCGGTTAGTGTTACTGAACCCATCGATGCCTCGCTTAAGGAAAGTTCAAAAGGAATGCATATTCTATGTATATCAAGACGCTGATGGTGGGTGGGTTGGTTAGAAGGGTGAGGCCGAGTCACGAGGTTGCGGGTTCGAGTTCGCTTCTCCCATACACCCTCGACATATTTTGAAACATTTCTAGGCCTATCGGTGCGGTTGGTGGAACCGATCGATGCCTCGTTTGAGGAAAGTTCAAAAGGAATGCATATTCTATGTATATCAATACGCGATGGTGGGTGGGTTGGTTAGAAGGGTGAGGCTGGAGTCACAAGGTTGCGGGTTCGAGTTCCGCTTCTCCCATACACCCTCGACATATTTTGAAATATTTCTAGGCCTATCAGTACCGGTTGGTGGAACTAGTACTGATGCCCAATGGGCATCAGTCCCGGATGCTCTGTACCGGTTCAAAAACCGGTACTAATAGCTGTTGCCAACCGGTACTGATAGTCATATATGTAGTAGTGACGCGACGCAGAAACTAATAGCAGCACTGGAACTCGATGATGGTGGATGCCGATGCACAGCACAGCGGCCAAGGGCGATGGAGGGATATGTTCAGGGATTCTTTTCTGGTAGTTTGGCATTTAGACCTTGACTTACTAGGAGAAATAAGAAGCGACGCGCGTCCTTGTTCAGAACTTCACGATGACGTTTTGCGTGTCAGACTCTCAGTGTCCGTATGTTGACAACATGAAAGAGCTATATCACTATAGTAGTACACTCCTACAGAAATAGTCTTCTGGATCGATTTTGTTTTAGCATCTATATCAGTTTTGGTAGAGATATAAAGTTCTTAGATAGTGATAAGTAGTTATCACAGGCAGTTTTTACCTGCTTGGAACCAACCCAGAAGACTAATTATCTTTATCAGTTCCAAGCATGAAACCAATAGAGATAATGCATGAAACTCTATCGGTTCCACACTCAGATCCGATAGAGGCATCATTTTGATTTCTATCGGTTATTAGCATTGAATCGATAGAGAGTCATGTATTATCTCTATCGGCAAGCACACTCATAACCAACAAAGAATACACGTCTCTATTGTTCAAAGCGTGGAACTAATATTGATAAATGATATTTTCCTAGAACAACACACAGATTCATAGTATATTCATATTCATAGTATACAGATTGATAAATTCATAATATATTCACAGATTAATAGTATATGCATAATTGACAAATTCACAGTATATTCACATTCACAATATACTCACAGATTGACTAAATTCATAATATATTCACATTCACAAAACTGTTGACAACATTAATTTATGAATATATACTCAATGCAGAAATTAGTAGTACAATCCTTTAAAGTAACTCTCCCTAGGTTACATACTCAATGTAGAAATCAATAGTATAATCCTCTAATGTAACTCTCCTTAGGCAATTCCGATGTCCAAGTAAAAGGTTTTTTTGTCCCAAGCAATTGCATCTAGAGTGCTAAGAAATTGTCAACTAATATAAAGCACATACTTCTTGGCATAAGGGCAGTCGTTTTTATGGCCAACTTTTGTCTGAAGTATTTCCTGTTACGTTACAAGGATACAATAAACTAGTTAAATAATTTTAGATGACAATACATTGAGAAGGTATGATACCACAAATATCAACAAGTATACATTGAGAAACAACATTATTTGATAGATCAGGACAAGGAGAGACCTCAGGGCTTTTCCATGTTTGCCATCATGTGTGCCACAGCTTCCACAATAGAGGCTTTTTGGTTCTTCTTATAGTTCCACAACTCTAGCATAGTGTCCATTTGTTTGACACCAATATCGGGCTAACTTTCAGCCATATCTCTTAATATCTATAAAAGCGATCATTTTATTGTGAAAAGAGGTTGTCTTGGTATATTATCAGTTACCACATTGAATTAAATATTAGAAACCATTATACTACCTCTATAGGCTTAGTTTTGGTTTCTTCCAGCTCTGCATTCATCTTACGCTCATTAATGATGAGTACATGGTTAAGATATTCAATATCTTCTGATTTAGCATCTATGTTTTTTCAGTTTTTGTTTCATCTCATAAATCTTTTTTATTAACTCGGACTTTTTGTTCAATTGTTCTATCTTTATCTCAAGTTTTCATTTAGTATCCAACAGTTTTTTCATGTCACCTATCTTGTTTGTAGATTCCATTATATATATATGTACAATTTGTAGTCACTGGGCTATAAGTAAATATATAATGAATATTTGTAGTATAGAGTGCCCTTAGGTGTCGAGCTATTGAAAATTAGACCTTCATCCTCCTCACCACAAAGTGTAGGGCTACTAGAGACTAATCTCTTACCTCTACAACACCAGGGTCATATAATTAAAATTGAACTAGATAGTTAACTAAGCAAATAAAGCATTGAACTTGTACCTTACTAAATTATGCATAGCTTAGCCAAGCATATATAAAGTATTTAAAGTCAATTTCACTATTCAAATGATCAAAGTCAGATTATAAATAGTTCGGTCAAGAAGGTTTATCAACAACTGACCAAATAGAGGCTATATACAGAACAAACTAAGCAATCACAATCAGTATATTTAGCAATAATCAATAGAGGTAAGTGGGTATATCAACAACTAGCTAAACAGAGGCCATGAAAAGAACAAATTAAGAAATCACAATCAGTATATTTAGCAATAATCAATAGTATCAAACAAGATATTGAATATGATGATCAAGCTCAAAGATGGTGAAATAAAAGCAATATTTTCTTTGCATTAATAGGAAGCAACTATATATTCAAGGTCACATTCGCTACTTTAATTATTTTAGTTCATCAATGTACCCATAGCATCATTGAACATACAACCGGTAACGATTCACTATTCAAATAATCCAAACCAGATTATGAAATGTTCGGTCAAGAAGATATATCAACAATTGACTGAACATGGGCTATGAACAGAGCAAGCTAAGCAATCATAATCAATATATTTAGTAATAATCAAATGAGTGACTGACCTTGGTGTAATAGAGCTTGGGAGGCAGAGGGGCAATGCAGGCACCATGGAGCCAGGGAGGCCAAGGGGCAACATGGATGAGGAGAATCGGAGCGCAAGACGAGAGGTCAAGTGTGAGGTGGATGCCTCAGCTTTTGGTATTTAAATGCATCGGGAGGGAAAGTCGAGAGGTCAAGTATGGGAAAGCATTTGGTATTACTATCACAATTGGTTTTAACTTCAAAAACTGATTGTGATGACCATAATCACTATTGATTTTGATGTTAAAACCAGTAGTGATATATATAACATCAATATCTATTCTAATGTCAGAACTGATAGTGGCACATGTAACATCACTATTGGTCCTGAGGTTTGAACCGATAGTCATGACGATGGTCATCACTATCGGTGCATCGCTTTTGATGCATCACTATCAATTCTATGGTTAGACCAATAGTGAAGTTTTGTGCCATATTTCTCACCCACATCAAATCATATATCAATATTGATTTTTTCTAAAAACTTAGTAACCGACCCAGACAAAGACATAGTGTTGTATCATTCTGTAGTAGTGGTACTAGAGGACACTAGGCTTGACACAGCCATACAAGGGTAGAAGCGTGTCTCGGTGCATGGCTAGACAAGTAAAGAAATTGGTTTCAAGTAAGGTTTCTAGCCTATGACTAGGATAGAAGAAAGTAGAGAATATACGGCGTTGAGGCTAAGGCCATAAAAAAGCTCGAGGCTCACGAGTTGCTGAAGCTCAGCTTTCTTAGGCTTGATTTGAGCTCGGTTTAAAGCTCCAAATGAGTGTAGCTCACATTTAATCCTTAGCTCACAAGCTTCACTGAGCGGATCTCAAATAGCTCATGAGTCCAGTAAATTTACAAATTACTTGTTAAATATTACTACATGTTAATATTTATCGAACTTACTCGAGTGGAGCTCGAGTTTGAATATTTTTTATTATTGAAAAATAGTACATATTAAATTGGTTACCTTTATCGAGCTTAGTTAAGCTGAGATCAAACCTACTCGAGCTTAAACCGAGTTGAGCTCGAGCCTAGGTATAAGCTCAAACCCCAACCGAGCTCATTTGCGCTCGACTTAAGCTTTTATCGAGCTCGAGCCGGACAAGCCAGGCTTGATCGAGCTCAGTTGGTTTACTGGCCCAGGTGAGGCTACTTGTAGAATATGTGAGTAGAGTTGTTGCTAAAATGGCACAACAGAAGCAGGATGTGATGTACATGCATGGTGGGAGAGGTCGAGGAGTGCAATGTTAATTGCCTATATTATAGCTCTGATATGATGATGCTTTCATCAATGCTCATAAGATTATAGTTAGAGAAATTTTATGGTACATTCACTACTGCACAACCCACATCACAGATGTTTTATGAACCATCTATATCAAAGTGTCAGTGATGACAATAGGTCATCATAGATGGTTTCCCAATCGTCAGTGAAAAACGACGTGTGAAGTAAATTTTTGATAGGCATCAAATCATGAGTGCCGCCCTTTTTTGAATTAAGGTAAATTATCTGGTTCTATCTTAGTATATTTACGAGTAGAACTCAGTGAAACCTACAGAGATATATCACCACGGTCATTCAACCTAACTTCAAGCTGCGTGATACAGTACAAATCAACATGTATAACAACTGGATAAAGCACTTACCTCGGGTTGTGGGGTAAAAGTATAAATTTTTTTATCTTATTGAGCCAACAATACTTTTTCCACGTACTGGCGGATGACTCATAAATTTTTGTCTATGGTTTGCTTGGACACCATGTGTGGGTCGAGAAAACACACCGGTTGTTCCCCTGCTTTTGCTTCCATGATCATGTATCTACATATACAAAATGAAGGATAATATATATAACATTTATCGGTACGACACAAATGTACACCGTGATTGCACACATTTGCAATGTCCAACATCTTATGAGTATTGCATCAAGGGTGTTGAGGTTGTGCAGATCGAACAAGTTGTTGAAGCCGACCATGAAGACATCCAAAAATCAGTGTAAGAAATGCTTCTCCTTGAAGTTGACTGATATACTCGATGCTTGTTATGCCACCGGCTTGTTGACTTGTTCCATGCACCAATCTTGCAATCTAATGCAAGCTATTGTAAGCGTCTCCTAATGCTCTTTCGGTACGAACGATTGTCCCAACTTGAATTGATGCACCAACGGGGCAAACAAAAAGTCATGGGTTGATGTGGTCCTCTCTTTCGATTTGCCCTTGTCGCCGCCTCGCTGTCTACCAAATATCGTCTTCACGGGAGACAACTTAGCCTGAACTATTGTATCAACCTATGCCTGACAAGACATTGTAGCCGATTTGGCAGGCTTCTTCGGTGCAACACATGGCTCTGGTAGTTCTTGTAGTTCCGGTAGTGCTGGTAGCTCCGGTGCATCATGTGGCTCCTTTAGTTCTTGTAGCTTCGGTGCTGCCGGCCGGGTGTTGAAGGAGATGTCCTTCTCGGGCCACTAGATGAATGTACCAATGGCATCCCATAGTGTGACGATATTGTTGTTTGGGGGCATCTCCAGCGTGACGGCCTTGCAAATTTCATTATGCCGTTGACTTGGACCTTTGCGTAGCCTGGATCTAAAGTACGACCGTGCACAAATACCCCTGCACCGTATGGATACTTGCGCCCCCAAGCAGCCTAAAAGGGGAACAGAGCCGTTGGCAAGCCTCACTTGGAGATTGTACGGTGTGGTCACCTCTATAAGGGTACATAATTAATTATTAATATGTTAAACAAGTCTTTCTAAGGAGCATTGCAGACATGTATATTACCTCGGTTTCATCTAGAGGAAATGTAGTGTCACCCACGTCTGTCTCAGGGGTGGACGCATAGTTGCTTCGATGATTGGTTGGGCTAAACTACGCCTGTGTTTCTTAGGCTCGTGCATTCTATGTCTAACTCTTCTCAGCCACCCTTTACTCCATTCTTTCCTCAAAGCTTCTTAGCTGACTATCAAACTGCTCTCTCAGCCTTTCCTCAACCCTTTCCTCAATCAGGGCTACTAGCCATTCCTCCAACTCGGCTTTGCATCTCTTCGTACTCTGTTACATGTCAGTGTCATGTGGGAATCCCATTTTCTAGGAAATGGTTTACCTACGCCTTGTGTGTGACCCGGTGCTCCTTGTTTTCCAAAGTTGTGGAGAGTATATCTTTCTCTCTATCTGAAGTGAAAGAGCCTTGAGAAAATTCCGTACACAACAATATTAGGTGTTGGGACACTTCCTCATCAGCAGTGTTGGCAAAAGGACATGCCACCTAAAGACATGGTATGTGACCTCGCTCTTAGCCAGTTTTGGGTGCGCGTGTCCAAGATCGAGGCAAACAGCAGTGTGACCTTCTGGATTGCCTCGTCATCCTCCCTCATCAATTGCGCAATCTTGCCTGTGTATCCAGTTGAGCCAAGTCTATGTGTGGGTGTTTCTTGACTGGACAGTCTTGTGCGCCACACTTTGACGCATGAACTCTTCCAACGTCTTCATCTCAACAAATCGTTCCCACACATCTTTAGTGATGAACCCGTACTTCTGGAATGGAGTCATTTCCTTATTCATGGAATTAGTGACGAGGACGCTTGATGCGACTTTGGGTCCCGATCTTTCGATGAGAGGAGGGTAACTATCGATTTGGTAGGAGTCGACGTTGACGGCCCGACTACAACCGTCCAGGACGTTGCGTCTTAGCGACCGATACTCCAACTCCAGATGGTTATTGATCTCGCCGAGACGCGATCAACCTGACCACGAAGGTCATTGTTCCTGCAAGCAATCGAAGAACATAGCAAGAACAAGATGAACAACCAACTAAATTGGCAAATATGTATTAAGCTCAAATCTGAAAGAAAACACAAACGGTAGGGTTCTGTAAGGATAAAACAGGCGGTCTAGTCGACACGCGTGATTATCGGTATGTAGCAAAGGCTAGACATAACTAAACAAAACCCAAGTCCTAGATGAGGGTTTGGGTGCTTATTTATACTAGAGGAACAGGAGGGGGCCTTCCATAGTAAAGGAAATCTAATACAACTCAAATCCAAAACACCAAGTCTTCTTTGACTCGAGTTTGACTCGGACTGGAAAAGTATCGTGTGGTTTTAGGCAGTCTTCGGACGCATCTGAAGGAATTTTGAGGTGAGGCCGCATCCTTTGGAAAGTAGACTCCGAGATCTTTCAAACGTGTACTCATGGGCCTCCAGACTCCTCCGAAATCAAAAGTTATGGCACTTTAAAGTCAGTGCTGTTTCTGAGTTCGAATTGGACTCGAACTCGGACTGAAAAAAGTGTTCTGAATTGTTTTGCATTTTCCCGCTGACTCGAAGGAATTTTGAGGTGATCTCAGATCCGTTTGAAAGAGGACGACCAGTGCTTTCGTTCTTGTACTCATAGACCTCCAGAAGCCTTCTGGAACAGAAGTTATGGCCGTTTGAACTTGACCATCTCTGGGAGTCCGAAGCTGATTCCAATTTGCTTTTTCCTCCGGACGCGAACTCCCTTGTGGTTTGCAAGTCTTCCCTAAGGTTCCTAAGAATAATCAAATCATCACAAGTATTAAATAGCATTCCATTCATATTATCACTAATGGAAAGGCTGTGGAACGATTCACCTGAAGATTAAATCGTCGATGCGGGAGCCCGAGTAACCGGTCCTTGTATAATAGCAGCGGGTTCAAATTGATGTGTACATGTGGTTATATCTATGGAAGTGATGTCCTCATCAACGCTCTTAAAGTTCTTCCATACCTTTTTCGTCATTAGCAACACATACCATCGCAGTGCGTGCAGGGCGTCTTGTGGGAGCTTGAACAACAAGAAAATTTCTATCACTAGGTTGTCACGCTCCTCATCTGTCAGCATCTTCCATGATGGACAGGTGATGGGGATCCTTTCACATCCAATGATCCGACATAATGTCTAAAAAGTTGTCACAGCCTTAGGAGGTGTTGTAGGAGCCCCATCGTGCGGATCAATCACTGTAATGGTATATCGGCTCAAAGGCCTTTTACTAAGCCTTATTGGATCGCGCCTCTAATTTCCTACATTGGGTGCCTCATCAGATCCATTCGGCGATGAGGAATGAGGGGATGCCATCCTGTAATTAAGATTATAGAAGAGGCAAGTTGGTAAATCAACAACTCATAGAGCTCATAGAAGTGGAAAGAAAGTAAATTTAAGCATTGATAAGTACATTTGTAATTGTATGATGTAAGGTTAAGAGAAGGTAAGTTAAGAGAAGCAAATTTAAGAGAAGATAAGTTAAGAGTTGTTTTGTACATATAAGGTTAAGAGAAGGTATGTTAACAGAAGCAAAATTAAGAGAATCGATATTGCTTATAAGTGATAGCCTCTAATTTGAATATGTCATTCATGCAGTGAACCATGTCTAATACAACAAATTGATGACGAATTTGTTTTATATTGCTCTCAGAAATAGGACTCGATCGAAGATTTTAAATCTTCAACCTCAATCACAATTGGGCTAAACAATTAATTAAGTGAATAAGGCCTCGAACCCTTACCACTGTAAAGAATTGATAATCAAGCTCACTGTTAATAGATTATATTCAATTCAGCATACATTCAGATTATCAGATTGAATATTTGCTAAGCGATTCATTAAATGAGGTTCAGATTAGTTAGCTAGCAATTTTACCAAGTAATTATTATTTAGATTAGTAGCAATATAACCGATCGAATCTGGCTCAAATATTCATATCAGTATCCAACTAATCAATTGAACAGAGCTATATAAAGACAACGAAGAAACACTGACATTGAGCAATGGTAGATATTTAATACTGATTAGAGTAAGCTAAACAGTATAAAGTCTATTGGTTCAAGGCCTAGTTCACAAAATTAATTGTCATTATCAATAATTTACCCAATAACTTCTAGGTGCTCCCAATACGGTAGGTTCCAAAATATTGATCTCTTCTTCCACATGCTCTTCTCATGAGTCCTCGATTTACATCCCTTTCCAAATGTAACATCTAAGTTCTTAATCATATCATGAATGTCTATCCCGCTTAAAGGTTTTGGAGCCAAACCGTCTTTGATCGTTCTGTCGAATTGTTTCTTCATCTTGCGGTATGGGTGATTCCTTCGAAGGAACCTACAGTGATGCATGTACACGGTTTTGCACGAGTAATTCAGCCACACACTCTCAATATCATCCAGGTAGTGAGTATAGGTTTTGGCTCCTTTTGTACTCTACCCGACATGTTATTAAGGGTAGGATAATCATTTATGGTGCAGAACAATAGGCAGTGCAAAGTGAGTACTCTCGTTTGTGAGCATCCCATACCCGTACCCTAGGAGTCTACAGTGTATTCAGATCTTCCACCAATGATACTAGGTAGACATCAATATCGTTCCCAGGTTGCTTCTGGCCATGTATGAGAATAAACAGAAAATGTACTTTAGTTTCATAGACAACCAAGGAGGAAAGTTGTAGATATAGAGATTCACGAGCCAAGTGCTATGACGGCTGCTCATGTTACTGAAAGGATTCATTCTATCCGTACTCAATTCGAACCTTATATTCCTTAGATCCGATGTGAATTCTTGAATCCTCCTATCAATGTTTCTCCACTGGGTGGAATCAGTAAGGTGCTTTATCATTCCATCATTCTTACGCTCATCCTAGTGCATTGAATCAATTTTGCCTCTCTTGGGTTCGCAAATAAATACTTCAAATAGAGAATTATAGGCAGATACCATGCCACCTTAGCAGGAGGTCCTTTCTTCACCTCGATGCCCTCGTTGTCATCATTTGATCTATCTCTACACTTGTACTGAAATGCGTTGCACACTGGATGTACATGTAAGTTTGTGTACTCTTTGCAGTAGAGGATACAGTCATTCGGACATGCATGTGTTCTTTCTACTTCTATTCCCAAGGGACAAAGAACCTTCTTGGCTTTGTAGGTAGTTATCGGCAACTCCTAGCATGTTTGTTAACAAACCTAACAACGCTGGGAAACTCTTGTCGGACCATCCGTTGCTTGCCTTTATTTTCAGCAATTTCAGCATGGATGACAACGTTGTGTATTTGGACTTGCAGCTCAGAAACAAAGGTTTCTCAGAGTCGTCCATCAAGCCTCAGAATTTTACATACTATCGGTCATCACAGTTCCCTTCTGCATCCCGCAGTATCTGATCTAGATTGTCATCGTCAAACCTATCCTTATTGAAAGAACAATCGATATCATTTGTATATCATTGATTTCATTGACGATGGTAATACTACTTGCTTCCTGCGTAGTCTACTCTTCACCGTGACTGATCCAACATGTATACCGCCTTTTGAAACCCCATAAAATCAATCACCAATTTCTTACTTCTCTAAACCTTTTAATGTAACCTTTGACCGATTCTTCAAACTTCTGTCGAGTAGAAGTTAGGTCCAAATTTTAAGTTTTAAACTTCCACAGAAAAAGTATTCATAGAATCAGCTTTTCAAATCAGTCAAAGAGTTGACCAAATTTAGGGGCAACGTTTTGAACCATGTGAAAGCGACCCCTCATAAAAATAATGGGAATAACTTCACCCTCATTCCATTGGTTTGAGCTGCTTCATCGCATTGTGTGACGAAACTTCTGTTATGCTCCAATGTAGTAGTAGAATCATCCCCCAAAATTTTTTCAAAATTAGGGACCATGAAATTATTGGGGTAAGGTATCCATCAATATAATCGGGGTATGGCTTTTGATAGCTACTAACCTTCCATTTAGACTATATACCAAATTGATCTCATAATACACCAGATATCTAATCAGCCTAATTGACTATCAGAGCTGATTGTAATTGAGGAACTCACAAATTACAATCGTAATTGGCATCTTTGCTCGACGGCGGTAAACTGACTTGAGAGTCCAACTTGGGGTCGTCAGTAAGCGCGTAATAATGTGGGGTTGCACTTGCACCCGAATCATGTAGTAAGCGCGCAATAATGTGAGGTTGCACTTGCACCCGAATCATGTAGTAGAATCACAGTTGGTTGGGCCAGCATTAGAGTCAGACTCGGAATTGATGGCTTAGAATTGGCTATTGGACCAGTACTCTAGGAGTTTGCTGTTATCGAATAGACTAGATAATTTAGCAAAACATGCATCAGATATGACAAATTTTTAGTCGATGCTAACCCCTCTGCAATGGCTTTAACAGTATTAGCAATTATCGGCTTAAGAGTTGTTACCAAGGCCGACGACTGGTTGATCAAAGCATAATTCACAGATTGATTAATAATAGGAGATAATTTAGCTTGTGCAGGCATGTATTGGCTTATTGATGTATCAGTGGTCTCCATATTGCCAAAGGGATTGACCATCGGTAGAACGGTCTTTTGAGTGACATTGAGTCGAGTCTTCTAGTAGCAATTTAGCATCATCTCCTCGAGTGCAGCCTTCTGTTCCTCAATCTCCTTGCATTGTTTTGGTGTCAAATCATCTAGTGATAGGACGATTATAGCATCGGAGTTGACATCGGATGGGGGAATTGATTTTCTTGACGAAGGATATGATCGACTTAGAGGTTCGAGGTGTGCTAGCCGATTTGATCATGAAATCAAATAGAATATTTTGATCTAAACACCTATAATAGCAGCTTAGGTTTTTCAATAATAATCTGATCTAAACAGCTATTTAGCCGATTAAATCGTAAGATTAGATGGTTTAGTAAAGAAAGATTTTCTTGAAAAATACGATGCGCAACAAGATCAGAAAAAACAAACCTGGATAAATTGGTGTAATCGAAGATGATAAACAATCAACGATGTATAACTTTATTGATCAAGAACGAATTACAAGATCTAAATTACGAAAGCTACTCCTAGTCAATAAGAAGTAAATAAAAAAGTAGATGTGATTTGACTGATTGGTTGTTGTCCCTTTTCTGGCTCACCTCGGGTTCCTTTTTATAGTGTGTGACCTGATCATACACTTCTCTATTCTGTTGTAAATCATAAACTATGTCAGCCTTAATTTCTTGACGATAAAGTTCCTTATTTAAACCGATATCATCTAAATATTTAATTTTAACTTGTCTTTACAAATCAGCCGTATATCTTGTCAAATTTTAATGCTAACAAAATCACCGGAAACATGCACACACGATATGGCCGTTCAAACCATGGCGATTTTCTGGGTTTATCTTAATGCCAAAAACTCTTACTACACAGGGGGAGTCGGCCAGGGTTAAATACCCTCGTACGCACACGACCCAGGCGACAGGCCGACTCAAACTGCACGTACGACTTGGACTAAAGTCCTATTCCATCACAAGTCCGACGCTAACACCAAAGAAAGAACCACTAGTACTTAGAGATAAGACAACAAGCACCAAATAATCTTGGCCTCGGATTCAGGCTAGAGGCTTAGTTGGCACAGACACAAAACCAAGGTAGATCGATCTTCCTAGTCCCTTTGTCTCCGAGTCCGTCTCCTGTTCCGATTCCGCACATGTGTGCATACCACGGCTCCCTTGCACATAGAGGTGGACGTTGTGCGTGCCAGATCGGGCCAGCACAACATGAGTTTATTGTGTTTTATGTCTGAACCATGCCGGACCGCGACGGCATTTCGTGCCCGTCGTGTTGTGCCTGCCTAGCTCTCCTTCGGCAAGCCCAAGCAGAGCCTATTTGCGCTTCGTCCTGTGCTGACCCAGGTCTGGGCTATTTATACTATTACAACAAAAGGAAAGAAGCCAGAGGCGCATGTAGTTGAGGCAGTGGAGACAAATATTATGGAAAAAGTGAACTAAAATTTATTTATTTTTTAACAGTTACAAAGAGCGAGATGATGTGCTGAACATGGGCGAGAGATGGGGCAATGGGCGAGAAATTGAGTTAGAGAAACAGGCGAGAGATATTGAAATTGAAAGAGACGGGTGAGAAAGAGAGAGATTGAGAGAGATGGATGAGAGAGAGAGCACTACGAGATACCAAGAGAAACGGGTGAGAGAGAGCAGTTTCTTGCACCGTCTCTCAATCTCCCCTCTTGCCCGCCTCTCGCAGGTGTCGGCGGCAGGGGTGGCGTTTACGCTACTAGGTGTGTCCATAGCCCTCGTGTTCTGCGGATCGGTGATCTTCATGCTAGGCTTCTTCCACATGCTTTGGGTCATTGGGCTCAGCACGACTTGTGCTATAGTGTCATGTTGGGCTGTACCGTTCATTGTGCTCGGTTTTCGTTCCTAGCATGTTCCGTGCTATAATGTCGTACCGGCACGCCACAACATGACTCACTTCGTACCGAACCGAACTTTGAACCGGATTATACCCATCGTGCCTCGGACCGGCCCAATAAAGCTCGGCCCGAGTGCTCACCTCTTCTCGCACCAACCGGTCACGCTGCATCTTCACTTCCCAAGCCGTCCTCTATCACCTCCTTCTCGACACCAATAACTGTTTCCCTAACTAGGAAAGAATAAATAGCACTTGAAGGTGTGCAAAAAAACTTTTTGTTCTTTAATCAATAATATCTATCCAAATATTTCGATTGAGCACATACAAAGTGCAGGATTAGATTTTTCAAACAAAGTATTATCACAATATTGTACTTTTGTATTTTTTACATATTATAATATAAAGTAGTGGTTAAAGTTGCATTTTGGAAAACAGAAAAAGCATAAAAAAATCAAGAATTTTTTTTACTGGAGGAAAAATTAAAAAGTTGAGCCTATGGGTTAGTAATTTTGTCAGGAACATGCTGACATGCTAAGCCTATCGTCATTGACATAAATAAAACAATACAAAAGATAATTGCACTTCATGTCATTTTCTATCACTAAAAATGCTCCTTGTGGAACACAAATCTGGTGAATGTTCTCATGCTCATTTTGTGGCAGAGCCTTTCCAGCTGTCTTCCCAAATCATCCGGCCCGCAGTAGAAAACCCCTGCCATGGCATTCGATCCATGTAAGAAGAATGCAAACACAAATATTACTTAAAACTGTAAATTTCATGAACTAGATTATCCCAATTTATAGACTAAGAAAATTTTGGTACTAGGAGCAAATTTCTGCAGCTCTTTCCCCTTTTACACATCAGAGTATCAAACAAGCAGTTTGGAACAGCCTTACCATTGTCAGATGGATTCAATTGACAGGTGCTGTTACTTTTGTGAGAGTGCAAACTATACCATCATTAATCACTAGAATCTTGAGAAGCGAGCTTTGCTCGCTTGGCAAGCCACGCAGTAGCGAAGAGGTTTGACGCTGGTTGCTCATTTTCCGTCCGTCCGTGTTGATATCTTGGATGGAATTACATGCATATGTGGGTGCGTTTAATGGTCAAAACGCGTGCCTGCGCTTTGTGAAGCTCTAGTCTCCACTCAGTAGCGGAGCCAGAAAGTTCTAAAGAAGGAGGCTTAAAAAAGAAACATTCAAAATCAACTACTATGACTATCGATATATTGTAAAATAGAAGAAGATGTCGAGATGCGGAAGATGAACTGACGCCGTGAGCCTGTGACGTGACGTCGCGATTTGGTTTGTAGACGAACCGATCTGCTTGTCTTTGTGCTACGTGGAAGAATTGACCTACGTGACCCACTCAACCCCATGGGTAGCTCCGCCTCTGTCTCCACTATAGATTAGATGTGTGTTAGGGACACATCCACTTATACGTGTGTGCATGGGTGTAGGTGTGAGTGTATGTGCACATCCTATCATGTAATAAAAGAAAATCACTAGAATCTTGTTTGCATCTTTTGTTGCTAAGTTATTAGTCAAGAAAGAAGAAAAACTCATACCTATCCTTTCTCCAATATGTTTTCTTGCAAGACCATGGAACACCCTAGGCCAATTTGGCCTCGAAAACTGTGTACGTACCTACAAGTTCAAGAATTGTGTTCTTGTGATTCACAACATTGCACATGCTCAATGCTACACAATCAATACCTAGCAACTTGCAGTGCACAAAAAGGAAAGAATAGCACTATAGAATCTTCTATAACACCTAGCGGCTTAGGAAACGAGAAAGAAATACCGGAGTTTTTGAGATGATATCAATGCCGTGGCGTGCAAAATGAAGGGCTTGAATTGCGCTTATCAGCTCCGAACATTTGTCACCTTCCTGGTAGACACTTGTGAGGTAGTTGTACATCTCTATCACACCCTACAAGTATGTCGAGAGATTTATAATGACACAAGGCAGGCATGCATGTCATGGCAAAATGATAGTTCTAATGTAGGCATGGACATTTGGAATGGTCATTAAATTGTAACCTGCTTACTATCGAGGGCTGAAACCTCCTTCATGATGTCCCTAAACCACTCAAAGGATCCTTGCTCTCTTGTCACCCAATAAAAGTAGGCCTTCTTCAGCCCATTGGCACATTGATTTGAAGTGTTGCCTCCCTGAGATGAATTGAAAGAACTATGAAAAAATATCTTGTATGAAGAAATCTTGTTGCACATTGTGAGCAGGTGCATTGGTTATTGCCTTATCTCGGTCATTGGCAATGTCTTTGAGAACACTTACAAACGGTGTTGCCCCTATCCCAAGCCCAATTAGCAAGATAATTTCATATTTCGGGTGATCCTGTGATGTTGTACCGTAGGGGCCATCAATGGATATTTTTGGCAGGTCAGAGTTGCTGGAAAGTAGTGCCTACAAAACATTTATGTTTATATGTGATTGCGATGTTGGAAATAGTTACGAAGCATTATTGTTCCGGACTCTAGAGGATGAGCGATGAAGATCGATGTTTTACCTCATGGAACACATCATATACATTGTAGGTCGATCGTAGAGAAACTCGATGTGGATGCTCAAGTGATCATCGTGCAGTGCGAGGTAAGAGAAAATGGGTGCACGAAAAAAATGTATATTCGAATTAGCAATATCGACCGGTGCTTCAAAATTGCACGTTATCAACAGAACAAAAATAATAATCAAACCGATATGGCACAGGTTATTGAGCAAAACTTTAGTACCATGATATTCTCACCATTCAAACTTCGATACTTGTGGACATTGGACAAAGACATATATTCCACTTTGATATCGAAAACCTGGAGGCTTTGTTATTGTCAGAGCAATTACCTTCCCAGGATAAGTTATTGCCTGTAAAAACACAACAGATTGACTTAATTAAGTTAAAAGATGGAAATTAGTAATACAATCTGTAGTTTCATAGAGAAGATTTGTTGCAGATGATCACATACATCAATGATCTTGGCATCAAAAACCATAGATCTGAACACCCTGAACATCCGCTCTCCAAGGTAGATCATCACAGGAATCGCCACATACATCCATGTTTGCATAAATTTGGAGATGATAAGAGAATATAGACATACTGAGATTATACTTTATTCTATCGGTATTACCGTCTTCTCTGTGATGTCCTTTGCTAGGAAGAGGAAGATGGAATGCACAATGAGGAGCACATAGACAGCGATGAACACATGATGAGAGTACCAGAAAGCATTGAATCCTGCAAACCGCCTAACCAAAGATGGGAGCGATCCTGGATTTCTTCTCGATGGACTACTAGCAAGAAGGAAAGTGATCAACATGAGTACCACCATGGCTATACCAGTTGTTCCCTCGGTTGATGCCACTATCTCCAGGTAGGATGGCTGGTGGTAACCAAAGTCATCAGCAATTGTGTGCCCAAAGACGGTCTTATTTACCATTGCAATCCTTGGGAAGTCACATGACAGGTGGATGCCACCATGAAGGATTATGCCAATCACAATTCCCGCAGCGACAAGCTAAACTAGAAGATGAGTGTTATATTCACAACATTTGGACGATATAAGTAAGGCAATGAAGTGCACAATACATTTGGTAACAGATCACACCTTGTGGAAGTTGATGGTGTCATTGAATGGGACAACTGAGTTGATGTTACGGCTCCTCCTGAGCCAAGTGATAGTGTTGCGGCATACAGGTAGGAGCACGATGGCCATGTTGAGCTTGAGTGTCTCTGCAGCACCCTTGGCAGTGGACAGGCAGTATCCCATGACCTCAAATGCCAGTCGCTGGCGATACTGCATGAACTTCCAAGTGAAGAGTGCAACACATGCCGTAAGCCACAGCGCAACCACCCATATTTGCCTCTAGTGAGCATGGAAGAGGACAATGGCTGTTGACAACATACACTGGAAGTGTTTAGTTGGCATAGGTGTTGACCAGGAAGTAGGTTGGAGATCAATCAGTGAAACCTTTCTTGAGACATTCAACTGCAAATTAAGTATTTTTGGCAGACACAAATCAAATTTATATTATCAAGATGAAGAAACAATATTGGAGGTTGTGAACCATTGTGTTGTGCTAGTATGTCACCTCGACCACTCCTTGGTCTGTTTGGATCTCTTCTAGGATCAAGTGTGTGTATTCAGTGGCTTCATCTTGGCTTAAGGTGAGCTTGTTCAAAGAGGCTTGAACATTATTGCCTAAGAAATTTAAAACATGTAAAATATACATTTTCTAAGCTAATAGTACATCATCTTTTACAATGTATTTGCTTCACACCGCTTGATATCCTTTTACGTGACCTTGCTACTTGGGTTTCTTTCATAGCTCGAGATGCATGTGTGTACAAATATATTCCATTACTCAATTTAGCAAAGGCATGGGAGTTGTTGCGTTGAGGAAGAATACCTATCAATGCTATTCGATTCCATGGCTAGCGTAAGCGATCGACGGATCTGTTGGGGTTGATATTCGGATTGATTGGAGTAAGCTCTCCCATCGAACCAGCAGATTCATTCTCATCTACGGAGTAAAAATATGAGCCAATAAAAAATGTAAATGACTTATAGACATAAAGTAAATAACAAGATCTGATAGTTCTCTTGAGAATCTATCAATATTGTCTCAATATTCTAGACACCCAAGAACAAAACGTTCATATCATGATCTTCAACTTTACCTTTCAAATTTAAGGAGCAATGCAGATTGTGGAAAGCTTACAAAGATCAAATGAGTGATCCCCACATGTAATACTCAATATTGTTTGTTTTTTAAAAGTAAACCTTGAAGAAACTGGGAAAACATTTTCTCAAGTTACTCCTTCCGGTCAAGTCACAAAAACATGTTGTTTTGGATACCGACCTAGTCCCAAAAACACCACTTGACCACTAATTTGTATTGTACTATATTTATAAAACCAATAAAATTATAATATTATGAAAGTACTTTTCGGAACAAATTTACACATATGATTTTCATGTATCAAATATAAATATTTAAAAAGACATCGATAGCCAAAGTTGCGAAAGGTTGAATACACGTATCCCAAAACGATGTGTATTTGTGACTGGAGAAGTAATTTTTAGTATTAAATTTAGTGAACCAACCGGTTGATGTGACTTTGGGTCCCGATCTTTCGATGAGAGCGATAACTTCGATTTGGAGGAATTGACTTTGACGATCCGACTACAACGTACGACGACGATGCGCCTTAGCAATCGCTAAACCAACTCCAGAGGGTTATTGATCTTGCCGTTAGCACGATCAACTTTGAACACGAGGTTCGATTCCTGCATGCAACGAAGAACAAGCAAGAACAATGGTAAAGCAATCTGAAATTGCGAATATGAATGAAAGATTGATAAGGTGGGGTTCTGAAACAAGGAGCTTCTTAGGCGGCTGTTGAGCACGTTTGGAAGACTCAAAATAGTAGCAATGGCTAAACTATCAAATAAACAAAAACTAAAAACTAAAGTACGGCGGTAGCACACAATATATAGATGTAAGTGGCGGCTAGGGAGCAGCTAGGGGCGTGCAGCACCCATGGGGGGGCGGCCAAGGGGTTGCCCTAGCGTTACATGGGCTTTAGGCCCAAAAGAAAGGTGGCACAACACCTGGAGTTTCTGGCCCGTGACACTCTTTTGTGATTTTCCGTTGCTTCAGGACGAATTTCGTATTGGGGCTGGATCCATTAGAAAGTAGACTCCGAGATCTTTCAAACGTGTACTCATGGGCCTCTAGGAACCTCCGGAATCAAAAGTTATGGTCGTTTGAAGTTGATGCTGTCGCGGAGGCCGAACTGGAATCAAAAGTGTTCTGGATTGTTTTGCGTATTCCCGTTGACTCGATGGGAATTTTGAGGTGATCTTGGATCCGTTTGAAAGAGGACAACCAGAGCTTTCGTTCTTGTACTCGTAGACCTCCAGAAGCCTTCTGGAACAAAAGTTATGGCCGTTTGAATTTGACCATCTCTGAGAGTCCGAACCTGATTCGAATTTGCTCTTCCCTCCGGACGCGAACTCCCTTGTGATTTGCAAGTCTTCCCCAAGGTTCCTAAGAATAATCAAATCATCACAAGTATTAAATAGCATCCCATTCATATTCTCACTAATGGAAATACTTAGGAACGCCTTCACCTGATAATTTAGTTGACGTGCACGGGCTCGAGTTAGTGGTCCTTGAAGTGGTGGTTCATCCTGGTGAGTGGAGTTTGAGCTGGTTGTATCCATTGTAGAGATGTCCTCATCATCCTCCCCTTCTTGCATTTGAGTCATCCTCGACTCAAGCTCACCCTTTAGCACGTCTTCAGCACAAAACATTCTCATATAGGATCTGCATTCATTTAAGTAAAATAGTAGCTCCGCCTCCTGATATATTTTAAATACAAGAAAAATGTTGAGAGGATTCACCTGATAATTATCGATATAGCTCATGACTTCTTTCCAGCATATAATGGCTTGATGATCGGTAACACTCTTCGACGCTTCCTCCCCTCCTCGAAGGAAAACCATTCTCGGTTTTGGGAAAGCTAGAAAAGAAACAACTAACAAAAAGAAGAGTGTGTACACAACATATATGTATATGTTCCATATTTCATTGTTCTTTTGGATTCATGCGAGCTATTTTCATAACAACAAAAGAAGAAATCAAATTTAAGCAAATAACCTTTCCTCACAATTACGCAAGTTGATTCGTGGTTATAAGTGAAGCATATAGCATCAAAATTAACATGATTTAGTTTGCAACTTGATTTGCAAATATAAGTAAAGCACATATCCATCACGACTTCGATAAAGAAAACTCATGTTTTGTGAGCGCGTTCAATAACATGTTTTGTGGGCAAAACTACAAGTCTGGCATCAAGCATGGATAATTCATATCATCAAATTGTATGTAAGCAATATCAAACCATTCCAATAACGGTGACACAATTTTAATGGGCTTCCACGCATCAACTACGACATGCTTATTTGTAATACAAGTTAATGTACTAAAATTTGAACAATGTGGCAGCAAGCTATGGGTATCACACTTATTAGGAAAATTTGATGGAACCGCAAATGAAACAAGTGGTTGCTTACAACTAAAAGTGCCCAAAATAGCAAGCTTCAATTCAGCAAGTTTATCACAAGTTATGCATATTCTGTAAACAAGAAACTTGCCATCTATGCCATATTCACCAAATAAATTGAATTTAAAACGGTAGGCATACGTGCTAGACAAAGACTTAAGAGTTGAAATTTCAAAAATCTTGTCCATAGCACATGTCAAACTAACGAGCTCATTCAACATGATATAGCACAAAAGCGATGGCGGGGATATTCTAGCTATCACCTCCTTATGCATAATCAGCACCACATGATCAAAATTAGAAGCATGCAATTCGTCATATGGTTCTACAATTGTTGCACAAGGTGGTAGTTCACAAGAATTATGTATAGCAAGAATATACTCACAAATTTGCTCATTTTCTTGCTGTAAAATCAGATCGTGCCATGATCATTAGCCTCCTCCTCGAAGTAGAAACATCAAAACATTCACTTGATAATTTGGTATTTTCGCTTGTTGCTTCCCTTCTTCGTAACTAACTGGATAGCGTATGGGACAAAGAACAACAAAACTAACCAAGTAGATTGGATTGTGTTTGTAGAATCATCCTCACATGTGCTATCCTCTACTTCACTCAAATTTTCTTGTATTTCTTTCACATTCTCAGTGTGTATGCTCTCATTCAGGTTTGGTGCAGTGCATGCCACAGGAGTAGCATTTAACTTTGTGTTAGCTTGAACTTTGGTTGATTGTCTTCTCTGTATCTTTCTTTCGGCTTCTCGTGAAAGATTAAGTAAACATGACAAAGAATTGAATTCTTTACAAGATATCATGATTTGAATGTCGAAATCTAGTCCAAAATAAAAGTTATTCATGCGAGTCTTTTCGGTCTCTTCTAACCCCGAACGTAAAGATCTATGTTGAAATTCTTGGTAGTACTCATCCTTTGTTTTACTACCTTGTTTTAGATGTTGCAATTCATTTAAGTAATTGACGGGCAACATATGAAGGACAAATCTAGCTCTCGAAATTTTCTTGATTTTGTCCATGTGCTAGGAATGTCCTGATTTTTACTCATATAATCATTCCACCAAATAGCAGCAAATCCAGAGAATCCACTAGTAACAACCCTAACCTTATCATGCTCAGGAATTTCATGTTTATCAAATGATTGTTCGACAGCTAATTCCCATGTAAGATAACCTTCAGGATCATATTTATCACTAAAAATGGGTACGGTAAACTTATTTTTGGTACATGTGCGATGCCGTTGTACATTCCGTGGTGTTGAAGGTATGCTCAGACGTTCTCTGTATCTTGGAGTGTGAACTATCTCTTCTCCTAGGATCTTTGTTGGCCCAAGCGCTTCTGACGTTGAGAACACGCCATTGTTAGTGAAGACAAGAAACAAAATCACAAGTATAATGTTCTATCACTACATAGGATGTGGACAAAAGTCGTTCAACTCTCAAACTTTAACCAAAGCTCTTACAAGTTCTTACCATGCAGCAGGAGTTGTCGGCCATTGGCGGTATCAAAAGTTCTCCCAAGCTTGGATAAAGCGATTGCCAAGGGACCGAAGAAAGCGACGAGGTAGAATATGTGGAGCTTGGTAGGCTATGTTAATTTCCTATGCAATCTGATAATTCTAGTTATTGTAATGATAAGTAATGATCCAAACTAGAATTCACAAGCCCTAGTTGCCGATCTCAAAGATATAAGTGAATTTCAAAGCAACACACACGCAAAGATAATGAAACTTAATGCAACTAATGGAATGAGCTAAATAAGAATAATTTCAGCACTAAAACTCGTGTTGCATAAGTTATGGAGAGACGCTAGCTAATTGCTTCAGAAAAGGTACAAGGGCACAAGATTGCTCACTACATAATACAATTGCACAATCTGAAAATAACAAACACAAATTAGGGTTTTGATCAATATAGTGCTGCCGGCCACTATTCTCTTTTCTTTTCTCTTTTTTTTCTTTTTGGCCTTTTGGCTCTTTCTTTCTCTCTCTTTTTAGTGACTTTCAGCCAACACTAGTATGAGCAAAGTTTTGGAATCCCTAACTTGATATCACAAGAGTTATGATAGTGCAACGTATCAAAAGGAGCAGCCCCAAGCAATTTCAAATTGCTAGTCTCAATTGGGATCAAAGTATTCGCAAAGGATGAATTGGTTCCCAAAGGTATGTACACTGATATTTTGGAAATTTTATGGTTGTAGTTGCTACTGGACTCAACCAACTCAAAGGAACAAAGCTAGAACACAAATTGAAAAAACAAACCCAAATTCGGCCAGAACTATGCAATAAAGTTGTTGCTGCAATTAAGGCTTGAAAATGACCGAATCAAGCTTGCTCACAATGTAACAAAATGATGACACTGTTCTAAGCTTTAAAACTAGTATTCAAACACACAATTTGGAGCTCATATGTAGAAGTTATGGCCAAAACACTAAGGTGCACAGATTCAACAAAATTCAGCCGATCTGACCAAATCCGAATCTGAGTCAAATTCGGTTTGAAGGAGTCCGAATCACGAAGGACACCCAAAAACGTTTTTGTAGAGGACTCTTCAAGGATTCAGGAAAGTATAAAAACTTCTCAATCGGAGTTCGGATGTGAGAGTTATGATCAAATACCGAACCAATCTGGATTGCAATTGCAACTTGCTTCCCGAATTTGATGTCAAGATTAAACAACCTTTTAGATAGAATTAGATTTCATGCCCAACTAGGTTTTTGTGGAGCTTGTCCCAAGGTTTTAGGAAAGTGCAAAAACACTTGAATCGGAGCTCGTATGCAAAAGTTATGAACAAAACAAAGAACTGGATAGATTGGAATAAAAGCTACGCGAAGGAAAAACGATCAACAACTAAAACAAGGACTCTAATGGATCAAAACCTAACAAAACTCACTAAATTACCAGATTGAATCTAAAGGTTGAATTTTTGTGGAGGATTTTCAATTTTGGACAGAAAACAAAAACTAATCTAAGGTATGAATCTCTCACCGAGCAACTTGGCGCTCGATACCACCGATGTGACTTTGGGTCCCGATCTTTCGATGAGAGCGATAACCCGATTTGGAGGAATTGACTTTGACGATCCGACTACAACGTCTGACGACGATGCGCCTTAGCAATCGCTAAACCAACTCGAGAGGGTTATTGATCTTGCCGTTAGCACGATCAACTTTGAACACGAGGTTCGATTCTCGCATGCAACGAAGAACAAGCAAGAACAATGGTAAAGCAATCTGAAATTGCGAATATGAATGAAAGATTGATAAGGTGGGGTTCTGAAACAAGGAGCTTCTTAGGTGGCTGTTGAGCACGTCTGGAAGACTCAAAATAGTAGCAATGGCTAAACTATCAAATAAACAAAACCCAAAAAACTAAAGTACGGCGATAGCACACAATATATAGATGTAAGTGGCGGCTAAGGAGCAGCTAGGGGCGTGCAGCACCCATGGGGGGCGGCCATGGGGTTGCCCTAGCATTACATGAGCTTTGGGCCCAAAAGAAAGGTGGCGCAACACTTGGAGTTTCTGGCCCGTGACACTCTTTTGTGATTTTCGTTGCTTCAGGACGAATTTGGCATTAGGGCTGGATCCATTAGAAAGTAGACTCCGAGATCTTTCAAACGTGTACTCATGGGCCTCTAGGAACCTCCGGAATCAAATGTTATGGTCGTTTGAAGTTGATGCTGTCGCGGAGGCCGAACTGGACTCGAACTCGGACTGAAAAAGTGTTCTGGATTGTTTTGCGTATTCCTGTTGACTCGATAGGAATTTTAAGGTGATCTTAGATCCGTTTGAAAGAGGACAACCAGAGCTTTCGTTCTTGTACTCGTAGACCTCCAGAAGCCTTCTGGAACAAAAGTTATGGCCGTTTGAATTTGACCATCTCTGGGAGTCCGAACCTGATTCCAATTTGCTCTTCCTCCGGACGCGAACTCCCTTGTGGTTTGCAAGTCTTTCCCAAGGTTCCTAAGAATAATCAAATCATCACAAGTATTAAATAGCATCCCATTCATATTCTCACTAATGGGAATACTTAGGAACGCCTTCACCTGATAATTTAGTTGACGTGCACGGGCTCGAGTTAGTGGTCCTTGAAGTGGTGGTTCATCCTGGTGAGTGGAGTTTGAGCTGGTTGTATCCATTGTAGAGATGTCCTCATCCCCGGTTCACCCAAAAGGTTAGCTATGTGGGCAATATGCTTCTAGTATGACATTTGGAGAAAACCAACTTAAAAGGAGGCTGTGCTTTCTGAAATTATCTATTTGCATTTTTTTTAAAAAGGATTCTTGATTTGGATTTTTCTTAATCTTAATTTTGAGTTTTGATTCTTGAGTTCCTATAGTTCTTAAAATTATCCATTATAGCGATAGCCCAAATATGTGTTGTAAATTTGGACATACAACGTTCCCTCTGCTAGTAGTTTTAGTCAGGTTAGCTCTACACCTGTTAAATGAGGAAAAAAATAACATGTTGAGACAAAAAACAAGTAATTATGCTCCTAACAATTGCACAAAAAAACTGAGACATATGAAACATAGAATGGGCAGAGAATTAATTACTTGGACTGCAAACAACATACAGTTATAAAGGTCGTTGAAAAAATAAGGTTCAAAGCGAGCTAGTGACCAAACACTACTTCCTCCTCAATAACTACTTCCATTCTCATCTCACTCTTATACTTCTTATATAAAATAGTTGTGTTTGCTTCAAGCATGGAGCAACTACCCAACACTTTACGCATCTTCCTTTGAAGCATAAGAGCAAACGGTCGGTGTGCAAGCTCCAAAATCACCAGCACAGAACATTGACCGCACATACAATTAGACAATCCATTCATGTACCTAAAGCAAAAGAATGCTTATTCTAATGTATCCGAGACCATATACTAATAATAAGTATGCAACAATCCCAAGATACCGCATAAAGAAATTGACCTTGGCAACGCGTGCGGTCGGAGAAGGAAAAAACCACGGCGTGGAGCCGTAAGGCGGCAAAGGAAGAGCGGGTGGCGGGAAGGAGGCGTTTGGAGGTTGGGTGGGAGGAGGAGGGGCGGAGAGGGATGGTGCCATGGTGATGGCCGCGACAGAGATGCAGGTGGATAGAGATAAAAAATTGCTCTTTTATCTGAACTCCTTGTTTATTCATTTTGTCTATTAATAACTACACTCTTCCATAACCTAAAAAAAACTACTCTTTTTCATTGCAGATATAAGTTATTTTCTACCATAATGTTGCTACGTAACAAAAGTTATATATCATAAAAGGCAACATATCCTGTGTACACAGATTTTTCGTGTACATATCGTGCACACTAACTAACAAAAGTTACAAAAAATTCTGAAAGAAATTATAGATATATTTCATAGATTTCTCTACCGATGTATAAAATTGTAGGTTCAAATTCATTATATATCAAGAGTTACCAAAAAAAAAATTCTGACAAGTTTAGAGAGTTTAAACTTGTCAGAATTTTCTCTTTTTTTGTAACTCTCGATATATAATGAATTTGATCTTGAAACTTCATGCATAGGTAGAGCAATCTATGAAGTACATCCATAATTTTTTTCAAAATTTTTCGTGACTTTTGTTAGTTGGTGTGCACGGTGTGTACACGGAAAGGCCTGTGTGCACAGGATACGTTGCCATCATAAAAAATATATTTCGTGATAAATGTACTAACACTTATGTGGTCTATCTAGATATTCTTTTTTATATATTGTTGATCAAATATTAAAATATTTGACTAGAACAGCTCCAAGTACGAACTATATTTGCAATTCGAGGGAGTAATTTTTGGTAAAATATTCTGTATTCTAATTTTTTATCAAGTGCTGGGAAGGCTTCCGCACGTATTTCATCCAAAGACATATTTAAAAAAGAAAAGAAAAATCTCAAAAGTGTTGCGAAGGTAGTCTTAAAATTACTAAAAAGTTCAAACTCACTCAATTTGTGCTTTGAAATATAAAAAAGATAAATCCTAACTGAAGGCCACTGTTCATGTGATTAGCGTTATAGCACGCATCTAGGCGGTGTCTCTTCCCAGTCCCTACTTCCCACAGATGTCCCCGTCATTCAATTTGCGACGTACTATGCTATGTAGACTGTGTAGTCTTTTTTTTTTTTTTTTTGAACTCATGCTATGTAGTTAAAAGGAATTATACCCGTGATCCGGCCAGTGTGTACTTGCTTCATTCACAAATATAAACCTACGAATATAAAGATTATATATAAATTTAATAAGATTTTTCCAACTATATCTCTATTTACTTTATCTTAACCATATATGTTTATTTATTACCACTCACAAAGTATTATATCTCATCTTCAAAACAATTGAGTAGGGTATCTTAGCCATTTCCTTTCATAATTTTCTCAATTTTAACTAACTTTAATTTTTTTGTGCAAAATAAAAATACAACTTCTATTTATGAACAAGGACTATGAGGTTGGGTGTTAATTTATTAATAAAGACTACTAAAATATATAATAAGGAGCAACAAAACAAGATTATTAGCCGAAGGGGAAAAAGAATAAACCATCATTGCTCCCTTGCGACCATGACGAGAGCCCAAACCCCTCCTCCATTTCGCTCCACTTGAGCTCCCCCCTACCGTCGCGCTCTAAGAACTCCGTCCTCAGCGACGGCCTTGCGCAGCACCGCCCTCCCGCCCGCCTCCAGGTCCGCTTCGCCTCGCCCGAGGAAAGACGCGCCGCGCGACAACGCTGGCGACGCTGTGCAGCCATCGTCGTAGTAGGCGGCGTCGGCGTTCTGGAAGAGCACCTCGATCTCTATCTCCGGCGATCTCGCGCCGACGACGCGACCACCCCCGGCGGCGGGGAGCTCAGCGACGCGCCGCTCGCCGTCGCCGCGCCGACGACGTTGGACACGAATCAGTATCATCGCCCGGCTCTCGAACAGATAACCGATGCGCGTAAACTTCGAGCTCGAACATTGATGCACTTCTTGGCTGCACGCTAGGCTCTTGTCATAGCAATTTTCATGGGAGGATGGCGTCATGGCTCAATATAATGCATGCCAAGAGAGCTAATCAACCATGTGCATGCAGAAAATGGCTATTCGAATAAATGCTTGGAGAGCTAATCAACCATTTAATACAAGTAGATCATTTGAGTGCTCTACTCCTCTAGTCGACATCTTTAACTCTCTAGACGGTTAAGTCTAAAAAAATGAGAGCCCTAGCTCTGATACCAATTGAAAGGGCAGGGGATGTCGCCTAGAGGGGGGGTGAATAGGCGAATTAAAATTTAAAACTTAATTGCAGCGGAAATAAAACAATCCAAGGTTTTCAGTCCGGAGTGTCCGGGGATTTTATCCGGATACTCCGGTATAAATGTCCGGACTATCCGGGTTTTAGGTTCGGACACTCCGGATTGGAGACTTTGAATGGCCGAGGGGTTTAGCTCGGACTCTCCGGACTTTTACTCCGGATACTCCGGTATAAATGTCCGGACTATCCGGGGTAATTGTGCGGATGCTCCGGGTTGGGGGCCTCGGGATGAAATTTGAAATTTCTCCAACTTTTAAACAATCTACTTGAACACAAAGATGATAAACACTAGCAGGAACCTAGATCAAGTAGATGCCTAGCGAGAAACTCAATGATCAAATAGATCGGGCAATTTCAAGATTCAAAATTAAATACTAAAGCAAGAACTAAAGTAAGCAAGAATGAAAGACAAACTTGGAGACGATGATTTTTCACCCGAAGTTCGGATCCTTGAGGGGATCCTACGTCTCCGTTGAGGTGGCACCAAGCCGGGTCTCTTTCAACCCTTATCCTCCGGTGTTGCACTTTGCACTTTCATGGTGACCGGTCACCCAAGACACGGGGGGGTCTCTTTCAACCCGCTAGCCGCCCGGTGTTGCACCTTGCACTCGCCGGCTTTCACTTCTTTGATTCCTTCCCTTGCGGAGGCGGAATCGAACCTTCACAAACTTCCTACGGCCAACCACACGAAGAACCGGTGGCTCGTAGGTGACCTCCTAGCCGTCTAGGAGTCCTCAACCTCCAAGAGTAACAAATGCTCACGAAGAACAAGCTTGGAGATGCAATCAAGTGCTCAACAACTCAAATCACACTCAACCCGAGCACTACCCTCTCTCACACCCAACCCTTCACTCAAAAGGGGATCACTAAGATCTAGGGTTAGAGGAGCTTTTGGGAGCTTAAGATCACTAAGAATACACCCCAAGGCACCAAGGAACCAGCCCAACAACACTGCACCAACGGCTACCCAAGAGGGGGCTTTAAATAGAGGTCCCCAAAAAACTAGCCGTTTGAACTGCGCACAGTCCGGATACTCCGGACCATTTTTACCCCGGAGTGTCCGGACATTTAGTTCGGATACTCCGGAATTAAGTCCGGATACTCCGGACTGGATTCAGCAGCCCGACGAAAAGGAGCATAACTTTTGATTCCGGACTCCGATTTAAGTGATTTTGGACTCTATTGAAAGCTAAGAACAAGGGTTACACAACCAACAAGGTCTCACTACCCAATTCTCAAAGGATAAATCCAGATTTCACCAAGAATCCAAGGGAGACCTACAATTCTTACTTTCAGGTACCACCAATACCACTCTCACTCTATGTTTCACAAGGATGGATCATTTGAGCACTTGACACATCTAAAAGTCATTCAATGGAGCATCCCTCTTAATAGTACGGCAATCCTTAGACTCAAATTCAAACGAGAAATCTAAGTCTTACATTCAATCCGCATGCCGTCTTCTTTCTTAATGCCGGTGCATGAAGACCTTTACCTTATAGTTGATGACATCTTCGCCTTGTCCAACTTGACTCGATTCACCTCATGAGACTCTCGTCCTATCAACCTTGACTTGATCATCCTCTCTCGGCGATCTCCACGCCAAGTCGATCTTGACTTAGTCCTCAACTCTTGGTGACACCGTAGATCTTGTTGACCTCGGCTTAACGATCATCCTCCACGATACCTTGGTCATCATACACACGGGACCTAATTCTTCCCAAACCACTCATGAAAGACATTAGTCCCAAAAGCTCGATAGATGTGAATAAATTGATATTTGTGAGCAATTAAGTACCACAAGTGTTTCATATAAAGAGGCATAATATAGCTGGAAACATTTGACATAAGAGATATTCTCTACTAAGTACATCATGATGAATATGTAATTGATCTATATGCACTAGAGAGATAATTGTCGATATGATGAATCAATTAAATCATGGCAAGGATCACATTCTTTACTTAAATGAAGCACATGATAGAATATACACGAATTGTACATGTGCGACTAATATTTGGAATAAGAGTAAATATGTGATCCAACACTAGATTAAACTTCACTAAGAGAATTACATGAGAAGATATACAACTAAAACATGCATGCACCAAGTCAATCTATAGCAATATGAAGTTTAACTCTAGTTAATACATACATACCAAAAACAAAGCACATAATGAACTCAAATGAACATATATGCACAAATAAATATGACAAGAACCAATGTGCATATATACAATAAATATACTACTTGGAGTTCACTATGCATTTGCACAAAAGGAATGCAATAACAAATATGGAAGGGATCTGAGATTGCATACCTTATCTTTGTAACCATTCACTTGATTTTCCTCTAAATAGATGAGACTAATACTCAACTTGGCAATGAACATGTTAGTCTCATAGCAATATAATCATATTAGAGGTTTGTCATTTGTTAAGCACTAAGTTAAGCATTTACACAATTACATAGATTGTCATTATATGCGTTTGTCATTAATCACCAAAATAACATAAGTGCCTAGATGCACTTTCAGTTTCCGTCGATCCATCTTCCTCCGCGATGGAGCATCAGACGACACACATGCGTAAGATGCTCAACAACAGTAAAATCTAATGACTTGAGGCTAGCTATAGGTTCCGTTCAATCCTGATCTGTTCGGATCTTGACTCGTGAGTTGCATCGTTCTCGAGCGCGCCGTTCAGCCTATTCGACGGGCGGATGGGGCGGACGGCTGCTCCGAGGAGGACGTGGTGGTGTACCGAACAACGCACATATTACGCGGGCGGCATCCCGACCCTGGCGTGCACATCATCAACAAGTGCGACTTCTGCACGGTGTTCGATGTTCACATCTCCTGCGGCGAGTTCTCCACGGAGCTCGTCAACCCGAGCGTGTTCCAGCGCGTCGGCTACAATGACTGCCTCGTCAAGGAGGGAGGCCCATTGGGACCAGGCGAGACCGTTTCCTTCCAGTATTCCAACTCCTTCGCCTACGCGCTAGACGTCGCTTCTGTCTCATGCGACTAGGTGCTGTGCTCACCGTCGATTGGGTTCGTCCTAGTTAAGGATATGGCGGTACTGTATCCATATCCCTCCCAGATTGGCATAATAAAAGTACACTTTCTATCGTGCGTGTAATGCTTTGATTCTGGAATTAGTTACGAATGTTCAGGATCAGATGAAGAACTGTTTCAAAAATTGATGTATTCTGAACTTTTGTACTCCCTCTATATCGGAATAGGTAACTTTCTGGCATTTTGCACTTTATCCAATGTGTTTCTTGTTGAACAATAGTGTCACATTTCTCTTTAGACTTGGTTTATATGTGAAAGGTAAGATTCAAAGTTGGTGTGATTTGAGCCGCATCATCCCAAGATGATGCCGATCCTTCAAATGGCGCGCCGCGCGCCCAAGCGTGCGTGAGAGCTCGTGTTACATGCATCTGATTAGTTAATACCAGAGCAGTAACTACGCGGTCTCCAACTCAAAGCCTCTATTTCCCGAGGCAATGGCATGTATAGTAAATTGCGCAGGTACTCGCTGGCATTTTTCCAAGCTAGGTGACCAGTATATGTACTTCTGGTGAGTGAAGGTGAAGCATCATAACAAGCTTGTGCAGTGGCTGAATTAGTTTTAGCTATTCAGGTCTCAGTTTCAGAGGTAAGAGATGATCTCGAGTGTAAGAAAGAGCAGAAGGCCATGGAGAGCTTTCAGATGCGTTTAATGGCAGTTCTTGTTGTCAGCATGCTCCTCCTGGCTTGTCAAGGTATATATACTTGTCACGCTTTTTTTATTATTTTTGCTTTTATGTCTTGCTTGTTGGTTGTGCATGTTATCTAGAATTCTAGATTGATGAAGTCTTGCACTTGTGAACAATATAATTGGATGTTTCCATCGCATGTTTTAAGGTTATCACCCTCGGTAGCTATGGAGTTGTATAGTATATTTTATTAACCATGCTGATGCGCATGCATTATATGTAATGCCTTACTGCGATCATGTCAGTTTCCACATCACTATCCTGTTATTATTCCTATGCAACTTTCTTTACATGCACGCGTCCATAACAACAGTAATTAATAACTTGCACGGCGGCCAGTTGTGCTGTTTCCGTCGATCCATCTTCCTCCGCGATGGAGCATCAGACGACACACATGCGTAAGATGCTCAACAACAGTAAAATCTAACGACTTGAAGCTAACTATAGGTTCCGTTCAATCCTGATCTGTTCGGATCTTGACTACGTGAGTTGCATGTGTTCTCCAGGCGGCGCCCGTTCAGTCTATTCGACGGAGCGGATGGGGCCGGACGGCTGCTCCGAGGAGGACATGGCGGTGTACCAGAACAACACACATATTCTGCCGGACGGCATCCCGATCTACAGCGTGCACATCATCAACTAGTGCGACTTCTGCACGGTGTTCGATGTTCACATCTCCTGTGGCGAGTTCTCCTCCACGGAGCTCGTCAACCCGAGCGTGTTCCTGCGCGTCGGCTACAATGACTGCCTCGTCAAGGAGGGAGGCCCATTGGGACCAGGCGAGACAGTTTCCTTCCAGGATTCCAACTCCTTCGCCTACGCGCTGGACGTCTCGCTTCTGTCTCATGTGATTAGGTGCTGTGCTCACCGTCGATTGGGTTCGTCCTAGTTAAGGATATGGCGGTACTGTATCCATATCCCTCCCTGACTGGCATAATAAAAGTACACTTTCTATTGTGCGTGTAATGCGTTGATTCTGGAATTTGTTACGAATGTTCAGGATCAGATGAAGAACTGTTTCAAAAATTGATGTATTCTGAACTTTTGTACTCCCTCTATATCGGAATAGGTGACTTTCTGGCATTTTGCACTTTATCCAATGTGTTTCTTGTTGAACAATAGTGTCACATTTCTCTTTAGACTTGGTTTATATGTCAAAGGTAAGATTCAAAGTTGGTGTGATTTGAGCCGCATCATCCCAAGATGATACCGATCCTTCAAATGGCGCGCTAGCATAAGCGTCGTGAGAGCTCGTGTTACATGCATTTGATCAGTTAATACCAGAGCAGTAACTACGCGGTCTCCAACTCAAAGCCTCCATTTCCCGAGGCAGTGGCATGTATAGTAAATTGCGCAAGTACTCGCTGGCATTTTTCCAAGCTAGGTGACCAGTATATGTACTTCTGGTGAGTGAAGGAGAAGCATCATAACAAGCTTGTGCGTTGGCTGAATTAGTTTTATCTATTCAGTCTCGATTTGAGGTAAGAGCTGATCTCGTGTGTAAGAAAAGCGAAGGCCATGGAGAGCTTTGAGATCGTTTAATGGCGTTCTTGTTGTCGGCATGCTCCTCCTAGCTTGTCAAGGTATATATGCTTGTCATGCTTATTTTTTATTATTTTTGCTTTTTATGTCTTGCTTGTTGGTATGCATGTTATCTAGAATTCTAGATTGATGAAGTCTTGGCACCTTGTGAACAATTGGATGTTTCCATCGCATGTTTCAAGGTTATCACCCTCGGTAGCTATGGAGTTGTATAGTATATTTTAGTAACCATGCTGATGCGCATGCATTATATGTAATGCCTTACTGCGTTCATCTCACTTTCCACATCACTATCCTGTTATTATTCCTATGCAACTTTCTTTACATGCACGCGTCCATAACACCAGAAATTAAAAACTTGCACGGCGGCCAGCTGTGCTGTTTCCGTCGATCCATCTTCCTCCGCGATGGAGCATCAGACGACACACATGCGTAAGATGCTCAACAACAGTAAAATCTAACGACTTGAGGCTAACTATAGGTTCCGTTCAATCCTGATCTGTTCGGATCTTGACTACGTGAGTTGCATGCGTTCTCCAGGCAGCGCCCGTTCAGCCTATTCGACGGAGCGGATGGGGCCGAATGGCTGCTCCGAGGAGGACGTGGCGGTGTACCAGAACAACACACATATTCTGCCAGACGGCATCCCGACCTACAGCGTGCACATCATCAACAAGTGCGACTTCTGCACGGTGTTCGATGTTCACATCTCCTGCGGCGAGTTCTCCTCCACGGAGCTCGTCAACCCGAGCGTGTTCCAGCGCGTCGGCTACAATGACTGCCTCGTCAAGGAGGGAGGCCCATTGGGACCAGGCGAGACCGTTTCCTTCCAGTATTCCAACTCCTTCGCCTACGCGCTGGACGTCGCTTCTGTCTCATGCGACTAGGTGCTGTGCTCACCGTCGATTGGGTTCGTCCTAGTTAAGGATATGGCGGTACTGTATACATATCCCTCTCTGATTGGCATAATAAAAGTACAATTTCTATCGTGCGTGTAATGCTTTGATTCTGGAATTAGTTACGAATGTTGAGGATCAGATGAAGAACTGTTTCAAAAATTGATGTATTCTGAACTTTTGTACTCCCTCTATATCGGAATAGGTGACTTTCTGGCATTTTGAACTTTATCCAATGTGTTTCTTGTTGAACAATAGTGTCACATTTCTCTTTAGACTTGGTTTATATGTCAAAGGTAAGATTCAAAGTTGGTGTGATTTGAGCCGCATCATCCCAAGATGATACCGATCCTTCAAATGGCGCGCCGGGCGCCCAAGCGTGCGTGAGAGCTCGTGTTACGTGCATTTGATCAGTTAATACCAGAGCAGTAACTACGCGGTGTCCAACTCAAAGCCTCCATTTCCCGAGGCAGTGGCATGTATAGTAAATTGCGCAGGTACTCGCTGGCCTTTTTCCAAGCTAGGTGACCAGTATATGTACTTCTGGTGAGTGAAGGAGAAGCATCATAACAAGCTTGTGCAGTGGCTGAATTAGTTTTAGCTATTCAGGTCTCAGTTTCAGAGGTAAGAGCTGATCTCGAGTGTAAGAAAGAGCAGAAGGCCATGGAGAGCTTTCAGATGCGTTTAATGGTAGTTCTTGTTGTCAGCATGCTCCTCCTAGCTTGTCAAGGTATATATGCTTGTCATGCTTATTTTTTATTATTTTTGCTTTTATGTCTTGCTTGTTGGTGTGCATGTTATCTAGAGATTCTAGATTGATAAGTCTTGGCACTTGTGAACAATTGGATGTTTCCATCGCATGTTTCAAGGTTATCACCCTCGGTAGCTATGGAGTTGTATAGTATATTTTAGTAACCATGCTTGATGCATGCATTATATGTAATGCCTTACTGCGTTTATGTCACTTTCCACATCACTATCCAGTTATTATTCCTATGCAACTTTCTTTACATGCACGCGTCCATAACACCAGAAATTAAAAACTTGCGGCGGCGGTGTCTTTGTTCCGTCGATCCATCTTCCTCGCGATGGAGCATCAGACGACACACATGCGTAAGATGCTCAACAACAGTAAAATCTAACGACTTGAGGCTAACTATAGGTTCCGTTCAATCCTGATCTGTTCGGATCTTGACTACGTGAGTTGCATGCGTTCTCCAGGCAGCGCCCGTTCAGCCTATTCGACGGAGCGGATGGGGCCGGACGGCTGCTCCGAGGAGGACGTGGCGGTGTACCGGAACAACGCACATATTCTGCCAGACGGCATCCCGACCTACAGCGTGCACATCATCAACAAGTGCGACTTCTGCACGGTGTTCGATGTTCACATCTCCTGCGGCGAGTTCTCCACCACGGAGCTCGTCAACCCGAGCGTGTTCCAGCGCGTCGGCTACAATGACTGCCTCGTCAAGGAGGGAGGCCCATTGGGACAAGGCGAGACCGTTTCCTTCCAGTATTCCAACTCCTTCGCCTACGCACTGGACGTCGGTTCTGTCTCATGCGACTAGGTGCTGTGCTCACCGTCGATTGGGTTCGTCCTAGTTAAGGATTTGGCGGTACTGTATCCATATCCCTCCCTGATTGGCATAATAAAAGTACACTTTCTATCGTGCGTGTAATGCTTTGATTCTGGAATTAGTTACGAATGTTCAGGATCAGATGAAGAACTGTTTCAAAAATTGATGTATTCTGAACTTTTGTACTCCCTCTATATCGGAATAGGTGACTTTCTGGCATTTTGCACTTTATCCAATGTGTTTCTTGTTGAACAATAGTGTCACATTTCTCTTTAGACTTGGTTTATATGTGAAAGGTAAGATTCAAAGTTGGTGTGATTTGTGCCGCATCATCCCAAGGTGATACCGATCCTTCAAATGGCGCGCCGCGCGCCCAAGCGTGCGTGAGAGCTCGTGTTACGTGCATTTGATCAGTTAATACCAGAGCAGTAACTACGCGGTCTCCAACTCAAAGCCTCCATTTCGGCGGTGACATGTATAGTAAATTGCGCGGTACTGTTGGCATTTTTCCAAGATAGGTGACGATATATGTACTACGGTGAGTGAAGGAGAAGCATCATAACAAGCTTGTGCGATGGCTGAATTAGTTTTAGCTATTCGGGTCTCGATTTGAGGTAAGAGCTGATCTCGAGTGTAAGAAAGAGCGAAGGCCATGGAGAGCTTTGAGATCGTTTAATGGCGATTCTTGTTGTCGAGATGCTCCTCCTAGCTTGTCAAGGTATATATGCTTGTCATGCTTATTTTTATTATTTTTGCTTTTATGTCTTGCTTGTTGGTGTGCATGTTATCTAGAATTCTAGATTGATGAAGTCTTGGCTTTGTGAACAATTGGATGTTTCCATCACATGTTTCAAGGTTATCACCCTCGGTAGCTATGGAGTTGTATAGTATATTTTAGTAGCCATGCCGATCGCATGCATTATATGTAATGCCTTACTGCGTTCATGTCGGTTTCCACATCACTATCTGTTATTATTCCTATGCAACTTTCTTTACATGCACGCGTCCATAACACCAGAAATTAATAACTTGCACGGCGGCCAGCTATCTTTGTTTCCGTCGATCCATCTTCCTCCGCGATGGAGCATCGGACGACACACATGCGTAAGATGCTCAACAACGAGAAAATCTAACGACTTGAGGCTAACTATAGGTTCCGTTCAATCTCGATCTGTTCGGATCTTGACTACGTGAATTGCATGCGTTCTCGAGCGGCGCCGTTCAGCCTATTCGACGGAGGCGGATGGGGCCGACGGCTGCTCAGGAGGGCGTGGCGGTGTACCAAAACAACGCACATATTCTGCCAGAAGGCATCCCGACCTACAGCGTGCACATCATCAACAAGTGCGACTTCTGCACGGTGTTCGATGTTCACATCTCCTGCGGCGAGTTCTCCTCCACGTAGCTCGTCAACCCGAGCGTGTTCCAGCGCGTCGGCTACAATGACTGCCTCGTCAAGGAGGGAGGCCCATTGGGACCAGGCGAGACCGTTTCCTTCCAGTATTCCAACTCCTTCGCCTACGCGCTGGACGTCGATTCTGTCTCATGCGACTAGGTGCTGTGCTCACCGTCGATTGGGTTCGTCCTAGTTAAGGATATGGCGGTACTGTATCCATATCCCTCCCTGACTGGCATTATAAAAGTACACTTTCTATTGTGCGTGTAATGCGTTGATTCTGGAATTAATTCACGAATGTTGAGGATCGATGAAGAACTGTTTCAAAATTGATGTATTCTGAACTTTTGTACTCCCTCTATATCGGAATAGGTGACTTTCTGGCATTTTGCACTTTATCCAATGTGTTTCTTGTTGAACAATAGTGTCACATTTCTCTTTAGACTTGGTTTATATGTCAAAGGTAAGATTCAAAGTTGGTGTGATTTGAGCCGCATCATCCCAAGATGATACCGATCCTTCAAATGGCGCGCCGCGCGCCCAAGCGTGCGTGAGAGCTCGTGTTACGTGCATTTGATCAGTTAATACCAGAGTAGTAACTACGCGGTCTCCAACTCAAAGCCTCCATTTCCCGAGGCAGTGGCATGTATAGTAAATTGCGCAGGTACTCGCTGGCATTTTTCCAAGCTAGGTGACCAGTATATGTACTTCTGGTGAGTGAAGGAGAAGCATCATAACAAGCTTGTGCAGTGGCAGAATTAGTTTTAGCTATTCATGTCTCAGTTTCAGAGGTAAGAGCTGATCTCGACTGTAAGAAAGAGCAGAAGGCCTTGGAGAGCTTTCAGATGCGTTTAATGGCAGTTTTTGTTGTCAGCATGCTCCCCCTAGCTTGTCAAGGTATATATGCTTGTCATGCTTATTTTTTTTATTATTTTTTGCTTTTTATGTACTACTTGTTGGCTGTGCATGTTATCTAGAGATTCTAGATTCAGTAATTGTAAGGACCCGAATTCACCTACTCGAATCCACTGTGTTTTACCGCACTAGTTCCAGGATCAAACGCTAGTGCACACAGCTTAACATCGGTAAGCATCATATCATACACAACGATAAGAATAATAAGACTTTATTGAATAAATATAACTAGTGTATGATCTTATGATCACTTAAATTAACCAGCCTCACAAGGCAATAATAAGATCAATGAGACAAATGCAGCGGAAAGTAGTAGAAAATGTAGATGTCCCATCAGCACACCATAGGCAGCTGACTAGGATTGGCCTAGTGACACGCGTCCACCTGAAAGTCCTCCTCAAGCACAGGCGATGATTCCTCCACTGTTTGTTGGTTGTTAAGCAAGGGTGAGTACACCAACACGTACTCAACAAGTTGTGCACAGAATGCATTTCTATTATAACTATATGCAGGCTTATTCCAAAGGAAGGCTCATGGTTCATAAGCATTAAGCAGCATTTAAAAACATTTACAGTAATAGATTGAAAAGACAGTAAAACAAAAACAAATAGTAACAAGTAATAGATTCAGTGATTCTCAAGTAAACCAAGTTTTCCAGTCCTAAGTCAAGATTCAACCTTTCATGGCAACCTGCCATGCATCCCAAGTTTTATCTCGAAAACATCTAAACCCTTGACTGTAATCCCCGAGCTTGCTCAATACCGTGAGCACGGTTATCCGAATAGTTTGTACACTCTGCAGAAGTTATGCACTTTACCCACATGACATGATAATCTCTTTGATGCCAAGCTATTAGCACACTTCCTTAGGTATGCCAGCAGAGAATCATGACAAAGCCTTTACAATGCATCCTCTTAACCCAGTGCTACCCGCTGAGGTTTCAACACTGGAGGGACTGGTTACCACACCCAGGGCCGCCCTCTTGCGCCATGTGAGCCACCCCCAAGCATGGACTGGTTACCACCACCCGGGTCTCACGCCACCACGATAGCACTCAAGCTAAGCATTTGCAAATTAGTCACTAGGTGGCCCATATGAACATGTGGTTGCATGATCGACTCAGTCAAAGGCTCATAAGGTGTCCTTATGGTTTGATCAAAGCAAGACATACACATACCCTCGCCCATCGGGCCCACCTGCATCTGCCCTTGCCACTTGCTCCGACCCAAAATCATAACCACCCCAGTTGATTACCAAGCACCACGTGCCATCAACAACTCAATATCGTTGCGTGACATCCATTGCCACCACAACTCAATCTCATCGTGTGACCACACATGACACACAAATTCAGAACATTGTTCCATATTCCATTAATCAAGATTATTTATCAAAGATCCAAGTACATGTGATGACGTGGCATGGCTAAGCAATTCTAATTCGATCTAACCATCCAAGTTGATTTCATTATTAACCAACTATAGTGAACCAACCTAGGGTGACAAGTGGATCATGGCATACAACTAGCAAGGTAGGGTGTAATTCAAAGGGTACGATAGCTAATCCCAAACTTATGTTGAAATCATTTATACACATAAAATAACAAGTGATAAAGTAAATCCAAAATAGCATGCAATCTAGTTTATGGGTGCAACATGATCAAAGCACAACTTGCCTTGCTTAAGTTCTTGGTATTGCTCCGAAGATTGCTCTTGCGATAATAGTTCCTCCTTCGAAACCTCGCCCAACTCAACGTCTACGCGAATCGAGAGAGAAAAGCAAATAAAAACCAAAACCAAAGGGCAAACAAATTCAACAATTCAAATAAAAGCCACCATTAGAAAGATCTCATTTTTACAAATTTTAGGAATTTGAATCACCTCAATCGGAGTTCCTAATGCGAAAGTTATGAGGTTTTGAAGTTTGAAAATCTTGAAAATACCCTGAAAATAGAAATTCCGAATTTAGCGAATTATTTTTATATGGAAAAATCTGGTTTTTCCCGCCCGATCCGTACGGACGCGATGTGGCAATTTGTGGACCGTTGATCTAAAGATCGACGGCTAAGACTTTACCGAGCGATTTCCTATTCACCCGACGACGTGGCGTGATCTTGGCGCTCCGTTGGCGATCGGACGGCTGATAACTTTCCCGAGCGGTGATGGCTGACGACGGCGCTAGTCAACCGGAGACGAAGACGACGACGCTCCCGATGGCGCTCCGGCGTACTTCGGTGAAGAAGAAGTGGCGCAACAAGTTCGGCGCAACGCAACGACCTCAAATCCGCTTCCCACTCGGCGAAAGAGATACTCGGCGACGACGTAGACGCGGCGCAATCCTTCGAGAACTCCGGTGAGCTGGCGCGGCTGCTACGGCGATTCTCCAACGAAGGCGCGTGAGGGGAAAGACGCGGTGGCTCAAGGTGAGTCTCGGGGAGAGCTCGGGAATCACTATTTATACCCGTGGTCACGGAATCAAGGAAAGTTCGTGCATGCGCAGATTCAAGTCGAAGGCAATGGCGGTGTCCGAGTTGAAGACGATGAACCACGCCGCATGATTTCCATCCGGCGGTCGAAATTGTCTTAGGGTTTCCTAATTTACGGTATTCCTTTTTAATCCGCCCGGCTGCTGCGACAAAGAAGAGGCCGCCCGTTCTTATTCACGATTATTTCCCGAATTTCCTATTTTAATTAATCCGATTAAATGTCTTGATTTATTTGAGGTATTAAAATACTCTAAAATTCCAGAAAATTCTCAAAAATACTTTGAGACATTCTTTACTTAAATAAAATATTTTCACAAAAACTTTATTTTGCAAATCTCTTTTTATAATTATTTCTTAACAAAAGATATTGTATTTAATTCAAAAGATTTCAAATAAATCTCAGAAAATCCAAATAAATTCAGAAAATTCACAAAATTCATATTTAGCAATTAAATAATATTAATTAATTGAAAAGCTGAAATTTTGGGATGTTACAGATAAGTCTTGGCACTGTGAACAATTGGATGTTTCCATCGCATGTTTCAAGGTTATCACCCTCGGTAGCTATGGAGTTGTATAGTATATTTTAGTAACCATGCTAATGCGCATGCATTATATGTAATGCCTTACTGCGTTCATGTCACTTTCCACATCACTATCCTGTTATTATTCCTATGCAACTTTCTTTACATGCACGCGTCCATAACACCAGTAATTAATAACTTGCACGGCGGCCAGCTGTGCTGTTTCCGTCGTTCCATCTTCCTCCGCGATGGAGCATCAGACGACACACATGCGTAAGATGCTCAAAAATAGTAAAATCTAACGACTTGAGGCTAACTATAGGTTCCGTTCAATCCTGTTCTGTTCGGACCTTGACTACGTGAATTGCATGCGTTCTCCAGGCGGCGCCCGTTCAGCCTATTCGATGGAGCGGATGGGGCCGGACGGCTGCACCGAGGAGGACGTGGCGGTGTACGAGAACAACGCACATATTCTGCCGGACGGCATCCCGACCTACAGCGTGCACATCATCGAAAAGTGCGACTTTTGCACGGTGTTCGATGTTCACATCTCCTGCGGTGAGTTCTCCTCCACGGAGCTCGTCAACCCGAGCGTGTTCCAGCGCGTCGGCTACAATGACTGCCTCGTTAAGGAGGGAGGCCCATTGGGACCAGGCGAGACCGTTTCCTTCCAGTATTCCAACTCCTTCGCCTACGCGCTGGACGTCGCTTCTGTCTCATGCGACTAGGTGCTGTGCTCACCGTCGATTGGGTTCGTCCTAGTTAAGGATATGGCGGTACTGTATCCATATCCCTCCCTAACTGGCATAATAAAAGTACACTTTCTATCGTGCGTGTAATGCTTTGATTCTGGAATTAGTTACGAATGTTCAGGATCAGATGAAGAACTGTTTCAAAAATTGATGTATTCTGAACTTTTGTACTCCCTCTATATCGGAATAGGTGACTTTCTGGCATTTTGCACTTTATCCAACGTGTTCTTGTTGAACAATAGTGTCACATTTCTCTTTAGACTTGGTTTATATGTGAAAGGTAAGATTCAAAGTTGGGGTGATTTGAGGCGCATCATCCCAAGATGATACCGATCCTTCAAATGGCGCACCGCGCGCCCAAGCGTGCGTGAGAGCTCGTGTTACGTGCATTTGATCAGTTAATACCAGAGCAGAAACTACGCGGTCTCCAACTCAAAGCCTCCATTTCCCGAGGCTGTGGCATGTATAGTAAATTGCGCAGGTACTCGCTGGCATTTTTCCATGCTAGGTGACGATATATGTACTACGGTGAGTGAAGGAGAAGCATCCTAACAAGCTTGTGCGATGGCTGAATTAGTTTTAGCTATTCGGTTCTCGATTTGAGGTAAGAGCGATCTCGAGTGTAGGAAAAGCGAAGTCCATGGAGAGCTTTGAGATCGTTTAATGGCAGTTCTTGTTGTCAGCATGCTCCTCCTAGCTTGTCAAGGTATATATGCTTGTCATGTTTATTTTTTTATTATTTTTTGCTTTTTATGTACTGCTTGTTGGCTGTGCATGTTATCTAGAGATTCTAGATTCAGTAAGTCTTGGCACTATGAACAATTGGATGTTTCCATCGCATGTTTCAAGGTTATCACCCTCGGTAGCTATGGAGTTGTATAGTATAATTTAGTAACCATGCTGATGCGCATGCATTATATGTAATGCCTTACTGCGTTCATGTCACTTTCCACATCACTATCCTGTTATTATTCCTATGCAACTTTCTTTACATGCACGCGTCCATAACACCAGAAATTAATTACTTGCACGGCGGCCAACTGTGTTGTTTCTGTCGATCCATCTTCCGCCGCGATGGAGCATCAGACGACACACATGCGTAAGATGCCCAACCACAGTAAAATCTAACGACTTGAGGCTAACTATAGGTTCCGTTCAATCCTGATCTGTTCGGATCTTGACTCCGTGAATTGCATGCGTTCTCCAGGCGGCGCCCGTTCAGCCTATTCGACGGTGCGGATGGGGCCGGACGGCTGCTCCGAGGAGGACGTGGCGGTGTACGAGAACAACGCACATATTCTGCCGGACGGCATCCCGACCTACAGCGTGCACATCATCGAAAAGTGCGACTTTTTCTCGGTGTTCGATGTTCACATCTCCTGCGGCGAGTTCTCCTCCGGCTTCGTCAACCCGGCGTGTTCGGTAGCGTCGGCTACAATATTTGCCTCGTCAAGGAGGAGGCCCATTGGGACAAAGCGAGACCGCTTCTTTCGAGATTCCAGCTGCGCCGCCACGCTGGCTGGGCGCCGCTTCGTCTCATGCGACTAGGTGCTGTGCTCACCGTTGATTGGGTTCATCCTAGTTAAGGATATGGCGGTACTGTATCCATATCCCTCCCTAACTGGCATAATAAAAGTACACTTTCTATCGCGTGTAATGCTTTGATTCGGAATTAGTTACGAATGTTGAGGATCGATGAAGAACTATTTCAAAAATTGATGTATTCTGAACTTTTGTACTCCCTCTATATCGGAATAGGTGACTTTCTGGCATTTTGCACTTTATCCAACGTGTTTCTTGTTGAACAATAGTGTCACATTTCTCTTTAGACTTGGTTTATATGTGAAAGGTAAGATTCAAAGTTGGTGTGATTTGAGCCGCATCATCCCAAGATGATACCGATCCTTCAAATGGCGCGCACAAGCGCCGCCAAGCGCGTGTGAGCTCGTGTTCGTGCATTTGATCGATTAATACCAGAAGCAAAGAATAACGCGGTCTCCAACTCAAAGCCTCCATTTCCCGAGGCAGTGGCATGTATAGTAAATTGCGCAGGTACTCGCTGGCATTTTTCCAAGCTAGGTGACCAGTATATGTACTTCTGGTGAGTGAAGGAGAAGCATCATAACAAGCTTGTGCAGTGGCTGAATTAGTTTTAGCTATTCGGTCTCGCCAGAGGTAAGAGCTGATCTCGAGTGTAAGAAAGAGCAGAAGGCCATGGAGAGCTTTCAGATGCGTTTAATGGAAGTTCTTGTTGTCGGCATGCTCCTCCTAGCTTGTCAAGGTATATATGCTTGTCATGCTTATTTTTTTATTATTTTTTGCTTTTTATGTACTGCTTGTTGGCTGTGCATGTTATCTAGAGATTCTAGATTCAGTAGGTCTTGGCACTGTGAACAATTGGATGTTTCCATCGCTTGTTTCAAGGTTATCACCCTCGGTAGCTATGGAGTTGTATAGTATATTTTAGTAACCATGCTGATGCGCATGCATTATATGTAATGCCTTACTGCGTTCATGTCACTTTCCACATCACTATCCTGTTATTATTCCTATGCAACTTTCTTTACATGCACGCGTCCATAACACCAGTAATTAATAACTCGCACGGCGGCCAGCTGTGCAGTTTCCGTCGATCCATCTTCCTCCGCGATGGAGCATCAGATGACACACATGCGTAAGATGCTCAACAACAGTAAAATCTAACGACTTGAGGCTAACTATAGGTTCCGTTCAATCTCGATCCGTTCGGATCTTGAATTGCATGCGTTCCTAGGGCAAAGGCCTGTTCAGCCTATTCGGCGAGGCGGATGGGGCCGGACGGCTGCTCCGAGGAGGACGTGGCGGTGTACCAGAACAACGCACATATTCTACCGGACGGCATCCCGACCTACAGCGTGCACATCATCAACAAGTGCGACTTCTGCACGGCGTTCGATTTTCACATCTCCTGCGGCGAGTTCTCCTCCTCGAAGCTCGTCAACTTGAGCGTGTTCTAGCGCGTCGGCTGTCAAGGTATATATGCTTGTCATGCTTATTTTTTTATTATTTTTTGCTTTTTATGTACTGCTTGTTGGCTGTGCATGTTATCTAGAGATTCTAGATTCAGTAAGTCTTGGCACTGTGAACAATTGGATGTTTCCATCGCATGTTTCAAGGTTATCACCCTCGGAAGCTATGGAGTTGTATAGTATATTTTAGTAACCATGCTGATGCGCATGCATTATATGTAATGCCTTACTGCGTTCATGTCACTTTCCACATCACTATCCTGTTATTATTCCTATGCAACTTTCTTTACATGCACGCGTCCATAACGCCAGTAATTAATAACTTGCACGGTGGCCAGCTGTGCTGTTTCGTCGATCCATCTTCCTCCGCGATGGAGCATCAGACGACACACATGCGTAAGATGCTCAACAACAGTAAAATCTAACGACTTGAGGCTAACTATAGGTTCCGTTCAATCCTGATCTGTTCGGATCTTGACTACGTGAATTGCATGCGTTCTCCAGGCGGCGCCCGTTCAGCCTATTCGACGGAGCGGATGGGGCCGGACGGCTGCTCCGAGGAGGACGTGGCGGTGTACCAGAACAACGCACATATTCTGCCGGACGGCATCCCGACCTACAGCGTGCACATCATCAACAAGTGCGACTTCTGCACGGTGTTCGATGTTCACATCTCCTGCGGCGAGTTCTCCTCCACGGAGCTCGTCAACCCGAGCGTGTTCCAGGGCGTCGGCTACAATGACTGCCTCGTCAAGGAGGGAGGCCCATTGGGACCAGGAGAGACCGTTTCCTTCAAGTATTCCAACTCCTTCGCCTACGCGCTGGACGTCGCTTCTGTCTCATGCGACTAGTTGCTATGCTCACCGTCGATTGGGTTCGTCCTAGTTAAGGATATGGCGGTACTGTATCCATATCCCTCCCTAACTGGCATAATAAAAGTACACTTCCTATCGTGCGTGTAACACTTTGATTCTGGAATTAGTTACGAATGTTCAGGATCAGATGAAGAACTGTTTCAAAAATTGATGTATTCTGAACTTTTGTACTCCCTCTATATCGGAATAGGTGACTTTCTGGCATTTTGCACTTTATCCAATGTGTTTCTTGTTGAACAATAGTGTCACATTTCTCTTTAGACTTGGTTTATATGTGAAAGGTAAGATTCAAAGTTGGTGTGATTTGAGCCGCATCATCCCAAGATGATACCGATCCTTCAAATGGCGCGCCGCGCGCCCAAGCGTGTGTGAGAGCTCGTCTTACGTGCATTTGATCAGTTAATACCAGAGCAGTAACTGCGCGGTCTCCAACTCAAAGCCTCCATTTCCCGAGGCAGTGGCATGTGTAGTAAATTGCGCAGGTACTCGCTGGCATTTTTCCATGCTAGGTGACCAGTATATGTACTTCTGGTGAGTGAAGGAGAAGCATCATAACAAGCTTGTGCAAAGGGCTGAATTAGTTTTAGCTATTCGGTCTCGATTTTAGAGGTAAGAGCTGATCTCGAGTGTAAGAAAAAGCGAAGGCCATGGAGAGCTTTGAGATCGTTTAATGCATTTGTTGTCAAGATGCTCCTCTTGTTGTATATATGCTTGTCCTCCTAGCTTGTCAAGGTATATATGCTTGTCATGTTATCTTTTTTGCTTTTTATGTTTCCATCGCTTGTTGGTTATCAGTAGCTATGGAGTTGTTGTATATTTTAGCGATGCACATGCATTATATGTAATGCCTTACTGCGTTCATGTCACTTTCCACATCACTATCCTGTTATTATTCCTATGCAACTTTCTTCACATGCACGCGTCCATAACACGAGTAATTAATAACTTGCGCGGCAGCCAGCTGTGCTGTTTCCGTCGATCCATCTTCCTCCGCGATGGAGCATCAGACGACACACATGCGTAAGATGCTCAACAACAGTAAAATCTAATGACTTGAGGCTAACTATAGGTTCCGTTCAATCCTGATCTGTTCGGATCTTGACTACGTGAATTGCATGCGTTCTCCAGGCGGCGCCCGTTCAGCCTATTCGACGGGGCGGATGGGGCCGGACGGCTGCTCCGAGGAGGACGTGGCGGTGTACCAGAAGAACGAACATATTCTGCCGGACGACATCCCGACCTACAGCGTGCACATCATCAACAAGTGCGACTTCTGCACGGCGTTCGATTTTCACATCTCCTGCGGCGAGTTCTCCTCCTCGAAGCTCGTCAACCCGAGCGTGTTCCAGCGCGTCGGCTACAATGACTGCCTCGTCAATGAGGGAGGCCCATTGGGACCAGGCGAGACCGTTTCCTTCCAGTATTCCAACTCCTTCGCCTACACACTGGACGTCGCTTCTATGTCATGCGACTAGGTGCTGTGCTCACCGTCGATTGGGTTCGTCCTAGTTAAGGATATGGCGGTACTGTATCCATATCCCTCCCTGACTGGCATAATAAAAGTACACTTCCTGTCGTGCGTGTAATGCTTGGATTCTGGAATTTGTTACGAATGTTCAGGATCAGATGATGAACTGTTTCAAAAATTGATGTATTCTGAACTTTTGTACTCCCTCTATATCGGAATAGGTGACTTTCTCGCATTTTGCACTTTATCCAATGTGTTTCTTGTTGAACAATAGTGTCACATTTCTCTTTAGACTTGGTTTATATGTGAAAGGTAAGATTCAAAGTTGGTGTGATTTGAGCCGCATCATCCCAAGATGATACTGATCCTTCAAATGGCGCACCGCAAGCACCCAAGCGCAGCGTGAGAGCTCGTGTTACGTGCATTTGATCGTTAATACGGAGAAAGAAACTACGCGGTCTCCAACTCAAAGCCTCCATTTCGAGGCGTGGCATGTATAGTAAATTGCGCAGTACTCACCGGCATTTTTCCATGCTAGGTGACCAGATATGTATACGGTGAGTGAAGGAGAAGCATCATAACAAGCTTGTGCAAATGGCTGAATTAGTTTTAGCTATTCAGTCTCGGCCAGAGGTAAGAGATGATCTCGAGTGTAAGAAAGAGCGTATGCCATGGAGAGCTTTGAGATCGTTTAATGGCAGTTCTTGTTGTCAGCATGCTCCTCCTAGCTTGTCAAGGTATATATGCTTGTCATGCTTATTTTTTTATTATTTTTTGCTTTTTATGTACTGCTTGTTGGCTGTGCATGTTATCTAGAGATTCTAGATTCAGTAAGCTTGGCACTATGAACAATTGGATGTTTCCATCGCATGTTTCAAGGTTATCACCCTCGGTAGCTATGGAGTTGTATAGTATAATTTAGTAACGATGCTGATGCGCATGCATTATATGTAATGCCATACTGCGTTCATGTCACTTTCCACATCACTATCCTGTTATTATTCCTATGCAACTTTCTTTACATGCACGCGTCCATAACACCAGAAATTAATTACTTGCACGGCGGCCAACTGTGTTGTTTCCGTCGATCCATCTTCCGCCGCGATGGAGCATCAGACGACACACATGCGTAAGATGCCCAACAACAGTAAAATCTAACGACTTGAGGCTAACTATAGGTTCCGTTCAATCCTGATCTGTTCGGATCTTGACTACGTGAATTGCATGCGTTCTCCAGGCGGCGCCCGTTCAGCGTATTCGACGGAGCGGATGGGGCCGGACGGCTGCTCCGAGGAGGACGTGGCGGTGTACGAGAACAACGCACATATTCTCGCCGGACAAGATCTCGACCCTGGCGTGCACATCATCGAAAAGTGCGACTTTTGCTCGGTGTTCGATGTTCACATCTCCTGCGGCGAGTTCTCCTCCACGAAGCTCGTCAACCCGAGCGTGTTCCAGCGCGTCGGCTACAATGACTGCCTCGTCAAGGAGGGAGGCCCATTGGGACCAAAGTAGACCGCTTCCTTCGAGATTCCAACTCGCCGCTTACGCTACTGGACGTCGCTTCTGTCTCATGCGACTAGGTGCTATGCTCACCGTTGATTGGGTTCATCCTAGTTAAGGATATGGCGGTACTGTATCCATATCCCTCCCTAACTGGCATAATAAAAGTACACTTTCTATCGTGCGTGTAATGCTTTGATTCTGGAATTAGTTACGAATGTTCAGGATCAGATGAAGAACTATTTCAAAAATTGATGTATTCTGAACTTTTGTACTCCCTCTATATAGGAATAGGTGACTTTCTGGCATTTTGCACTTTATCCAACGTGTTTCTTGTTGAACAATAGTGTCACATTTCTCTTTAGACTTGGTTTATATGTGAAAGGTAAGATTCAAAGTTGGTGTGATTTGAGCCACATCATCCCAAGATGATACCGATCCTTCAAATGGCGCTACCGCTACGCAATAAGCGTCGTGAGAGCTCGTGTTACGTGCATTTGATCAGTTAATACCAGAGCAGTAACTACGCGGTCTCCAACTCAAAGCCTCCATTTCCCGAGGCAGTGGCATGTATAGTAAATTGCGCAGGTACTCGCTGGCATTTTTCCAAGCTAGGTGACCAGTATATGTACTTCTGGTGAGTGAAGGAGAAGCATCATAACAAGCTTGTGCAGTGGCTGAATTAGTTTTAGCTATTCAGGTCTCAGTTTCAGAGGTAAGAGCTGATCTCGAGTGTAAGAAAGAGCAGAAGGCCATGGAGAGCTTTCAGATGCGTTTAATGGCAGTTCTTGTTGTCAGCATGCTCCTCCTAGCTTGTCAAGGTATATATGCTTGTCATGCTTATTTTTTATTATTTTTTGCTTTTTATGTACTGCTTGTTGGCTGTGCATGTTATCTAGAGATTCTAGATTCAGTAAGTCTTGGCACTGTGAACAATTGGATGTTTCCATCGCATGTTTCAAGGTTATCACCCTCGGTAGCTATGGAGTTGTATAGTATATTTTAGTAACCATGCTGATGCGCATGCATTATATGTAATGCCTTACTGCGTTCATGTCACTTTCCACATCACTATCCTGTTATTATTCCTATGCAACTTTCTTTACATGCACGCGTCCATAACACCAAGATTAATAACTTGACGGCGCCACAGTCTGCGATTTCCGTCGATCCATCTTCCTCCGCGATGGAGCATCAGACGACACACATGCGTAAGATGCTCAACAACAGTAAAATCTAACGACTTGAGGCTAACTATAGGTTCCGTTCAATCCTGATCTGTTCGGATCTTGACTACGTGAATTGCATGCGTTCTCCAGGCAGCGCCCGTTTAGCCTATTCGACGGGGCGGATGGGGCCGGACGGCTGCTCCGAGGAGGACGTGGCGGTGTACCAGAACAACGCACATATTCTACCGGACGGCATCCCGACCTACAGCGTGCACATCATCAACAAGTGCGACTTCTGCACGGCGTTCGATTTTCACATCTCCTGCGGCGAGTTCTCCTCCTCGAAGCTCGTCAACTCGAGCGTGTTCTAGCGCGTCGGCTGTCAAGGTATATATGCTTGTCATGCTTATTTTTTTATTATTTTTGCTTTTATGTCTCGCTTGTTGGTGTGCATGTTATCTAGAGATTCTAGATTCAAGAAGTCTTGGCTTGTGAACAATTGGATGTTTCCATCGCATGTTTCAAGGTTATCACCCTCGGAAGCTATGGAGTTGCATAGTATATTTTAGTAACCATGATGATGCGCATGCATTATATGTAATGCCTTACTGCGTTCATGTCACTTTCCACATCACTATCCTGTTACTATTCCTATGCAACTTTCTTTACATGCACGCGTCCATAACGCCAGTAATTAATAACTTGCACGGTGGCCAGCTGTGCTGTTTCCGTCGATCCATCTTCCTCCGCGATGGAGCATCAGACGACACACATGCGTAAGATGCTCAAAAACAGTAAAATCTAACGACTTGAGGCTAACTGTAGGTTCCGTTCAATCCTGATCTGTTCGGATCTTGACTACGTGAATTGCATGCGTTCTCCAGGCGGCGCCCGTTCAGCCTATTCGACGGAGCGGATGGGGCCGGACGGCTGCTCCGAGGAGGACGTGGTGGTGTACCAGAACAACGCACATATTTTGCCGGACGGCATCCCGGCCTACAGCGTGCACATCATCAACAAGTGCGACTTCTGCACGGTGTTCGATGTTCACATCTCCTGCGGCGAGTTCTCCTCCACGGAGCTCGTCTACCCGAGCGTGTTCCAGGGCGTCGGCTACAATGACTGCCTCGTCAAGGAGGGAGGCCCATTGGAACCAGGAGAGACCGTTTCCTTCATGTATTCCAACTCCTTCGCCTACGCGCTGGACGTCGCTTCTGTCTCATGCGACTAGTTGCTATGCTCACCGTCGATTGGGTTCGTCCTAGTTAAGGATATGGCGATCAGATCCATATCCCTCCTAATCGGCATAATAAAAGTACACTTCCTATCGTATGCGTGTAACACTTTGATTCGGAATTAGTTACTTAATGTTCGAGGATCGATGAAGAAATGTTTCAAAAATTGATGTATTCGAACTTTTGTACTCCCTCTATATCGGAATAGGTGACTTTCTGGCATTTTGCACTTTATCCAATGTGTTTCTTGTTGAACAATAGTGTCACATTTCTCTTTAGACTTGGTTTATATGTGAAAGGTAAGATTCAAAGTTGGTGTGATTTGAGCCGCATCATCCCAAGATGATACTGATCCTTCAAATGGCGCGCCGCGCACCCAAGCGTGCGTGAGAGCTCGTGTTATGTGCATTTGATCAGTTAATACCAGAGCAGTAACTGCGCGGTCTCCAACTCAAAGCCTCCATTTCCCGAGGCAGTGGCATGTGTAGTAAATTGCGCAGGTACTCGCTGGCATTTTTCCATGCTAGGTGACCAGTATATGTACTTCTGGTGAGTGAAGGAGAAGCATCATAACAAGCTTGTGCAGTGGCTGAATTAGTTTTAGCTATTTAGGTCTCAGTTTTAGAGGTAAGAGCTGATCTCGAGTGTAAGAAAGAGTAGAAGGCCATGGAGAGCTTTCAGATGCGTTTAACGGCAGTTCTTGTTGCCAGCATGCTCCTCCTAGCTTGTGAAGGTATATATGCTTGTCATGCTTTTTTTTTGCTTTTATGTACTGCTTGTTGGCTGTGCTTGTTGGCAGATGTGCATGCATTATATGTAATGCCTTACTGCGTTCATGTCACTTTCCACATCACTATCCTGTTATTATTCCTATGCAACTTTCTTCACATGCACGCGTCCATAACACGGGTAATTAATAACTTGCGCGCAACAGTTGTCTTTGTCAAGCCGTCGATCCATCTTCCTCCGCGATGGAGCATCGGGCGACACACATGCGTAAGATGCTCAACAACAGTAAAATCTAATGACTTGAGGCTAACTATAGGTTCCGCTCAATCTGACCGTTCGGATCTTGACAACGTGAATTGCATGCGTTCTCAGCGGCGCCTGCTCAGCCTATTCGACAGGCGGATGGGGCCAGACGGCTGCTCCGAGGAGGACGTGGCGGTGTACCAGAACAACGCACATATTCTACCGGACGACATCCCGACCAACAGCGTGCACATCATCAACAAGTGCGATTTCTTCACGGCGTTCGATTTTCACATCTCCTGCGGCGAGTTCTCCTCCTCGGCTCGTAACCCAAAAGCGTGTTCGTAGCGTTGGCTACAATGACTGCCTCGTCAAGGAGGGAGGCCCATTGGGACTAGGAGAGACCGTTTCCTTCCAGTATTCCAACTCCTTCGCCTTCACACCGGACGTCGCTTCTGTCTCATGCGACTAGGTGCTGTGCTCACCGTGGATTGGGTTCGTCCTAGTTAAGGATATGGCGGTACTGTATCCATATCCCTCCCTAACTGGCATAATAAAAGTACACTTCGCCGTCAGGCGTGTAATGCTTTGATTCGGAATTAGTTACGAATGTTCGTGATCGATGAAGAACTTTTCAAAATTGATGTATTCGAACTTTTGTACTCCCTCTATATCGGAATAGGTGACTTTCTGGCATTTTGCACTTTATCCAATGTGTTTCTTGTTGAACAATAGTGTCACATTTCTCTTTAGACTTGGTTTATATGTGAAAGGTAAGATTCAAAGTTGGTGTGATTTGAGCCGCATCATCCCAAGATGATACCGATCCTTCAAATGGCGCGCCGCGCGCCCAAGCGTGCGTGAGAGCTCATGTTACGTGCATTTGATCAGTTAATACCAGAGCAGAAACTACGCGGTCTCCAACTCAAAGCCTCCATTTCCCGAGGCAGTGGCATGTATAGTAAATTGCGCAGGTACTCGCTGGCATTTTTCCATGCTAGGTGACCAGTATATGTACTTCTGGTGAGTGAAGGAGAAGCATCATAACAAGCTTGTGCAGTGGCTGAATTAGTTTTAGCTATTGTGTCTCGGCCAGAGGTAAGAGATGATCTCGAGTGTAAGAAAGAGCGTATGCCATGGAGAGCTTTGGATCGTTTAATGGCAGTTCTTGTTGTCAAGATGCTCCTCCTAGCTTGTCAAGGTATATATGCTTGTCATGCTTATTTTTTATTATTTTTGCTTTTTATGTCTCGCTTGTTGGTGTGCATGTTATCTAGAGATTCTAGATTCAAGAAGTCTTGTCCTTCGTGAACAATTGGATGTTTCCATCGCATGTTTCAATGTTATCACCCTCGGTAGCTATGGAGTTGTATAGTATATTTTAGTAACCATGCTGATGCGCATGCATTATATGTAATGCCCATCGCGCTCATGTCACTTTCCACATCACTATCCCGTTATTATTCCTATGCAACTTTCTTTACATGCACGCGTACATAACACCAGAAATTAATAACTTGCACGGCGGCCAGCTGTGCTGTTTTCGTCGATCCATCTTCCTCCGCGATGGAGCATCGACGACACACATGCGTAAGATGCTCAACAACGCAAAATCTAATGACTTGAGGCTAACTATAGGTTCCGCTCAATCTCGACCGTTCGGATCTTGACTACGTGAATTGCATGCGTTCTCGGCGGCGCCCGTTCAGCCTATTCGACGGAGCGGATGGGGCCGGACGGCTGCTCCGAGGAGGACGTGGCGGTGTACCAGAACAACGCACATATTTTGCCGGCGGCATCCCGACCTCTGGCGTGCACATCATCAACAAGTGCGATTACAGACGGTGTTCGATGTTCACATCTCCTGCGGCGAGTTCTCCTCCACGGAGCTCGTCTACCCGAGCGTGTTCCAGGGCGTCGGCTACAATGACTGCCTCGTCAAGGAGGGAGGCCCATTGGGACCAGGAGAGACCGTTTCCTTCAAGAATTCCAACTCCTTCGCCTACGCGCTGGACGTCGCTTCTGTCTCATGCGACTAGTTGCTATGCTCACCGTCGATTGGGTTCGTCCTAGTTAAGGATATGGCGGTACTGTATCCATATCCCTCCCTAACAGGCATAATAAAAGTACACTTCCTATCGTGCGTGTAACGCTTTGATTCTGGAATTAGTTACGAATGTTCAGGATCAGATGAAGAACTGTTTCAAAAATTGATGTATTCTGAACTTTTGTACACCCTCTATATCGGAATAGGTGACTTTCTGGCATTTTGCACTTTATCCAATGTGTTTCTTGTTGAACAATAGTGTCACATTTCTCTTTAGACTTGGTTTATATGTGAAAGGTAAGATTCAAAGTTGGTGTGATTTGAGCCAAGATCATCCCAAGATGATACCGATCCTTCAAATGGCGCGCCGCGCGCCCAAGCGTGTGTGAGAGCTCGTCTTACGTGCATTTGATCAGTTAATACCAGAGCAGTAACTACGCGGTCTCCAACTCAAAACCTCCATTTCCCGAGGCAGTGGCATGTGTAGTAAATTGCGCAGGTATTCGCTGGCATTTTTCCATGCTAGGTGACCAGTATATGTACTTCTGGTGAGTGAAGGAGAAGCATCATAACAAGCTTGTGCAGTGGCTGAATTAGTTTTAGCTATTCAGGTCTCAGTTTTAGAGGTAAGAGCTGATCTCGAGTGTAAGAAAGAGCAGAAGGCCATGGAGAGCTTTCAGATGTGTTTAATGGCAGTTCTTGTTGCCAGCATGCTCCTCCTAGCTTGTCAAGGTATATATGCTTGTCATGCTTTTTTTTGCTTTTTATGTACTGCTTGTTGGCTGTGCTTGTTGGCAGATTCGCATGCATTATATGTAATGCCTTACTGCGTTCATGTCACTTTCCACATCACTATCCTGTTATTATTCCTATGCAACTTTCTTCACATGCACGCGTCCATAACACGAGTAATTAATAACTTGCGCGGCAGCCATTTGTCTTTGCATTTCGCTAATCCATCTTCCTCCGCGATGGAGCATCGGCGACACACATGCGTAAGATGCTCAACAACAAGAAAATCTAACGACTTGAGGCTAACTATAGGTTCCGCTCAACTCGATCTGCTCGGATCTTGACTACGTGAATTGCATGCGTTCTCGGTGGCGCCTGTTTAGCCTATTTGACGGGCGGATGGGGCGGACGGCTGCTCGAGGAGGACGTGGCGTGTACCGAACAACGCACATATTCTGCCGGACGGCATCCCGACCGGCGTGCACATCATCAAAAGTGTGACTTCGCATGGTGTTCGATGTTCACATCTCTGCGGCGAAGTTCTCCTCCACGGAGCTCGTAACCCAACGGCGTGTTCGGTAGCGTCGGCTACAATGATCGCCTCGTCAGGAGGGAGGCCCATTGGGACCAAAGCGAGACCGCTTCTTCCAAAGATTCCAACTCCTTCGCCACGAAGTTGACGCCGCTTCGTCTCATGCGACTAGGTGCTGTGCTCACCGTCGATTGGACTCATCCTAGTTAAGGATATGGCGGTACTGTATCCATATCCCACCCTGACTGGCAGAATAAAAGTACACTTTCTATCGTGCGTGCAATGCTTTGATTCTGGAATTAGTTACGAATGTTCAGGATGAGATGATGAACTGTTTCAAAACTTGATGTATTCTGAACTTTTGTACTCCCTCTATATCGGAATAGGTGACTTTCTGGCATTTTGCACTTTATCCAATGTGTTTCATGTTGAACAATAGTGTCACATTTCTCTTTAGACTTGGTTTATATGTGAAAGGTAAGATTCAAAGTTGGTGTGATTTGAGCTGCATCATCCCAAGATGATACCGATCCTTCAAATGGCGCGCCGCGCGCCCACGCGTGCGTGAGAGCTCGTGTTACGTGCATTCGATCAGTTAATACCATAGTTGTAAGTACGCGGTCTCCAACTCAAAACCTCCATTTTCCGAGGCAGTGGCATGCATAGTAAATTGCACATGTACTCGCAGGCATTTTTATGAGCTAGGCGACTAGTATATGTTCTTCTGGTGGGTGAAGGAGAAGCATCACAACAAGCTTGTGCCATGGCTGAATTAGTTTTAGCTATTCAGGTCTCAGTTTCAGAGGTAAGAGCTAATCTCAATCGAGTGTAAGAAAGAGCAGAAGGCCATGGAGAGCTTTTAGATGCGTTTAATGGCAGTTCTTGTTGTCAACATGCACCTCCTATCTTGTCATGGTATATATGCTTGTCATGCTTTTTTTTGCTTTTTATGTACTACTTGGCTGTGCATGTTATTGGGAGATTCCATCGCATGTTTCATGGTTATCACCCTCGGTAGGTATGGAGTTGTATAGCATATTTTAGTAACCATGCTGATGCGCATGCATTATATGAAATGCCTTACTGCGTTCTTGTCACTTTCCACATCACTATCCTGTTATTATTCCTATGCAACTTTCTTTTCATGCGCGCGCGCATCCATAACACGAGTAATTAATAACTTGCGCGGTGGCCAGCTGTGCTGTTTCCGTCGGTCCATCTTCCTCCGCGATGGAGCATCAGACGACACACATGCGTAAGATGCTCAACAACAGTAAAATCTAATGACTTGAGGCTAACTATAAGTTCCGTTCAATCCTGATCTGTTCGGATCTTGACTACGTGAATTGCATGCGTTCTCCTGGCGGCGCCCCTGCATCCTATTCGACGGAGCGGATGGGGCCGGACGGCTGATCCGAGGAGGACGTGGCGGTGTACCAGAACAACGCACATATTCTGTCGGACGGCATCCCGACCAACAGCGTGCACATCATCAACAAATGTGACTGCTGCACGGTGTTCGATGTTCACATCACCTGCGGCGAGTTCTCCTCCACGGAGCTCGTCAACCCGAGTTTGTTCCAGTGAGTCGAATACAATGACTGCGTCGTCAAGGAGGGAGGCCCATTGGGACCAAAGCGAGACCGCTTCTTCCAAAGATTCCAACTCCTTCGCCACGCTACCGGACGCCGCTTCGTCTCATGCGACTAGGTGCTGTGCTCACCGTCGATTGGGTTCGTCCTAGTAAAGGATATCACAGTACTGTATCCATATCCCTCCCTGACTGGCAGAATAAAAGTACACTTTCTATCGTGTGTGTAATGCTTTGATTCTGGAATTAGTTACGAATGTTTATGATCAGATGAACTGTTTCAAAAATTGATGTATTCTGAACTTTTGTACTCCCTCTATATCGGAATAGGTTACTTTTGGCATTTTGCACTTTATCCAATGTGTATCTTGTTGTACAATAGTGTCACATTTCTCTTTAGACTTGATTTATATGTGAAAGGTAAGATTCAAAGTTGGTGTGATTTGAGCCGCATCATCCCAAGATGATACTGATCAACTAGTAGGCTAACTGATGTACAAAGCTGGCCTGATTTTCATGGTACGTACGAACATCAGCAACACAATGTATAACATGGCCGAAAATTGCATTAGATCATCTAGAACCAAAGTAGAAGCATGTAAGCTATATCTCCCAAATCGTGAATGATAATTGATCAAGAATTAGAAGCTTGAATCGCGTATATTCTGTGAGCAATTTTAAGAACTATTCATCATTTAATTGCGTCAACAAGAACAGACCATATATGGGTCATAATGCAAGTGGGATACTCTGCGGGTGAACAGTAATTTGCCCACTTGGCCGCATATTGTTATGTGGGTCAATGTGGCTGTCCACAAAATTTTTATACGGACAACACGTCATCTACAAAGCCCGCAAATTCCGCCAAGTTTACAATGCAGAGTACCATACCTTCTGAGTTACTAGAGGCAAAACGCCAAAGTAAATTACTAGAGACAAAGTGCTAAAGCCAAATTTAAGGTTTCAGAATAGTACACTTGATTGACATAATGTTGAACAGAAAATGTAGATTAAACAGAATTAATAAGGCGGTTGTTGACAGAAGACACTTTATCTTACAAACCAGTTCATATTCTCGGACTCTGCACTATTCTTGAGGATCCATTTTGAAACTGTGGAACAGTATATATACTGATCGATGAGCTTTCTCTGTGCACTGCAAATTTTCTAACGTGCAACTTCTTATTTTTTATTTTATACTGACCATATCACACAAATAAGCTACAGTTAGAAATACTCACATTCCAACAGAACCCATAAGTGTAGCCGCAAGAAACATCAAAGCTGCCACTGCCCATGACAAATTCCACCGCATATTCACAGCCAGGAGTAGGACACCATTTTGTCTGTGTAACATAATGATAAACAATGAGAACAAAGTATAATTCAATAGGTAGGTCCGTAGTCACTAGTCAGCAGTGAACTAAACAAGATATTAAGCCATTTCTTTCACAGTTATCCACATTTATTACCAAGTGATCATGCTGATCCATATTGAAAAAAAATAAGAAAAACTCCTATATTCAAGTGAGGGCAATGTAGCTCTCTGGCCACCATGTCAATTCCTCTAGTCCAGAGCTCAAGGGGATATATATGAAAGATAGATATGCTCTTTCTGAAGAACAAGAAACACCATATTACAACCTTCATCCAAAAGATAAATAATACAGTTAGTAGATTACAAAATCTCAAAAGCAAGATAAGCTATCACTACTACAGACTGCTTCATTCATGACTCCCCATCACTGCCAGGTTGGCCCAGCCGGCAGTGATAATATTATCACTGCCGGTTCTAAATTCAACCGGCAGTGATAACATTATAACTACCGGTTCTAACTTCAACCGGCAGTGATAAGAACAGTATAATTTTCCCGTACGAATAGAAGCAATATCACTACCAGTTTTAGAGAGAGAACCGATAGTGATGTATTACTGCCGGGTGAAAAGTATAATCGGTAGTGATAAAGTGATTTGCTTGAGAAACGGCAGCGATATCACTGTCGTATTTAGAGATAGAAGGGCAATGATATATTACTGCCAGTTCTAGAGAAAAAGCTGACAGAGATAATGTAGCCATATATATATATCCTGGCTTCCTTCTCCAACCTATCCAGAACAAAGAGGAGCTCTGTTCTTATTCGGTTGGGGTGGAGAGGGGGCGAATTTTTGCTCTCAAATTTGGTGGAATTCGTTTCTAACTCGTGATCTAAGATTCGTATCTTGATGTACATTTCTTCTGTAGTTTATTTAGTTGGATATTATGTTCTATATTGTTGTAGGTTGTGAGAATTATTGATTACATAGTCAACACAATTAGAGCTCTAATCTAGAGGCTAGATTTGAAATTACCAACTTTTATATGTATAGTGATTGGTGAGATTATGATGTAGGTTGAATTTAAGTATTAGAGGACTAAATTCGTGATTGAATTTAAATGTGGTAGCACTTCATAATTAACTATTGTTTAATCTAATTACTTAAAATTGTTTCTTTATTTCGTGTATGTTAATTTAATACTTTTGTAAGTAATGTAAATTTTCCTAGACGGACCATTATATATAACTAATAGCAATTATTTAATTGATTTTACAATCGAGATTTGGATATAGATTTATAAGTAATGAAAATTTGTAGATTAATTAGCAGTACATAATAAATTAAATGAATAAAACAATTTGTGAGAACTTATTGATTTACTGAGATTTTATTTGTTATAAATATTTGTAGATGGACCGAAGATGGATGTATTGAGCGGATCGTCGCGATAGAGAGTACTTTAACGGTGTGACTAGTTTTTTGAGTGCGGCTGCGGTGTATAAGTCAAATAAGTTGATGGACTATATTTGTTGCCCGTGTGTTGATTGCAAGAATGAGAAGCAATTTTCTAACCTTGAGGCGATGCATGCACATTTGCTTCGAAGGGGTTTCAAACCTGCCTAATCTATTGGACTGAGTACAGTGAAGATGAGATTGTATGTGAAGGTCATTTGATTGATGATGATGAAGACAACAACTCGATTGCGGTTGAAAATACGTTCGTCGACACCCATGAAGACACATTCATCGATAACCATGAAGATGATCTGGAACAGATGTTGCATGATGGGGAGGAGGACCTCACGAGTGAAAGGGATTTTCAGAAGTTTCAGCGTATGGTAGAGGATTCTACAACAACCTTGTACCCAGCCTGCAAGGAGGAGCTCAAAAAGCTGCATGTTGTGCTTTCGCAGCTGCAGTTAAAGGCAAGCAATGTTTGGTCCGATAAGAGTTTTACATAGCTGTTAGGTTTCTTCAGAGATGTCCTTCTAGAGGGTAACGTGTTGCCAGCAACCATGTACCAGGCCAAGCAGATTGTTTGCCCGTTGGGACTGGAAGTGCAGAAAATACATGCATATCCAAACGATTGCCTATTGTATCACAATAAGTTTCCAAATTTAGATGCGTGTCCGGTTTGCAAGGCATCTCGGTATAAGCGCGGCGATGACGACATCGAGGCGCATCATAAGAAGAAAAGATCTCCGACCAAAGTGGTGTGGTATTTCCCTATAATCCCCCATCTAAAGCGTCTGTTTGCGAACAAAAGGCATGCTCAATTGCCGCGATGGCACGCCAAAGAGCGTAAGAAGGATGGAATGCTTAGACACCCTTCTAACTCCGCGCAGTGAAGAAATATCGATAGAAAATATAAGAAACACTTTGCATATGATATGAGGAATATAAGGTTCGGACTCAGTATGGATGGGATGAATCCTTTCGGCAACATGAGTAGTCGTCATAGCACGTGGCCGGTGACTTTATTTATCTACAACCTTCCTCCTTGGCTTTGTATGAAGCGGAAATACATTATGATGCTGTTGTTGATCCATAGCCCGAGACAACCTGGCAACAATATTGATGTGTTCCTCAAACCACTGGTTGAAGATCTTCTGGTATTGTGGAACAACGGTGTGCAGGTATGGGATGAGTACAAAAGAAAGAACTTCATTCTACACACGTTATTGTTCGTAACCATTAATGATTACCCTGCTCTCGGCAATCTTTCGGGCCAGACTATAAAAGGATTCAATGGATGCGCCCATTGCATGCGGCATAGTAGGTTCCTTCGCAGGGACCATCCGTATCGCAACAACAAGAGAGCTTTTGATAGTACAAAGGAGATTGTTTCAGCTCCACAACATCGTAACGACAAAGAGATATTTACGGCCGTAAAGGATATTAAAATTATCCATGGAAAGGGAGTCGAAAGTACATCATTCCCGAGTTCCGGTGATACAGCTCCTTTGTGGAAAAAGAGATCAGTATTTATGGACCTACCTTATTGGCAGCACCTAGATGTTCGACATGCGATCGATGTCATGCATATAGAGAAGAGCGTGTGTGACAGTTTGCTTGGTATTTTACTAGACATACCTGGCAAAACAAAAGATATACTCAACGCTTAGATGGACCTGAAAGATATGAACTCAGGAAGGAGCTGCATCTCGAAGACCTGGGTCAAGGAAAAAAAGTACCTTCTCGCAGCTTGCTACACTGTAAGCAAGAATGAGAAAATTAGTGTGTGTGAGTGCTTGCACAGAGTCAAAGTTCCGTCCGGTTATTCTACCAACGTAAAGAGGCTAGTCTCAATGAAAGATTTGAAATTAATTGGTATGAAGTCTCATGATTGCCACGTGATGATGACACAGATGCTTCTTGTTGCAATTAGGGGAGTTCTACCAGAGAAAGTGCGAGACCCAATTATAAAGTTGTGTTCATTCTTTAACGCGATTTCACAGAAGGTCATCGATCCGTTGAAACTGGATAAGCTACAACAAGACGTGATTCACACTCTATGCCGACTTGAGAGGTGCTTCCCTCCATCCTTCTTCGATATTATGATCCATCTCATTGTTCATATTGTGAAAGAGATACAGTTTCTTAGCCCTGTGTTTTTACTTCAGATGTACCCTTTCGAGCGGTTCATAGGGGTTGTGAAGAAATATGTTCGTAATCGACATCGGTCAGAAGGGTGTATTGCCGAAGGTTGGGGTACCGAGGAGGTCATCGAGTTCTGCATCGATTACATGGATCCCAAACCGATTGGTGTGCCGTATCTCACCACGACGGGAGGCTACAAGGGAAAGGGACACTAGGTCAGAAATCGATCCGTACGAATGATCATGCTTCATTCACGTAAACACATTTTATAGTTTTGCACCAATCTGTTGTAGCGGCCCCGTATGTCAACATGCACAAGAACATGCTATGAAGAAAAGACCCATGTAAGTCTGAGGTTTGGATCGCGAGAGAGCATAGAGATAACTTTGGAGATTGGTTGCTTAGACATATGATGTATACGCAGACAGAGTGTGCTCAATTGAGAGCATTGGCTAAGGGACCGTTAGATACAATTTTGACATTTGAAGGATACAACATCAATGGATATACATTTTATACGAAAGCACAAGATAACAAGAGCACCAACCAGAATAGCGGGATCCGTATAGATGACTATGATAGCAATAGCAATATGCAGACATACTACGGATTCATAGAAGAGATTTGGGAGCTTGACTATGGGCCTTTGAAGGTCTCCCTCTTTCGGTGCTAGTGAGTCAGGCTACCTAGGGGCGTGAACATCGCCAAGTACGGTATCACTACCGTGGACTTCAAACACGTCGGATACAGAGAAGAACCATTTGTACTTGCTAATTCCGTTACATAAATTTTCTTTACAAGGGATCCAGCTAACAAGGAACGCCACGTGATTCATCAAGGAAAAAGAAGGATTGTCGGAGTTGAGAATGTAGTCGACGAGGAAGACTATAACCAATTCGATGAGCTTCCTCCTTTCGGTGAGAACATCAACCTAGGTCTCATGGAAGACAAAGAGGAAGCTACATACATACGCCGCAATCATAACGAAGGTCAGATCGTAACTTAGTTGTATAATTAAGGATATGCTTTATTTTTATGAAGGTCAAGCTTCAATTTGTAATATAAACATTTTGTATGAAGGACATGCTTCAATTTGTAATGTATGGACTATTGATTATTATAATCATTCAAAAAAATTTAGAATATTTTGATATTGTTTGATACCTGTAGAAAATCAATAACAGAGAAATCAATAGTCAATTAATCAGCTTGTCAGAATTTTACAAACCTCCTAGGTCAAATCTCAAGCCAAACATTTTACAGAAACTTCATCAACTCATTAGTATCCTCCTCAAAAAGTTTCAAAAATTTTCACCTCAATTTGGATGTTCAATGAAATCGAAATCCGCGTGGCAGTCCAAATATAAAAAAAATCCTTTTCTTTTACCCATCTCCCTCTGCCATGTCCTTGCCGCGACAGCAATTTTTGCCTCACCAGGCCACCCAATCCTTGCTACGGCAGCAATTTCTGCCACACCAGCAGTTGGCATGCACACAAGAAGGGGGGGCGCAGGGACTATCACTGACGGTTCTTTATTAACGCGACACAGATGGTGAGTATCAGTGCCGGTTGATATATAACAACCGGCACTAATATAATACAACAGTGGTGGGTGTTACCCTACACCCAGCACTAATAGTTACACATCACTGCCGGGCTAGATTAGAACCAGTAGTGAAGTTGTTATATTACTGCCGAGTCATTTATAACCCAGCACTAATAGTCCTACATCACTACCGGGTCTAAAACAAGTCGGCAGAGATAAGACATTAGTGTCGGGTTATTTTATTGAACCGGCAGTAATAATCTTCCCTATATATACATCATCACTCTCGCACTTACACATTTCGCATCCCGTTTGTAATTCTTGTCTTGTGCACCCTAGCAGCCGTGAGAACTCCGCGTCCCCACGCTGGCCCTCCCCGCGTCGACTCTCCCGGTGCCGGCCCTCCCTACGGTGACCCCTCCCCGCCGTCTCCCCCTGCGGCGCCTCCCTCCGCCGTCTTCCCCCCACGTCGCCCCTCCCCGCGCCAGTAAGCTTGTAGATTGTGTGATGTTCTTGTTCCATTTTGTGCTATGTGTGTAAATTGTTGCTCAATGATGATATGGGTTATGTGATGAAAAGAACAATTATTTCTATGAATTAGGCCTTGAATTGTAGACTTGTATGCTGAAGAAATATTGATTCGTTCACTGGTTACTGGTTTGAACTTTGTTTACTAGTGCTCTTCGGCTAGACTACTAGTTGTTAACCTGTATGCTATCATCTTGTTCGGTTAGACTGCTAGTTGCTAACTTGTATGCTATTATCCTGTTCGGTTTTTGCTATCTGGTTGCTGCTCTGATCAATCATTTGCTAGCTATATTGGTTAGTCTGCTGTCAGTCTGATCTAAATAGTATGGTAGTTTTGGTTAGCAAATGCTTGAACACTCAATGTGAAACACTCTAGTTAGTACATAATCTGTTAAACAACAAGTAAAATTTGTCAATTATTTTGTGCATATTAAGGTGGTAAGCGTTCAAAACCTAATTTGCTGAATTAATTTGTTAGCCAATTCATGATTGAGATGAAGATTCTAATATTCATTCAAATCCTAAGTCTAAGAGCACAAAATATTCAATGCCCCCTATCTTTGAAATTTCTATGTATCATGTCAAATGTATATGTATCATGTGAATTATTCTAATTCTTGGTGAATTTCGAAGTTTCTATGTATATGTGACTTTTGAAGCAATTTCTATGTATCATGTATATGTGAAATATAATGTATTTGAATTTTGAAATTTGAAAGTATCATGTCAAATGTACATGTATCATGTGAATTGTCCTAATTCTTGGTGAATTTCAAAGTTTCTATGTATATGTGACTTATGAAGCAATTTCTATGTATCATGTATATGTGAAATGTAATGTATTTGAATTTTGAAATTTGTATGTATCATGTGAAATGTATATGTATCATGTGAATTATTCTAATTCTTGGTGAATTTCGAAGTTTCTTTGTATATGTGAATTCTGAAGCAATTTCTATGTATCATGTATATGTGAAAGTAATGTATTTGAATTTTGAAATTTCTATGTATCATATCAAATATATCGGTATCATGTGAATTTGTTCTACCGTTAGCGGGTACTGCCCATTTAGGCCAAGTACGACACACATGACAAAATGGTGATTACGCCTTATATATGCAAAATGTTGATATTACGTATTATAAATGCAAAACATTGATATTAGCAACTCCAACGCACGACAAAATGGGAATTATACCTTATAAATGCAAAACGTTGATATTACACCTTATAAATGCAAAACGTTGATATTAGCAACTCTAACGCACGACAAAATGGTGATTATACCTTATAAATGCAAAACATTGATATTATGCCTTATAAATGCAAAATGTTGATATTAGCAACTCTAACATACGACAAAATGATCATTCAAGTTGTGCGAAGATTCATCTCATGACTTTGATAATTTAAAATTTCAGACAAACTTGCTGCACATGGGCTCTAATCAGGGAAAAGTGCTGGATGTCGCTGAGCCCATGAACCAAAGCCCGGAGCAAAGCCCGACAAGGTTCCTCAACCTAGAACAACCCGAGGCAACAAATGTGCACGAGGTAATTCTTTAGTACCATTTTTTAGTAGTATGTGCTTTCCGATGAATTCTTCACGTAGACGTGGTAATTTTCTAGCAAGGCCAAACGACTAATGAAACGGTCAAAATGCAGGATCAGACATCAGGTGAACGAAGGCATCATCATGGGTGAGGTCCTAGCAAGATGCGCACAGGTGAACGAAACGTGGTCGTGGAGCTTAACGTAGTTGGGGATTGCCAAGAAATGTGCACTAACCGTTATGGGATCCGCATGGAAGAACTGGAAGACAAAGCTAAATAAGAAGTATGTCAAGAAGGATCAAACGCCAGATTTTAATAGATACCCAAGGTTAGAGCAATTTTGGGATGAATTCGTGCAATATAAGAAATCTTATGAAGCCCGGGCTATTAGCCAACAGAACAAGAACATTTACCCCCATGTGTTAGGCACCGGTGGCTACGTGAGGGAAGTACCCAAGTGGGATGCACTGGAAGAACAACTAACTCGTGGTGGTGTTATTACTGCAACATCGAGATAGCCCCAAGATCAAAGTATTGGCTGCTTGCGTGGGGAGCTAGTCTATCGGATGATGGTAGCTTAAGCTTTAGAAGTGAAAAAGACGAGGAAATCTCGAAGAAGATCGCAGATGCCCACTCCCAAGCTACTCAGGGCTCCTTCCAGCTAAGAAGGAAAAATGACGAGCTAACACGCACCTTGGGTAATAAAGAGCACCCTGGTCGCACCAAAGGGTTTGGCTTGGTGCCCTAGAAAGCAGCATTCCCAGAGGATGCCGAAATTTATAAGCAACCAAAGAAATCTAGACAAGAACAGTTGGATGAATGTGTAAGAGAAATAGAAGACCGGATGCACAGAAGAGAAATTGAATTTGAAGAAAAGATACAGAAGATGCAAGAAGTGCTAGCAAACGTCCTTAGCGAACGTCAGTCACATGACGGCGGCCACCAGCTCCAGAGACCCACCGTGCCTCATAAAAGCAGCCAAGCATCTGCGGGCGCTCCTGAAGAGGACTCAGCGTGTAGTTTTCCTGTGGACAAAATCGTAGAGTCGACACATCGCGATCTGCACCGCCAAGAGCTTAACATTACCATTAAGGTGGCTGAAGGGGTGGCTTGGCCATGCAGCGAGGGGCAGATGTTGCATAACCACCCAATTCCTTAGGGATACACCAGAGTTTCAATCGACAGTGTGGTTGACAGAAACCACAAAGTGGAGGTTGAGATCTCGGGCGAGGAGGGGAAAAATAATCTTGGACAAAGCCTGGGCACAATCATCGCGTGGCACAAGCGCTATATAAAGTTCGCCTCGGATGATGACAACGACGATGATCTTAATAACGATGACAAGGCGGACTCTCCACCTAGGAAAAGTCCTCCTCGGCACCACCCAAGAAAGCTCCTTCTCCTGCTCTAGTGCCACAAGATAGTAAGGAAAGAGCACCGCGATCTCAACATTCTACCGGTCAGGGGGAAAGTTTCTCATCTGTGAAGCTAGCCAAAAATCTTAGCAATAAACGAGCATATGAACTGAACGAAGAAGAAACAAGAAAAGAAGTACACACCAGTGTAGCAGCACACTTCAAGAAGACGCCACCACCTGCTAAGGTTGAAATTGAAGCTGCCAAATGAGATTTCTTCTGGGCTTAGCAATGGTTAAACAGACAGGATGGGCAACTGAACCTCCTCAACTTAACCAATGATCAGACTACGATCACACCTCTTGAAAGAAATTTAAAGGAGATGGTGGTAAAGCAGCTGTTGCTGAAGGCCAAAGTGGTGCTAAAGAGCAAGAGCCCCCTCTAAAGTGGCCATTCGTTAACAGGGAAGCTTTGGTGGATCCAAATGAGGAGCCCAGATTGACCACACAGTTACAGTGTCTACATCAATGGTATCAGCATTAGGTCCAAGAGACAAAAAACAATGCTTTCCCCGTCAGATACAAAGATATGGATTTTCACAACATGGACGACGTTTTCTGGGTAGAATACATGGAACTATATTAGTTGTACCAACGAGACGCCTTGGACGTGTCTATATTAAGAATGTGGACACTAAAAGTCCCTTGTATAATTCATGTTGTATATTCACGTACTCTTAAACTGAGGGTCTGACTTCTTTTTTTATGTAGAATGGAGGCAATGACACTTAGAGCGGACAAAAATGAAAAGATAGGATTCCTGGACTTGGGCCTTATCAACTACAAACTTATTCTAGATCTAAGAACGATAAATAATGTTGAGGAGTACGTACTCAAGGCACTGCTAAAGCTACAAGACAAGACCTACATACTTTTACCCTACAACTTTCAGTACGTGTTTCCCTGCCTCCTAGTCTCGTATATTTGATACGCAACACTATGTGACGACTAATTGGCTTCTGCAGATTTCACTGGATCGTCCTCATCTTCATGTTAGACGAAAGCAACATCACTGTCTTGGACTCAATGAGGAAACCGACAAGCAAGTACAAAGAATTAATAGACTTGCTAGACAAGTAACTCGGTCGTTGCATTATTTCTCCAGTAATCTTCTATCCCATTGCACCTAATTAATTTTAATGACTACTCAAAACCATGAACAGGCTGTACGCAATAATACCGCAAGAAGAGCTAGCGGTGTCGTCCATTCACGAAGAAGTTCATAATAAAAACCGATTTTCCGTGCCTAAGACAACCTCAAGGGAACAATTTATGTGGACACTACATAATGACACATATCCACGCATTCATCACTGACAGTACGGACTACAACGGCGAGCTGGTATATCGATCATTACATGCTGACCCGTACTTTTCTTTATAAAGACATTGACACTAATTAATGCTTCAATTTCTCCCATGACTGCGCGTCATGCTGGGCACCAGTAGCTTGCTCAACAATGAAATTGATGCCCTTCGAGAGCAGATAGTTGGGTTCATCATTCGAGAAATTATCAACCCGAAGGGCGAGTTTCACGAGCATTTGTAGCTCAAGTGACATGTCAACGATTGTGAATGAATAATGTAATACTTATATATTATAATGCTTCAAAAGTGAATGAACAATGTAATAATTAAATATTATGATGCTTCAATGTATTTGAATTACCATTTAGCGATGTTTCAGTACTATTGTGCACAACGTATACCATACAAAATACATCTACTATACAATATATAGATGCTACAACATTACATAATACATATACGACAACAAATATATATGTAAAAAGATTTAAAAAAAACCCATCACTGCCAGTTTTGGATATGAAAATAGGACAGAGTGTTTTCACTACCGGTTGACATGGAAAAAAGGGCAGTGATACTACTTATCACTGCCACATATTGATGAAAATGTGGCAGTGATAGTTACTTATCACTGCCGGTTATAAAAAATAACCAGCAGTGATAATTATTATCACTGTCGGTTGGAGAGTATGAACCGCAATGATAGTGACTATCACTGCCGGCTTACGTGCGGCAGTGATAGTCCTCTACTATCACTGCCACTTAGGTAGTGCCGGGTTCACATCCGACAATGATGTTGATGTGGACCCGGCAGTAAACACGTGTTCTGCATTAGAATATTATTAAAGGATAATAGACAGGCTACACCAAGCAAATGTTATACCATAATATCTTGATGCAATAACAAGCAAAGCAACATTTTATCGATAATGTAACAAGTGAGCTACGTAGCAGAGCCATCCAGAATGAAGGTAGAACATTGATTATAGATGCATCTCATCAGTCATCACCATCATCCATATCCTCTACTAGTGTGTTCTTTTGGTGAGAAGAGCCTGAAACATTGTAAGTCAGAAATCGACATACATTGTAAAGTCAGAGGATGGAGACCTCATCGGCGATTGAAAATGCATAGTATAACATGGTGTCACTGGAGATGGAGAACTCATTCATTTTGTTTCAGAGGAGGTAGGCAGAGCTGTTTGAGAGGAGGTAGGCAGAGCTGCTAATGGAGATATCCTTTGTTGCGATGCCGCCATTCTTGCCAACGTCCTAGGTGTTGATATCAACAAGTTTACCCCTGGCAACCTCACCATAGTCACCACTGGAGACCAAATTCTTAGACTTGGTAGAATAGCTGACGGTGAATGCCCTCCCTAGGAAACAAAGAGAACAAGTGAATTAATGACATTGCCGTGTCCCAACTCCCAATAAGACAACACATTTTTAGTTTTCTAGTGCTACAATACAAATAATCAATGGCATTATTGTACCAATCACAATTCCAATTCCATACAAGCCTAGAGTTTAACTTACAAACCAGTAATTAAAAACCCATATAAAAGGCCTCGTACCGTTATGCCCCTAATACGTTAGTGTTGCCGAAGATAAAGTAAAATATGGTCTATTGGCTGAAAGTAAGAGAGTATTGTAGGCTACAAGCCTAGATTTAACTTACAAACCAATAATTAAAAACCCATATAAAAGGCCTAGTACCGTTATGACCCTAATACGTTAGTGTTGCCGAAACCCACTGCATAAAGTAACTACATGATGGGACCTCTCCCTCATCTTTTGAATAAGTTCAATAAGCAATGGTTGAGTATGAAAATCGTATTTCGCAAGATTTTTAAACAAATGTTATATAGTATGCAAGGCTATGTCAAATGAATGGCAATCTTACTAGGTGTTTTAGTTTTGCATAAAACAAGCTTTTATTGGCAATATTAAATCGTAGATTGTAATAAAAAATTTGTAAAACCATCTGATATTTGATAACAAATAATATTACAACATAAGTAATGACGAGGGCTGGGTGCTCCTTGACCGGCCAAGACGCTGTCAACGGATCCCCAAGCTCTAAGGCTCGACCACGACACTGGTGCATACCGAGGCGCCGACCTAGAGCGCCAGGACCCGAAGCTCGACCCCGCCGACCTCGAGCTCAAGGGATCTCGCTCAAGCCTTCGTCTCGCCTCGATTTCGGATCCGCATTTGACCGGCGATTACGAGAGCGGTCGTGGGGATGACACAGGAGTGCGCAACAAGTCCGGGGCAGTTGCCGCCAGCCCTCAATGTGCATGAAGGCCCCTTCCCGGGGATATCTCCTGACCGTTGCGTGCAGAGGAAGTATAAAGACTAAGGACGCACAAGCTCCAGGGACAATGAAAGCAACACAGTACACACAGCAGCTCGAGCTAGGAATCACCATTACTGTCTTGAGTTGTAAACACCTCTCGCATAATCGACATAACAAGAATCACCGCCGCAAGGCGATCGAGTAGAGCTATTACCTTCACAGGCTCAACCAAGATAAACCCTTGTCTCGTGCTCGTTGTCGCCTTTGCTCCACCATCATCACGATCGCTTCTTCCTCCGCTCGAGCGAAAACACTCGGGTCCCATAACTGCTCGACCCCACCTCACTTCTTGCGGTTGGCGATTCCGATCGTCGACACCGGGCGCCACCGTGGGGCCCGATTGTTTCGCTTTTCGCAGAACGACACCAGATCCTGTGAGCATGGCGCCTTCATCGATGGATTTTCCTGCACGGACTCGACTCCGTGTCCTCGTTCACGCCGCCGCCGCCGAAAGCAAAGACGCTCGGTGGCGACGGTCAAGGCGCCGGGGGAGATGCGGATGACCGTGATCCGCAGACCCCTAAAGACGCACGCCGGATGGTGCAGGTTGCCATCAACCAAGCCCTAACCGCTCTCCGGCGGGAGGCCCAGGAGAAGGCCAACACGTCTTCTGAGCCGCCTGTGCTCCTCCTCGGGGGCGCGCGCGCTATCGCTGGGTCATGGCTGACCCCGATAGGGCGAGGTCGGAGCTCTTTGGCCGAGCCCTAGCCGAAGAACTCGATCGAGCTGCGACCGAGGTCGCACCTCCGCAGCACCGAAGTCAACACTCGGGGACCCACTCCCAGAGAAGTAATGATAACACGTCGTGCCGCCAGCCGCTGTCGGACGCCTCCTGCGCAGGAGTTAGCCCCCGAGCAACGGGCTCGGGATGAGGCTTTGACACAGACGCGCCGGCGTCCCACGGGCACCGCGCCAACCAGGACCAGGCCCGAGCCAAGCCACTCCGAGTCGACTGGCAGCAGGTCTGCGGACCTCTCCCGGACGTTCGCCAGCGCCGCAGGTTCAGAGACCGCTGCATTAACCAGTGATTCCGTGCTCGGCACCATGGTCGTTCCCGCTGGAGGTTGGGCCGCCGGGCCAGCCTCGACTCCGAGTCCGGCAGCAGCAGGGATCTTGTCGGCGATGACCACTACCGGCGTGCACCTGTCCCGACCTACGGCAGATGGCGATCCGACGGCCTTCGTCAGATGGTGGCGGCTCGGTTCAAGCTCCGCTGATCGAAGCGCCGACGGGACCAAGAACCCGGACGAGTTCTTGTCCATCTAATCGACCGCTATCCTGGCGGCCGGGGGGGACGAGCTCGTGATGGCAAACTACCTTCCGACCGCCCCCGACGGGTCGCGAGGACGGCTTTTTAACCGTAAGCCCGCTCTTCGTGTCGTGGCGCCAAATCCAGAACGCCCTTCGCTCCAACTTCCAAAGTTGTTACGAGCGGCCGGGGAGGAAGAAGGACCTGGATCGTGTCATCCAGGGCAAGAACGAGCCGCTACGCGACTTTGTGCGGCGTTTCATCCGCACAAGGAACCTGATCCTGAGCATTTCTGACGAGGCCGTCATCAAGGCCTCTAAGTTCGGGGTCCGTGATCGACGCCTCATCGAGGACCTAGAGATCACGTTGAGGCTCAGCGTCAACAAGCTTTTTCGCATGGCGGAGCGATACGTGGATGCGGACGACGCCGTCCGCTGGAAACGCGACTACGACCAAGGTAAGCTTGGTCTAAACCAAATAGAAGCCGGCCCTTCCAACTCCAGGGGCGCCGACCACGGCACCGCCTCCAAGAAGCGGAAGCGCGATCGCAGGGCGCGGAGGTCTACCGCGGGTGATCGTTTCGGCGGATGGCCAGCGCGAGGTCCTCGAGGTCCGAGGTCATGCTCGGGAGGACTCTAAGCCTCGCCAAGGCCGACCTCGACCTCACCAGGCGAAGAACCAGCCCCAGCAGGAGGGCCAACGACCCGGACCCCGGTGGACCGATGCTCGACCGCAGGGGGCTGAGGGGCGCACGGGATATGACGAAGCAAAGTTCTACCTATTCCACAGGGCGGCCGCCATGACTGCGGACTGCAGGCATGGCGAATTGCCGGACACTTTCTATGACGGGCGGGGTGAGATGCCCATGCTCCCGAAGGATGACGACCAGCCCGACCGGGTGAATGCCGGCGCGGAGCATGACGACCTCGATTTGGAGTTCCAGCAAGGCGAGCGCCGGATCGATGTCATCTTCGGTGGCTCGTCGGCCTACCAGACCAGGCGCGAGGTCAAGGCCACCGAGCGGACCATCTACTGTGTCGCATTTGGGAAGCCCATCAGCGACCCGCAAGTGGGTCAGCCACCATCACCTTCTCTCCAGAGGACGCTCTCCCAGGTATGGCCCGAGACCTGAAGACCGCCTTGGTCGTGACCCCGACCATCAGCAACACCGCGGTCGGTCACGTCATGGTCGACGGCGGCAGCTCTCTTAACTTGCTGCAGGCAGGGGCGCTTGACCGAATGCAGATTCTCCGGTCGAAAGTCAAGAATGTCGCCATTCCCTTCTTCAGGATCGTGCCCGGGAGCTCGACCATTCCCCTGGGGCAGGTGGTCTTGCCCGTCACCTTCGGCGGCTCGGATAAATTCCGCACCGAGCTGGTCACCTTCGAGGTGGTCGAGGGCGACCTCCCGTACAACGCCATCCTCAGGCGGCCCGCCTTGGTCAAGTTCATGGCCGCCAACCACTATGGCCACCGATGCATGAAGCTGCCTGGCCCCAACGGCATCAATACCGTGCGGGGCGATCTGCAGGCGGCACATGGATGCGAGACCAAGGCCTTGGCTCTTGCGCGCCGCTTGCGGTCCGGAGGCGATTTATTAAAGAACGCCCGCCAGAAGGCGGTGATCCAGCCCAGTGGGGCAACGAAGGCCGTGCCGCTCGATGAGTGTGATCCGACTAGGTGCGTCCACGTCTCAGCCGGGCTGAGCTCCAAATAGGAACTCGAGCTCGTCACCTTCCTTCGCGCTAACAAAGGTATATTCGCTTGGGAACCCGCGGACATGCCTAGCGTCCCGAGGGAGGTGATCGAGCACAAATTGCAGTGGGATCCGCCCCGACCAGGCGCTGACAATGCGCCGCTTCTCCCGGAGAAGGTCGCGATCATCAAGGAGAACCTTGACAAACTTTTGAAGGCCGGGTTCATCCGGAGATTGATTACTCGAGTGGCCGCCAACCCGGCCATCGCTCGGAAGAAAGGCGAAAGTGGAGAATGTGCGCCGATCATACGGGTTGAACTCGGCTTGCGGCGACAACTTCCCGCTTCAAGATCGACGGATCGTCGACTCCACTGCGAATACCAGGATGTTGAGCTTTCTGGACGCGGGTTATCACCAGATCAAACTGGCGGTCGACGACGAGAGCAAGATAGCCTTCATCATGCCATTTGCCACCTATTGCTACACGACCATGTCATTTGGTCTGCGCAATGCGGGGGCCACTTTTCAGCGTCTGATGACCAGGACGTTCGAGCCGCAGATCGGGCGGAACCTCGAGGTCTACGTGGACGATATTATAGTCAAAAGCCTCTCTGAAGGCGACCACGTTCGTGACCTCGAGGAAACCTTCGCCAACCTGAACAGGCACAATAGCAAACTCAATCCTGAGAAGTGCGTGTTTGGCGCGGCATCCGGTAAGGTGCTCGGCTACATGATCGGGGGCTCGGGGGTTGGTCCAAACCCGGAGAAGATCGAGGCGATCGAGAAGATGGCGCCCCCGACCTCGATCAAGCAGGTGTAAAGCCTCACCGGCCGCATGGCCGCCCTCAGCAGGTTCATCTCGAGGCTTGGCGAGCATGGGCTCCCATTCTTTTAAACCCTGCGCAAGCACCGGGGCTTTGAGTGGACTCTAGAGGCGCAGCGGTCCTTCGACGACCTGAAGGTATATCTGTCGTCCCCACCTCTCCTTACAACGCCGCAACTTGGTGAGAAGTTGCTGCTCTACCTTGCGGCCACCGCCCACGCCGATCTTGTCTGGTGGCGAACGGGCTCAAAGAAGACCCAATCTATTACGTCGCCGAGGTCTTGCACGGCCCGGCGAGCGCTACCCGCAGTAAGTTGTTGTATGCTTTCCTCATGGCTTCGGAAGCTTCGGCACTATTTTCAGCGCACTCGTGGTCGCCCCGAGCAACTTCCCCGCCGGGACATCCCGAGGAACCGGAGGGTGGCGACGACCGCCAAGTGGGCCATGGAACTGGGCGGCGTTCGACGCCCGTGTCGCGGGCACGCACGACCATAAAGTCGCAAGTGCTCGCCGACTTCGTGGTCGAGCGAGACGCCGCAGCCCGCTCCCGAGCTTCAAGACAAAGAGGAGAAGCCCCGGTCATGTTCTTCGATGGCTCGAGGTCCTTCAAGCGCCGGGCCGATCCTTATCCTTCGCAGCGGCGATAAGTTGAGGTACGTAATTGCTTTTGGCTTCCCAAATGACCAACAATGTGGCAGAGTGACGGCCCTCTGGCCGGCTTTACGAGCTTGCAAGGCTTTGGGTGTGCGCCACTGGTCGTGAAGGGCGACTCTCACTCATCATCAACCGGGCTCAACAAGGACTACCAATTTCGGGGACTCGATGGCAAAGTACTCGCCGAGGCGCGAAGATGGAGAAGTGGTTCCAGAACTTGGAGATCAAGCACATCCCTAGGAGAGACAACTCCAGCGCGGACTTCCTCTCCAAGCTCGGCTCCTCCGACGACGATATCCCACCCGATGTCATCACTCGAGACACCGGGCGGCCTCACGATCTTCGACCAAGAGGTCGTGTTTCATCGTGGTCGGGTATACCCTCCCGGCCGAGGCTATCCACAATTTCTTGCCCGGTGACATGCCACCCGACCCTCGCCGAGAGGAGTCTGGATCAGCGCCAGGCGAGTCTATACACGCCGCCGAGGGAAAGCTCTAAAGACTAAATGTTTCCAGATCCCGACGGTGCATCTCCACCGGAGGAGGGTAAGTACCTCCTACATGACATTCACTCAGCCTCTGTGGGCGACTCTTCAGACAGACAATGGTCGGCAAGGCCTTTCGTGATGGGTACAATTGGCCTTGCGCTTCAGATGCTCGTGATATCGTTCGCACCGCCGAGCATGCCGCCCACGCCTCGAAAGTCGATCAAGACGCCTACGTGCTGCACCATCCCGCCGCCGCCCTTCTCGACATGGAAATTTGGACATCCTCGCCCTTTTCCTCAAGCAACCGGGGAAGAAGTTCTGTTCGTCACACCGTCGACACCTTCACCAAGTGGATAGAGGTCGAACCGTCTCGACCATAACTACTCGGGCGGTAGTTCGTTTCTTCCGCTTGTTCGTGGTCACCAGGTACGGGGTTCCATGCAAACTTATCACTGACAACGGTACCCGTTTACGCTGAGTTGTTCTAGGAGTTTTGCGAGAACTCGGCATCAAAATATGCTTCGCTTCGGTGGCTCACCCCGAAGCAACGGAGCAAAGGAATGCGCCGAACCGCAAATCGCCTAGGGCGCCAAGAAACGAGTTGCGGATGAGCTTGATCGACACGGCAAGGCCCGGTGGACGAACTTTCCACCGCCCTATGGTCTATTCGTACCACGACAAGCCGAGCCATTGTGGTCCACACCCTTCGGCTCGTGTTCGGATCGGCCGCCCCGCCTCCCGAGGTCACGCTGGCTCTGCCAGGTTAGCTTGGTCGACCAAGTCGACTCGAGCACGAACGGCTCTCGACCTCACCCTCGCAGAAGAAGTAAGATGTCGCATCGCTACGATTAACGCACTACCGCAAACTCTTCGCAGACATGCGTCTCGGTCGTCATACGACCTAGAAGCTCCTTGTTAGGACCTAGCCCCGAGGCGGATTCAGAGCTCGCCCAGACCAACAAGTTATCCCGGTGGGAGGGCCCCTATAGAGTTGTTTGAACAGATCGCGACGGGCTTACCGGCTAGCGATGCCCGATGGCGAGAGCTCTCTAGCTCGTGGAACATAGATCAACCGGAAGTTTTATGTGTAACCTCTAAGCCTCACATTTCAATAAAAGTCGGTCTTTCATTTTTGCCCTTTATATCTCTGCTTCCACTTGTGTTGCTACTTTTCTTTTTTCTTGCGGCTCCTTCTTTTTTGAACACGACCTTAGTGCACGCCGCATTCGCTCCTAGTCTAAGTGACGCTGGTTTTACGCTCACCCCCAGCAGACGAGCTAAACGTAGTTTAACCTCTTCGCAATCTAGCTCTCCCTGTGTCTGCTCGAGCTAAGAACCTCGCCGCTTAAGCGGACGAGCAATGCGCATGGTCGCAAGGGCCGACTGAGCACTAATCTACTTAACGATGTTAAACCGTGTCCTTCTACCTTTGCTGAATTGTTCCTCAACTTTGCGTGTCGTGGCCTCTCGTCCATATTCACGCCTTTGTGCCCAAGGCACGCGTCGCTCGACCTCGGGCCCAACGGGTAGGGCTACCCCCTACCGCCAAGACGCACCCAAAGAGCACGGCACGGCAGCAAGCAAAGCAAAAAAAAGAGAGACTTCGAAGTATCCCCAAACCATGAATTCACATCAGGGACGAGGTTTCTTTGTTCACCAAAAACAATCCACTTCAGTTAGTACATTCCTTGCTTTTTAACGCTTTCACTGTGTCGACCATCTCGGGCAAGCTTTTCCCCGCCGAGCCGGGCCACTTTTGCCTTCGTGGTTGCGATCTCCCCGAGTGGAGGGCTTCTTTGGGAAGCATCCACGGCTCGACGTCGCTCGTCTTCAAGCTGGGCCAGGGCACTCTTTGCTGCGTTACCGACGCGCTCGAGCTTCTCTTCCAGCCCGGAGACCTTGGTCTCGGGCCCAGGAGGTGACTTCGCGGGAGCCTTCTCCAGCGCCTCGACCTTAGCGCATTCGGCCTCGAGCGCCTTGGTGGCACGATCGAGCTTCCCCTCAAGCTCGACGATTTTGGCCTCGAGCTCGGGGGACGCCCTCGTCGTGGAGTGTGCCTGCTCCGCAGCGGCCTTCTCCAAGACCTTGACCCTGGCCTGCTCGGTTTTGCGCCTTGTTGGCGCGCCCAAGTTCCTCCTCGAGCTCGAGGATCTTGGCCTCAAGCTTGGAAGTCGACGCCTCCGCGGACGCCTTCTCCAGAGCTTCGATCTTGGCCCACTCGGCCTCGAGCGCCTTGGCTGAACGTGCGCGCTCCTGCTCCACGGCCTTAAGGCCGTGCTCACGCTCGGAGTCTCTGGCCTGCTCGAGCTCGGCCGCGTGGGCTACCTCCTGCGCCGTCATCGTCCGACGCAGCTCGGCGAGCTCTTGGGCCTTCTGCTCGAGCTCCCCCTGCTCAACCTCAATGGTCTGGATGAGCTTGTCGCGCTCAATCTCCCGCGCCTCTACTACGTCGAGGAGGCCCTTCAGCATGGCAACATGCTCCTGAAGGCCTTGTAGCCCCCGAGAGGCATGACCGATCACCTTCACGGCAGAGAGGATAGCCCGGGATGAGAAGGGGCGAGGGAACCTGGACTAAGATCTACGAAGCGTGTGGGAGGTCCCTTACCTCGTGAAGGTGACCCTCCAGGCGTGCGCGGGTGTATTCTTCGCGATCATAGATGCGGTCGCACAGGATCTCCTCTTCGTCGTCCGCCACACCGGCGTCAAGGACGGCCTCGCCATCTTTGGTATGCTTTCGGGCGGGATCTTGAGTTCCCGCTTGAGGCAGCCGGGCGTCCGCCGCCTCCTCCCAAGGACCAACCCGATCCACGGGAGGGCGTGACGGTAGTATCGGCCCCGACCCCTGCGGCAGGGGCCCCACTCGCCTCCGGCGCCAGAGGAGCGGCAGCCGGATCCGCCGCGGCATTCACGACCTCCGTGGCCTGGGATGCCGCGACCTCAGCGCTCGACGCGGTCGCTGCCGGGGAGGTCTGCGGAGCTTCTACGACCCGATCACCTCCGGTGACCGTGGGTCATGACCGACGCCCGAGCGATCGTGGTGGTGGGGTTTGGGAGGTCACTTCAAGTGTGGCCTCAAGGCCTCGAGTATCCTCCTCACGGTGGCCGGGAAGGTCGCCGACGGCGGCCGAAGTCGCCCCGCCCCGCCGCGTCGAGTCCCCGTGGCATGGGTCGTTTTCTTCAGACGAGTCGCCGAGCCCTTGGTAGAACTTCGCCGACTAAGGGCCGCCTCGTGGTTCCGTATGAGTGTGTGTCCGCGACGATCGCGGCGCTGGACCACTGCTCGGCGTTCTCCTCCTCGGACTTCGCCCTAGACAATGACCATCACAAACGGGCAAGTTTCGAGCTCGGGTGCTCAAGGTCGGCGATCAAAAGCATACACTAAGCCAGAAAGATACGAAGGGGGCGGCGTAGATCGGGATGCCGGGGGCTTACCTGGGTCACCAGTCTCCTTCTCGCCAAGGGTTGGCGAAGGTCTTGTTGCCCCGATGCCGAGGGGGCGCCGCGCTTGCGTGTCCTCGCGACCTGAGGCCTCGAGGTCCGAGCCGGCTCAGCATCGCCCGCCGCTGCGGGGGTTCGAGCTCGAGGCTCTGGGGGCGGGGGAGTGCTCGAGGACCTGGCGGCGGCAGCCGCGCTCTGCTGCTGCATAAGGGAAAGCGCATCAAACGACAAGGCACGAAAAACACAAGCTCGGGGGCTCGACTAGAAGGGCCCTTACCGTGGCGCGGTCCCCCCACTCGACGTGGCATTTCTTCGCCTCCGTCTGGCTTGATCCGACCGGTGGAGGTCGCTTCTTCCCTTTCTTGCTCCTGCCCCCGCCAGCCAGTGGGAGCATCCTCCTCGCCGTGTCCAGCAACTCCTGGTGGGCCTACGAGCAAGCGAAGCTTAGGAAGGGGCTCGCGGGCAAAAGACTCGAGCGCTTGGTCGGGTGACTTACCTCGTCCTTTCGACGGAGTACATTCTTCGGGACGGGGTTGCCGATGACGTACTCGTGCGCCAGCTTCCCAAACATCTCGACCATCCTAGCGGAGACCCAGGATTCTTTCGGCGTTGCAAGAAAAGCGGCTGTCAAGAGAAGGTCGGAGGGTGTACACAAGCCAGACCTTGGGGCAAGAAGACTTACCAGACGTGCCCTCGCAGGTCGAATCGTCGCCCCCTTGGATCTCGTAGAACGGGTGCTCCCTCCGCCTAAGAGGGGACACACGGTTCCGCAGGAAATCGTTGGCGATCGCCTGCCCGTTGAGACCGTGCGTGGCGCAGATATGAATGAGGGTGATGGCCTCCTCGTCGACCTCGAAGTCGTCCGACTCCGGAGTCTCCTTCTTGCGGTTGGCGATGGGGGTCCCTTCGTACACCAGCGTCCCGGTCTCGCCCCTCTTCAGGTAGAACTAGCGCTCGTCCACTGCCGAGGAATCCGAGGTTGGAACTTGGGAAGGCCCACTTGAGCCCGACCCGTAGCCTAAGTAGAGGCATCCGACCACGGGTCCTTCCGGGAGAAGAAGAGACAATCATGGGAAGAAAAGCGAGGGAGTCGGGAGGATCCCTAGAAATCCTCGATAGATGGGAAAAGATGGTGAGGAGAAGAACGGAGTTTGGCACCAGATTGATGAGCTCGATGTCGCAGCTAGAGAGGACCTTCGCGACGAACTCACTCTCCGGGGTCCGCAAGCCAAAGAGGGCATAGTGCTCGGTGCAGACGATCTCGTCGTCCTTGGGGTGCGGTTCGGTCTCGTTGCCCGGCAGCCGCCATGTAAACGGATCCAGTAGCCCCGGCGACTCAAGCTCCTTCATCCTCGAGTGCGACAGAGTGCTCCTTCCCAACTTGGCCATGGCGGTTGTGGCTGGTTTGGTCTGAGGGGGAAAGGAGGACCTTGCTCGGGCGAGAAAGCTTGGAAGGCGAAGGGCGCAAGAGCAAGAGCTTGGAGACGGACGATGTGGCGCTGGGTTTATAAACCGCAAAACAGCGAAATCCAGCCCACGGCGCCTCAAAAGGCGTGCCAACCGCGATTTGACGGGTGCAATTAAGGCTCGGGCTACAAAGTCGAGACGCCGCCAAATGCCCGCCAACCGTTCACATCCGTACCAGCATCGAGAAGTCCGAAGGTCGCCAGGTGTCGAGGCCAAAAGACTCGCTTTGTGGTCTCCGCCCAACCTCGCTAAGGAGCCAAGACCAAGGTTGCCTCCGTCTCGAGATAAAGGCTCGAGGTCGTCCTGGGAGTTCCCTCCGACCTAGAGCCTCGGGGGCTAGCTGACGAGGGCTAGGTGCTCCTTGACCGGCTGGCGCGTGGTCAACAGATCCCCCAAGCTCGGAAGGCCCGACCACGGCACAGGTGCATCTTGAGGTGCTCGACCTAGAGCGCCAGGACTGAAGCTCGACCCGCCGACCTCGAGCTCGGGCGGGATCTCGCTCAAGCCTTGGTTCGCCTCGATTTCGGATCGGCATTTGACCGTAGCTACGAGAGCGGGTCGTGGGGATGACACAGAGTCTGCAAAGAAGTCCGGCGATTGCCGCCGACCCTCAATGTGCATGAAGGCCCCTTCCCGGGGATATCTCCTGGCCGTTGCGTGCAGAGGAAGTATAAAGACCAAAGACGCACAAGCTCCAGGGACAACGAAAGCAACACAGTACACACAGCAGCTCGAGCTAGGAATCACCATTACTGTCTTGAGTTGTAAACACCTCTCTGTACACCGATATAACAAGAATCACCGCCGCAAGGCGACTGGAGTAGAGCTATTACCTTCACAGGGGCTCGAACCAGTATAAACCCTTGTCTCGTGCTCGTTGTCGTCTTACTCCGACCATCATCACGACTGTTTTCTTCCTCCGTTCGAGCGAAACACAGCTCGTGTCCCATAACACACTGACCCCCACCTCACTTCTTGCGGTTGGCGATCGCGATCGTCGACAAGTAACCACAAATAAATAGGTGGTTTTCTTCTATAAACATTTAAAATCTCAGTAAAGTCCTTTTGTTGGGATGTGCATCTATCCCCTATCCAAACATTTTCCAACAAATTTTCCAAAAAATATAAAGCTACTTATTGTGGGATATAGCCAAGTGATATTCCTAACCAAGAACACGGCTATTCTAATAGATTTATACTCTGCAGAGGTTGTATGTAACATCCCAAAAATTTCAAAATATGAAAAAAAAATTGAAAATTTAATTAAAAATTTAATTAAAACCATGAGTATGATTTAAAATATTGCCTTCTATTTCAATCTTTGGAAAACCAACCTTCATAAAAGAATAAGCTACAATATAAAACTCCTTATTCCAAATTAAACAAACTAAGAAAATGAGTTAGAAATAAAACTTTACATGAAAATTCCATAAACCTTAAATTTTCTAAATTTTGTTTCTTAAGAAAAACATAACTGGGACCGACCGACGCCTTCCCGACCGAGCAGAACAGAGAGGAGCTCTGTTTTGCTCGGTTGTTATTTTCTTGGCAAGTTGCTACGAAAAATTGTGTTAATATTTTTCTTGTGTTTCTCTTCGAGGTGACATCTTCTCCGACCGAGCAGAACAAAGAGGAGCTCTATTTTGCTCGGTAGTTATTATCTTGGCGAGTTACTGCTGAAAAATTGTATTAAAATTTTTTGAGGTTACTGACTTGATCTATGTTATATTTGTCGTAAAATTTTACTTTACAGATTGCTGTAGATGTTGATAATTACTGATTGTACGGTGTGAACATTTTAGGTCGGTAGTGCTCAAATTAAGATCTAGCTAAATTATTGAATAAATTATAATTCTTATTCGTTTTAGTGATGTAGTGGATGTTTAAGTAATGAAAATTGCTAGATGGATAATTATGCATAATTGTAATTGTTTTAATTAATGAAAAATTGTTACATGGATTTTTAAATAGTAAAAATTGCTAGATGAATTATAAATAGTGAGAATTGCTAGTTGAATATTTAAATAATGAAAAATGGTAGATGGATTTTGCAATAATGAAAGTTGCAAGATACATAATTATTTAGAAATATATCCTTATGTTCAATTATATGCTTGTTTGTTGTAGATTAATTTAATTTAATAGCGCTACATAACAAAATGAAATGAAGAAATCTGCTAAATAATTAAAAAATGCTAGATGGATATTTAAATAGTGAAAAAGGTTTGATGTGCTTATGTGTTTATCGTTTTAATTAATTAGCATTGCATGACTACTGTAAAGAATAAATTATTTTGGTATCGTTTATTGATATACTGAAATGTAGTTTGATATAATTAATTGTAGATGGACCGAAGGTGGATGTATGACACGGACCGTCGCGGCCCAGAGTTCTTTAATAGTGTGACTTGTTTTCTGAATGCGGCTGCGGCACACAAGTCGAGAAACCTAGTGGACTATATGTGTTGTCCATGCGTTGATTGCAAAAATGAGAAGTTGTTTTCTAACATAGAGTCGATACGTGCACACTTGCTTCGAAGGGGTTTCAAGGCTAGCTATACCTCTTGGACCGAGCACAGTGAAGATGATATTGTACATGAAGGGCAACACATTGATGAAGATGACAGAAACAACAATATGACGGCGGTAGAAGATGCATTCATTGGTAGCCACGAAGATGATCTAGATCAAATGCTGCGTGATGGGGAGGGGGACTTCACGAGTGAAAGGGAGTTTGAAAAGTTGTAGCGTATGGTAGAGGACTCTACAACGCCATTGTACCCGAGCTGCAAGGAGGAGCACAAAAAGCTGCATACAGTGCTTTCACTACTGCAATTGAAGGCAAGTAATGGTTGGTCCGATAAGAGCTTTATTGAGCTGTTATGTCTCTTGGGGGACTTGCTTCCAGAGGGTAACGTGTTGCCTTCAACTACATACCAGGCCAAGTAGGTTGTCTGCCTGTTGGGACTAGAAGTACAAAGAATACACGCATGTCCAAACGATTGCATATTGTATCGCAATGAGTTTGCAAACATAGATGCCTGTGTTGTTTGCAAAGCAAAGCGGTATAAGGGCAACGACAACGATATCGAGAACGATGATGTCGGGGTGAGGCGTAAGAAGAAGAGGTGTCCCCGTAAGGTGGTGTGGTATTTCCCTATAATCCCCCGTCTGAAGCGATTGTTTGCGAATAAAAGGCATGCCCAATTGCTACGATGGCACGCCAAAGAGCGTAAGAAGGATAGAATGCTCAGACACCCTGCTGATTCTGTGCAATGGAGGAACATCGACAGAAAATATAAGAAGCAATTTGCATATGATGTGAGGAATATAAGGTTCGGGTTTAGTACGGATGGGATGAATCCTTTTGGCAACATGAGTAGTCGTCATAGCACTTGGCCGGTGACTTTATGCATCTACAACTATGAGATCATGTGATGAAAAATTGGTTGAATGATGAAATTGGCATTGTAAAGTGATTTTGGTTATGGCATGTGTGGTGCTTATGCATGTGCTATGTTGAGATGATTATCATGCTGGTGATAGCATGATGGAGTTTTGCTTAATGCAATGCACTCGTGTGAGTGGTTGCATGGATTAATCTTGAGTAAAGTCGTGGACTTGTGCTCGGACGCGTTGTTTGTTACTTCATGTGCGAGGTGTTGCTCGAGGGCTTAACGTGGTCAATGACGGACGGAACTAGGTTCATGGAGGAACCGAGGTTCGAGACTAGGTTCGAGGAGGAATCGAGGTCTTGGTGGTCAAGGATGTCATGCGGGACGTTAGGGCTAGAGAACATGCATATGAAGGTGGTTAGTCACGTATATGCGGCAAAGCAGGGGTGATCATGCGTGCAAAGTTTTGGTTTTGGCCATGTTGGGCCAAGTTGAGATAGATCTGAACTCTTTCCATGTTGGAAGTGGAGTTGTATTAATCTCTCTGTTCTTGCATCGTGCAAGAGTTGTTTTTGGTCATGTTGGGCCAAGTTGAGATAGAATCTGAACTATTTCCATGTTGGAAGTGGAGTTGTATTCAATCTCGTGTGTTTGCTCTGTATAAATAGGGAGGTGTCCCTGTTTATTCTTGAGCTGTTCAGGTTTTAGGGTTGTACTCTTGTGTTGGAGTACTTTAGACAAAAGAAATAAAGATCAATCTTCCAGAAAGCTAGTTGTTCTTTCGTGCATGCATGCATAAGATTGATCCGTGGCAACTGAAGTCCTCTCTGGTGTTTTGTTCATCACAGCAGTCACGAAGTTCATCACGGAGTTCGGTTCTTTGCAAAGGTACTATCTTGCGAAGGTAATATCTTTTGATCCGTAAATCCGATCGAGTTGATTCTTGTTGGGTTTGATTCGTATTTGAATCTAGTTTCTACAGTTAAAATTTCATATCGATCCAACTGTTAGATCTTTGGCAATTCGTGGTCGCCCATATTGCTAGCCTGGTCGCCCAGCTGTTAGATCGCGAATTGGTTCAGTCATCTTGCGAAAGTCATAACTTTTGATCTGTAGATCCGATCGACCTGATTCTTCTTTTGTTCACTTTGAAATTGAGTCTAGTTTATACAGTTAAAATTTCACATCAATCCAACGGTTAGATCTTCTGTAATTTGTGATTGCCCAGATTGATGTCCTGCTCACCCGACTGCTCGCGTGGTCGCCCGGATTCAGTCATCTTGCGAAGGACATAACTTTAGATCCGTAAATCCGATTGATCTGATTCTTTTTATGTTAGCTGTGGAATTAAGTCTAGTTTCTTCAGTTAAAATTTCAGGTCAATCCAACGGCTGGATCTTCAGGAATTTCTATTTTAGTAGACGGGTATCGGTCTGCTCGCCCAGACCGCGCGTGCTCGCCCAACCTGCTTGCCCAAGTGCCAGAGTGCTCGCCCAAGTGCCCAACCTGCTCGCCCAAGTGTCCTACTGCTCGCCCAAGTGCTCTACTGGTCGCCCAGGTGCCCAAACTGGTCGCCCAAGTGTCCTATTGCTCGCCCAAGTGCTCTCATGGTCGCCGGTGCCCAAACTGGTCGCCCAAGTGTCCTATCGCGCCCAAGTGCTCTCTTGGTGCGCCAAGTGCCCAAACTGGTCGCCCAAGTGTCCTACTCGTTCCCCAAGTGCTCTACTAGTCGCCCAGACTGGTCTACTGGTCTCCCAACTGCGTAAACTGGTCTTCAAGCAATTTGAGTTCAATTGGGGTGTTTGAAAAGTTTGAAAATTTGATTTTAGCTTCCGCGCAATCATTCACCCCCCTCTGATTGCTACATTAGTATATTTCGATCCTACAAGTGGTATCAGAGCAAGGTTTTTCTAATTAATCTTAACGGTGATTAGAAACCGTAGCGATGGATAGGTATTCGACAAAACCTTGTGTTTTCGATGGTGTTGATTTTCAGTTTTGGAAAGCAAAGATGGAGGCATATATTCAAGCTCAGGGTTTTGCAATTTAGGAAAAGGTCTACAAGCCATACAATGTTCACGAGAATGATGCGATCAATGACACCAATCGAGCACATGTTGAAGCAAACAAAAAGCAAGGAATTTGATCATCCAAGGACTTGGAAGAAGTGATTTTGATCGAGTGATTCATCTCAAGTCTGCATATGAGGTATGGAAATCTCTTTGTGATTATCATGAAGGTTCTAACACTCACAAAGAGGTTAGGCAAGATATTTATAAGAAAGAATACATGCGATTTGAGATGAAGCCTGGTGAGTCTCTAGATGATTTCTTTGCGGTTCAATAAAATTCTTAGCAATTTACGTCTTTGTTGGAGTTTTCTTTGATGAGGCTACAAATGCTAGACAATTGCTTGGTGCATTAGACATGTCTATTTGGGAGATGAAAATTACATCTATTAGAGAATCCTTTGTCATGAGTACACTTACTTTAGATGTTTCTTTCTCTAAATTAAAAACTCATGAGTTGGATGTTCTTGCTAGGAAGGCGATCATAAATCAATTGCATTGACCTCCCAATCTAGCATGTCTCAGAATAATGCTTCTTCAAGCTTTGCTTTGTCCTCTTTGTCTTCACTAACTGATGAACAGATCGAAGAGTTTCCTGAAGAAGATTTGGCACTACTCTCTTCTCGGTTTAACAAAGCTTTGCAGAATGTGAGAATGAGAAAGAGAGTTGGTGGTGGCCCTCCAAGATGCTATGAGTGTGGTGATCTCAATCACATTAGATCAAATTGTCCTAAGCTTGCAGGTAAAACATCAAGGGAGGAGAAGGACAACGACAGAAGAAAAGAAAAGAAGAAGTTTTCACCAAGTGATAGAAAGAAAAAGAGCTTCATCAACAAAAAGGTTGTTCATCGGGTTCTTTCTGCTCTTGAACAAGTGAACTTAAGTGATGTGGATTCAGAGAGCAGTGAGGATGACACAATGGTTCCAAGCAAACATGATTTGACAGGATTGTGTCTCATGGCTAGAAGTGATGAAAGCTTCACCGAGGGACGATCATGACAATGACTTAAATGAGGTAGAACCTTCTTACGATGAATTAACTATTCTTTGTTGTTCGTCTTGGAAAATTGCTTGACAAACGCGACAAGAAAATTAAGAAACATGATGTTCTTGTGGAATCTTTGCATGCTGAAATTGCTAGACTTAAATCTTTGATTCCGATGATGATGCTTGCAAATCATGTGACTTAATCTCTGATGAGCTTCTTGTGCTTAGGAAAGAACACGTTTCTTTGTTAGAACAAGTCAATCTTGAAAAGAAAGAAAATGTGAAACATGTTAAAAACGCTTAGTTGTTCAACTGTTGATTTGCATGATACAACTCATTGTTCTAAATGTGCTATCTTTGGAATTGAAGTTGCATGATGCAAATGCTAGGGTTTCTCAAATGACAGATGCTATGCTCACTCATGAAGTTCTCTCATGCTCAACTTATCGCATAAGCGAAAGGAAAAGTGGGCGTTCCATGTAATAACTGTTTAACTCTTTCTCGAAAGGTTGATTACTTGGAAAAATCTTTAGAACGGTTCACTTCAGGAAAGAAAAACCTAAACATGATTTTGGATCAATCAAAAGTCATTACTCATCACAAAGGTTTAGGTTTTGATTCTTATGCTCATCATAAATCACATGCTCCAAGCTGTTGTGAAGACACTTGAAAGTGGAAAATTGAAATTGTCAATGAGCCTAAGAAAAGCAGTTTTCAAGTCTGCATTGGTGTGTTATCTTCTACTATGGTGAATGCAAATGTTACTACATTCCTAAAGCTAAACATTATGTTAAGTACACTTGCACTCATTGTGGTAAAGATGGACATTTAGTAGATTTTTGCTTTAGGCTAGCCAAGCAAAAAAAAGAAAGAAAAGGCTAAGGCTAGGTCTAATTTAGGAAGGCACATTTCACTTCTCATTTTGTGCCTAGGGTGATGCAAACACCTTTTATTGCAAGAAACACGGGAAAGGGCAAATCTGATTTTGTGAACAAGCATACTCGTGTTGTGCCTAGGGTGATGCAAACATCTTTTGTTGCAAGAAACACGGGAAAGGGCAAATCTGATTTTGTGAACAAGCATACTCGTGTTGTGCCTACTCGTCGTGTGTCTCAGTACTGGATTCCTAAATGCTTCATTTCTAACCCCAGTACCAAGACCTCGACATCTTCTTGTGCTATGTAGTTTTTCAGGAATGGGTTGGAGAACAGAAGCTTAGTGGATCTTGGTCTTTTGCAAGATGAGATCAAGACTTGGATGGTTCTCACCCTTGAGATGGTTTTCAAGAAGCATGTGCAATAATTCTTCATCTACTTTGTGAGCTATTTGATACACTCATGTCTTTTACATTCACAGATATTTAATTGTGGCATGAGATGAAAATATTGTTCATATGCTCATTTGTATCCCCTGGCGTGTTCAATAGTGTTATATCTTATATCATGCCTTTCATGCTCAGAACTTATTTGTCATGATTCATGCTTATGCTTAACTGAACATATCATGATAACTCAAGCACATGTATATCATCATCTCCTCTCTGTTGATTTCATTGGTTATCCATTTGAGGGGGAGTTAATACTTTTTGGTGAAAGTTTCTTTTGGTTGCTTTTGGGGAGGTTTGTTCTTTCAGCCTTTTGTTTTCAATTTAATCCCTTCAAGTGATATTCTGTAGAAGTTTTTTTTAAGATGGTTGTTTTGAGGGGGAGTACTTTGAAGTTTTTGTATATTGTGTAACATGTTTTTTTTGTTTCGTGTGTTTCTTAAATGAAAAACAAAAAAAATTGAAAAACAGCAAAAGTACTGAGCATTGTATTTCATACACATATGTCATTTGAAGCCATATTTATGCTACAAGGCCTTTGCAACCTTCTGTTTATACATATATGGTGTAGTTTATGTCATAACTATTTAAATAGAATGACAACTTGAATTAAATCTTGTCATGGTTGAACTTTCTTGGCTATCTTGATCCTGCTCAAAAAGTGCTAAATATGAAAGTTGAGTGCTAAAGCTCAAAAAGTGATTGTTGATAAAAGCAAGATCAAGGTTATGTACTGTCGCACTTCTTCTTTACGAGACTGCTTATCATTGCACTATGATATGAACTTGGAAGAGGTTGTGTATGACCGAAACCATGAAACCTTAAGCTTGTGATTGCTTGGCATGGTTGAAAAGTAAGGCTGATGGTGCATGTAATTCCTTGCAATTGTTATTGTTGCAATCAAAGTAATGAATCAGTTTTTCAAAGCACAAATAAAGTGCACAAAAATTCAATGTTTTCAGGTTTTAAGATTGTTGAGAAAGGGAGATCATGCCATGCAAAAATCGTTAATAGTACTTGATTTCTAGTTATGCTTACTCTACATTGTTTATGTGTAGATTTGAGGGTGCAAGTACTGTTGATAGCATGACTTGGTGATCAAGTTGTTACATTTGTGCATGATTCATAATGCTCAGTACATAAAAAAAATCAACATAAAGGGGGAGAAGTTTCTCTTTTGCTCTCTTTTTGCATTCTTGATGAATCCATTGTCAAAGGGGGAGAAAGTTTGGAGTCAAAGGGAGAAACTTTTGGTCACACATTGCACATTCACACACACATTTCTTCTTTCTGTTAGGGGGAGTCTTTCTTTTTGATAGGAGGAGATTTCTTTTTAGATAAGGAGAGATTTTTGTTCTTCTTTGTAGGGGAGATTTCTCTTTCTGTCTTTTGGTCACTTTACTTCTTTTAAAAATGGAGTTGCCATTGTGAGGTGAATGCCAATGTTCGTTTCCAAATGGTGTTGCCAATGTTTTCATCAAGGGGGAGATTGTGAGATCATGTGATGAAAAATTGGTTGAATGATGAAATTGGCATTGTAAAGTGATTTTGGTTATGGCATGTGTGGTGCTTGTGCATGTGCTATGTTGAGATGATTATCATGCTGGTGATAGCATGATGGAGTTTTGCTTAATGCAATGCACTCGTGTGAGTGGTTGCATGGATTAATCTTGAGTAAAGTCGTGGACTTGTGCTCGGACGCTGTTATTTGTTACTTCATGTGCGAGTGTTGCTCGAGGTAACGTGGTCGATGACGGACCGGAACTAGGTTCATGGAGGAACCGAGATTCGAGACTAGGTTCGTGGAGGAATCGAGGTCTTGGTGGTCAAGGATGTCATGCGGGGCGTTCGGGCCAGAGAACATGCATATGAATTTGGTTAGTCACGTATGTGCGTGGTGGGCTGATCATGCGTGCAAAGTTTTGGTTTTGGCCATGTTGGGCCAAGTTGAGATAGATACGAACTCTTTCCATGTTGGAAGTGGAGTTGTATTAATCTCTCTGTTCTTGCATGCGTGCAAGAGTTGTTTTTGGTCATGTTGGGCCAAGTTGAGATAGATACGAACTATTTCCATGTTGGAAGTGGAGTTGTATTCAATCTCTGTGTGTTTGCTCTGTATAAATAGGGGGAGGTGTCCCCTGTTTATTCTTGAGCGTTCAGGTTTTAGGGTTGTACTCTTGTGTTGGAGTACTTTAGACAAAAGAAATAAAGATCAATCTTCCAGAAAGCTAGTTGTTCTTTCGTGCATGCATGCATAAGATTGATCCGTGGCAACTGAAGTCCTCTCTGGTGTTTTGTTCATCACAGCAGTCACGAAGTTCATCACGGAGTTCGGTTCTTTGCAAAGGTACTATCTTGCGAAGGTAATATCTTTTGATCCGTAAATCCGATCGAGTTGATTCTTGTTGGGTTTGATTCGTATTTGAATCTAGTTTCTACAGTTAAAATTTCATATCGATCCAACTGTTAGATCTTTGACAATTCGTGGTCGCCCATATTGCTAGCCTGGTCGCCCAGCTGTTAGATCGCGAATTGGTTCAGTCATCTTGCGAAAGTCATAACTTTTGATCTGTAGATCCGATCGACCTGATTCTTCTTTTGTTCACTTTGAAATTGAGTCTAGTTTATACAGTTAAAATTTCACATCAATCCAACGGTTAGATCTTCTGTAATTTGTGATCACCCAGATTGATGTCCTGCTCGCGTGGTCGCCCGGATTCAGTCATCTTGCGAAGGACATAACTTTAGATCCGTAAATCCGATTGATCTGATTCTTTTTGTGTTAGCTGCGGAATTAAGTCTAGTTTCTTCAGTTAAAATTTCAGGTCAATCCAACGGCTGGATCTTCAGAAATTTCTATTTTAGTAGACGGGTATCGGTCTGCTCGCCCAGACCACACGTGCTCGCTTAACCTGCTCGCCCAAGTGCCAGAGTGCTCGCCCAAGTGCCCAACCTGCTCGCCCAAGTGTCCTACTGCTCGCCCAAGTGCTCTACTGGTCGCCCAGGTGCCCAAACTGGTCGCCCAAGTGTCCTACTGCTCGCCCAAGTGCTCTCATCGTCGCCAGTGCCCAAACTGGTCGCCAAGTGTCCTCTTGCCGCCAAGTGCTCTCATCGAGTGCCCAAGTGCCCAAACTGGTCGCCAAGTGTCTCTTGCCGCCTAAGTGCTCTACTAGTCGCCAGTGGTCTCATCGGTCTCCCAAGCTGCGTAAACTGGTCTTCAAGCAATTTGAGTTCAATTGGGGTGTTTGAAAAGTTTGAAAATTTGTTTTTAGCTTCCGCGCAATCATTCACCCCCCCTCTGATTGCTACATTAGTATATTTCGATCCTACAACAACCTTCCTCCTTGGCTTTGCATGAAGCGAAAGTACATTGTGATGCCACTACTGATCCAAGGGCCCAGACAACCTGGCAATGATATCAATGTGTATCTCAAACCATTGGTTGAAGATCTCCTAATATTGTGGAACAATGGTGTACGGGTATGGGATGAGTATAAAAAAGAGAACTTTATCCTACGGGCATTGTTGTTCGTAACCATCAATGATTACCCTGCTCTTGGCAACCTCTCGGGCTAGACGACAAAAGGTTTCAATGGATGCATCCAGTGCTTGGATGATATAGCTAGCCGGTGGTTGAGGAACTACCGAAAAATGGCTTACATACGGCATCGTAGGTTCCTCCATAAGGATCACCCATACTGCAATAATAAGATAGCATTTGATGGGACAAAGGAGACTGCCTTAGCTCCGAAGAATCACACTGGGAAACAGATATTTGCCGCCATAAATGATCTTACAATTATTCACGGAAAGGGAGCCGACAGTACATCTATCCCGAGTTCCCAGGATAAGGCTCCTTTATGGAAATAGAGATCAGTATTTTGGGTCCTACCTTATTGGCAGCACCTGAAAGTTTGACACGCAATCGACGTCATGCACATAGAGAAGAACGTGTGTGATAGCTTGCTTGGTATCTTACTGGACATACCTGGTAAAACGAAAGATACACTCCAAGCACGGATGGACCTCGAAGATATGAAACTCAGGAATGAGCTGCATCACAAAGAAATGGATATAAGCAAAAAGTACCTTCCCGTAGCCTACTACACTCTGAGCAAGAAAGAGAAAATAAGCGTTTGCGAATGCTTGCACGGAGTCAAAGTTCCGTTTGGTTACTCTGCAAACATAAAGAGACTAGTCTCAATGAAAGATTTAAAATTAATTGGTATGAAGTCTCATGATTGCCACATGATGATGACACAGATGCTTCCAATTGCAATTAGGGGTGTTCTGCCAGAGAAAGTCTGAGACCCAATTATAAAGTTATGTTCATTCTTCAGCGCAATTTCACAGAAGGCCATCGATCCGTTAAAACTAGATAAGCTGCAGGAAGACGTGGTCCACACTCTGTGTAGGCTTGAGATGTGTTTCCCTCCATCTTTTTTTGATATTATGGTCCATCTCATTGTTCACATTGTGAAAGAGATACGGATTCTTGGTCCCGTATTTCCACATCAGATGTACCCTTTCGAGAGATTCATGGGGGTTATAAGGAAATATGTTCGTAACCGACATCGACCGGAAGGCTGCATTGCCGATGACTGCGGAACCGAGGAGGTCATTGAGTTCTGCGTCAATTATATGGATCTCAAACCGATTGGTGTGCCTGTATCTCGGCATGAGGGGAGGCTACAGGGGAAAGGGACACTAGGCGAGAAATTACTACGTACTAGCAATCTATCTTCATTTACACAAGCACATTTCGTAGTTTTGGGACAATCAGTTGTGGTGGCCCCGTATGTCAAATGCACAAGAACATGCTATCCAGAGGAAACCCAGGGAGGTCAGAGGTTTGGCTCACGAGAGAGCATAGAGATAACTTCGGCGATTGGTTGCATAGACACATGATGCATACGGAGACAGACTGCACTCAGTTGAAAGTGTTGGTACATGGACCGTCAACTACAATTCGGACATTCCAAGGATACGACATAAATGGTTTTACATTTTATACAACAGCAAAAGATAAAAAGAGCACCATCCAAAACAGTGGTATCCGTATAGATGCCTATGATAGCAATGGAAATAGGCAAACCTACTACGGATTCATAGAAGAGATTTGGGTGCTTGACTATGGACCTTTGAAGGTCCCTCTCTTTCGGTGCCAATAGGTCAGACTTCCAGGGTGCGTGAATATCGACAAGTACGGTATCACTACCGTGGACCTCAAACTCATCGGATACAGAGAAGAACCATTCGTACTTGCTAATTCTGTTACACAAATCTTCTTTGTAACTGACCCACTTAACAAGGAGCGCCACGTGGTTATTCAAGGAAAAAAAGGATTGTCGGAGTTGAGAACGTTGTGGACGAGGAAGAGTACAACCAATTCGATGAGCTTCCCCCTTTCGGAGAGGACGTTAACCTAAGTATCATGGAAGAGAGTGATGAAGCTACGTACATACGCCGCGATCATAACAAAGGTCGAATCGTAGCTTAGTTGTAGTAATGAAATGTATGCTTTCTTTTGTACGAACGACATGTTTATTTTCTCATATGTAACAATTATGTAATATATGCAATAATGGATTTGAATTTTTGTACGAATTGCATTTAGATTTTTGTGAATTTGACTGCATTTGAATTTGTGTGAATTTGACTGCATTTGTCCTATTTACTTATGGTTACCAAAGATCACTAATACCATATTTCTTCAATGTGACAATTAATAAATCCTTAAAATCTTTTAAATGATTTATTCATTTCTTTGCATTATATTCCATTAGTATCAATCTTTTAGTAGAAAAGGCTTAAGGCAAATTGAATTTTAAAAAAATTTCATATATTTGGATTGCAATTAGTACCAAGATTATAGAAAAATTAGTTTCATCAAAAACTTATTTACAATATTTTTATATATAGTCTACTTTCCTACCTTTCTTTTAAACCTGTATTTAAATATTTTCCTATAACATAACTGGTATGGGCGCGGCTCCGAAGGAAGTAGCCGTGCGCCAACTCTTAATCGGTTGCCTCGGCGGCGTGAGTCTTGGCGCCAAAGTGAAGGCGATGGCAATTCACAGCCACCGCCGCAAGGAAGGGAATAGATGAGAACAACAATATGTGATGAAAGGCAACAGGTATCCTGCTGCTTGCCCTTTATTCCTTAACGTGGTTGTATATATGCAACCCAAACTAAACATGGTAACCCTTAAAACATAGGAAAGACTTAATCTATCTATCTGCTAATTTAGAAACCAAGATAACTACCAATTCAATCTTAACCCTAGCTAGCTGGCATTGGGTCAGGACAGGTGCGTCGTGTATATACCGCACCGTCGAACCTGACATCTCTCCCCTCCTCCGAAAACAGCTCGTCCTCGAGGTGAAACTCTGGGTACTGCGGCTGAAATGTACTGACATACTCCCAGGTAGCGTGTGAAGCCGGTTGATCCTTCCATTGAATGAGAACCTGACGCTGGCCACAGACAACACGCCCACGAAGGGCACGCGCAGGAATGGGCACAACCTGACCATGGATGAGCTGAGGCAATGGATTGGGAACTTGAGGAGGTGTGCCATGAAATTTCTTTAAGAGTCCCACATGGAACACATCATGAATACGCGCCCCGGGAGGAAGCCGAAGACGATAGGCGACCGATCCAATGCGTTCAGTCACCTGATAAGGCCCATAAAAATGGGGACTAAGTTTGCCAGGTTGCACAGGTGTTAAGGATGAAGCAGGGCGCTGAGCAATGCGGATCCAAACCCAGTCATCAACCGCAAAAGTGAACTCCCGATGAGAACGATTGTAGTAAGCAGCAGCAGTGGCTTGAGCTTGAAGAAGACATTCATGAACTTCCACCAGAAACTCATCACGTTCGAACATTTGGGACTCCACAGCTGGTGTTCGGGCTTCGCCTTTCACATGGGAGCGAAGACTAGGCGGATCCCGACCATACATGACACGGAATGGCATTGTTTTCAAGGACGATTGGAACGATGTGTTATAATAGTATTCAGCCCATGGGAGCCATCGAATCCATTGTTTCTGACAATCGCCTGCAAAGCATCGCAAGTACATGGCAATAATTTTGTTGGTAACCTCAGATTGGCCGTCCAATTGAGGATGATAGGCCGAGCTCATGTGTAAACGAACACCAGCCAACTGAAAAAGCTCCTGCCAGAATGAACTGGTGAAGACCACATCACGGTTAGTGATGATAGATGCTGGGATACCATGCAGATGAACCACGTTATCAAAGAAAACACGGCTCACTAATGCTGCTGTATATGGGTGAGCTAGAGAAAGAAAATGTGCCACTTTAGAGAAGCGATCCACCACGGTCAGGATAACTATTTTGCCACCAGATTTTGGAAGACCTTCAATAAAATCCATTGCAATATCCGACCAGACTACCTGGGGAATGTCAAGCGGCTGAAGGAGACTTGCCGGATGAAGGTGCTCTGTCTTGTTGCGCTGACAAGTCGGGCAAGCTCGAATGTACTCCTAAATAAAATGGCAAACGCGAGGAATATGAAAATCCACGCGAACTCGATGAAGCGTCTTCTGAACCCCTTCGTGACTCATGGTATGACAAGCCGCCACAATTGTGGTCATAAATGGAGAGGAGACCGGAATGAAAATGCGGCCTTTGTAAAGAATTAAGTTGTCACAAACTGACCAAGGTGTCGAGAGGCGCCCCTCACGAATGGTAGCCAGTGTGGACGCCCATTCGGCCACCGACGGCAGGTCACGTCGGAGGTCGTCGAAGAAGGTCAAAGATGGCACTGAGATGGCCTGCAAGGAAGCCGCTGGTTCCTGGCCATCATGCCGCGATAAAGCATCCACGACGGTATTGAGGCGACCCGCCCGATATTCCACCAAAAAATCAAAGCCAACCAACTTACTTGCCCACTGATGTTGTGGAATAGTGGATAAGTGTTGATCCAGAAGAAACTTCAAGCTGTAGTGGTCGGTGCGGACGATGAAAGGCCGGCCCCAGACGTATGGACGCCAAATGGCGCCTGTACTGGACAAGGCCAATAAGTTCGCTTCAGAGGTCGCCGATTTGGCATGATGAGCAGCGATCGGCCGACTGTAGAAAGCAATGGGCCCAGCACCTTGGTGAAGGACCGCACTGAAGCCCGAACCAGAGGCATCGCATTCAACAATGAATGGGCGCCCGAAGTCTGGGAGTTGGAGCACAGGGGCGGACGCCAGGGCCAGCTTGAGCGTAGTGAAAGCCTGGTCGGCGTCAGTACTCCATGCAAATGCCTCCTTGCGCAATAGGCGAGTAAGAGGCGTGGCAATGGCGCCATAGTTCTGGATGAAGCGCCAGTAGTAGCCGGCCAACCCAAGAAAAGCCCGGACTATGCGTACGGTTGTAGGGGTTGGCCAATCCTCCACGGCCTCCTCCTTCTGCCGGTCCATAGCAACCCTCCGCCGAGATGACTTGGCCTAGATAAGCCATGGAGGAGGTCCCAAAGGAACACTTGGAACACTTCAGCACCAATCCGTGATGAGAGAGTTCCTGTAATACCAGTCGCACATGACAGAGATGTTCGGCCCACGAAGGACTATAAATAAGGATGTCATCAAAGGAGACGAGCACAAAGCGGCGAAGGAACGGCCCAAAGACGTCGTTCATGAGGGCTTGGAATGTAGTGGGCGCATTGGAGAGCCCAAAGGGCATGACCAGGAACTCAAAATGGCCGTGGTGGGTACGGAAGGCTATCTTGCGGATGTCATTCGGGTGCATGCGCACCTGATGGTACCCAGACCGAAGGTCGAGCTTGGTGAAGAAACGGGCACCCTTGAGTTCATCCAAAAGCTCTTCTACCATAGGAATCGGGAATTTGTCTTTGACTATCTTATCATTGAGGGCACGGTGGTCGACGCAGAATCGCCATGAATTATCCTTCTTCCGGACGAGCAGCACCGGAGATGAGAATGCTGAGGTGCTAACACGGATGATACCTTGCTGCAGCATCTCACGGCACTGTGCTTCAAGTTCATCCTTTTGAAGCTGGGGGTAGCGGTATGGCCGCACTGCAACCGCATCGGTGCCCTGCGTTAGGTGGATCCTGTGGTCATAGGCACGTGGGGAGGAAGGCCCTAGGGCTGCGCGAATACCTCCGGATGCTCAGCCAGCAAGGCCTCCATTAGGTTCGGTGCTGCTGCTGCTGTCAGTGAGTTGAGGGCTGGCTGACATGCCGTCACACCCTGAATGAGGCGCTTGCAATTTCCATGCCAGAAAGACATTGTTAGCTTCTGGAAGTCCCATGTAATAGGTCCCAGTGTGAAGCTATTGAATGCCGAGGACGAGATCAACGCCAGGGAGTGGAAGTGCATAGCAATCAATGGTGAAATCATTTGTGCCGATGTGGATGGCCACCCCGCGGCAGGCACCACTGTCGCTGACCCGTTCCCCATTGGCGACGGCCACGCGAACGGGGAAAACAGACCGGACCACCTCAAGCTTTGCCCGCGCCACGGCGGACTCAGAGATGAAATTGTGCGTAGAGCCGAAGTCCACCAATGCCGTAAACTGGTGCGTGCCGATCTGAATTGGCACGCGCATCGTGCTGCTGTGTGTGATGCCCGTGAGCGCGAGAAGCGAGATGGACAAGACCTCCGCCACTGTCTCAGTCTCATCCACGAGCATGGTGTCTGGAATCACATCCATGTGGAAGATCTGTTGACAGACGTGCCCGGGAACATATTTCTCATCACAGTTGTAGCAGAGGCCAAGGCGACGTCGTTCTTCCATCTGGCGCGGGTTAGCGCATGATGAGTTTGGTGGCGGCTGTCCCGTTGCGGCCTTGTGTGCCCCCCCGCCACCTCCTCTGGCGGGTATCTTCAGCGGTATGCGTGTATCCTTAGGCTTCGGTTGCTGCAGCCGCTCGTGCGCTCGGGCCAAGCTCATGGCTAGAGCAAGGGTTTGTGGCGCAGCTAAGTCGACTGCGATGGTTATCTTCTCCTTCAACCCTACCGTGAACATCTCAATCTTCTAATCTTGCCTTAGATTGGCTCGGGGAAGCAGGGCCTCGAACTCCTTTTGATATTGGGACACCGTCCCAGTTTGGCAGAGCTGTTTGATCTCCATCAGATGGTTGCGACGAGTCGGTGGTCCAAAACGAAGGTTGACGAGCTCTTTGAAGCGCGTCCACGTCGGCTCCCCATCTTCTTCTTCCAGCAACATGTACCACTGTTGCGCCTCGCCTCGGATGTGGTATGCCGCTGTGCTGACCCTCTCCTTGTCAGCCGTGTACTGCCCCCGAAAAAATAACTCGCATGAATTGAGCCAAGACAGTGGGTCGCCGGTGCCGTCGTAGAGGGTGAATTCCCATCGCTAGGGTTTGGGTGGTCGCCCTTCGGCGGCAGTCATGGCGCTGCCACCTGAACTCCCACCGTCACGACGCCTGGGCGAGATATAGACATGTTCGTTAGTGTCTTTGCCTTTGTCACCAGATCCCATCGCCGTACTAATGAGGTCGTCTACCTTGGCGATACGGCTATCGTGTCGGTCCAGGCATGTGGTGATGGTAGCGAGTTGCGCCGACTGTCCGTCTTGGACCATTGAAATTGCTTCGAGCTTCCGCAAAATCTCCTAGAGTTTGCTGTCGCCGGAACGTGTACCGTCATTAGTGGCCATGATGCCAGCAATGATGGGCTCTGATACCAAGTTGGTATGGGCGCGGTTCCGAAGGAAGTAGCCGTGCGCCGGCTTGCGAATCGGTTGCCTTGGCCGGCGGAGGTGCGGCGCCAGCAGGAAGATGATGGCGATTCACAGCCGCCGCCGCAAGGAAGGGAATAGATGAGAACGACAATATGTGATGAAAGGCAACAGGTATCCTACTGCTTGCCCCTTATTCCTTAACGTGGTTGTATATATGCAGCCCAAACTAAACATGGTAACCCTTAAAACATAGGAAAGACTTAATCTATCTATCTGCTAATTTAGAAACCAAGAAAACTGCCAATTCAATATTAACCCTAGCTAGCTGGCATTGGGTCAGGACGGGTGCGGCGTGTATGTCGTGCCCCGAATTTGCAAATCCAGATACTCTGTATATTCTGCACTAGTCCAGGATCACGCTAGTGCACACAGTCTTAACAGGGTTAAAATACCACAACATACACAGCGGAATAACAGATAAATACTTCAAACATGTATATAAATGAGTTGTACGACCTTATGGTCCCTTACAATAGTCTGCCACACAGGGCTTACAATAATCAGAGTAAACAAAGTTCAACAGCGGAAATATAAAAGTCATCATGTTCCATCTTCACAGGCGTCTTGATCGAGGCTTGCTCCCTAGTTTCCCGGCTCCTCGACATACTCCTCTTCAAAGGCTGGTGTAGTCTCCTCCTCTGGTAAATTTTGTCCGCAAGGGTGAATACACACCGTACTCAACAAGTCATGCACAGAATGCAGTTCTATTACTACATGCATGGCTTGTTACAAAGGAATGGCTCTACTGGCTATTTTGCTTTGCATCAACATTTTTAAATGATATCTATTTAGATTGAAAGCATCAAACCATAAAACTAATATGTTTCTCAAATGGTTTTCCACAATGTTTTGGACACACAGTCCCTAATCCACTTTATCCAACAACTCTGGCACACAGCCATCCACCCCATTTTATTTTCAGAACACTACCCCTTGACTGTAATACTCGAGCATTGTCCAGTACCGTGGACTCGACTATTCGAACAATTTTAACACTCTGCAGAGGTTGTACACTTTACCCACAAGATACAGTCGCTCACCACATAGGTGATTGCTGTAACAAAGCCTTTCAGAGACTTCTACCTCAACCTAAGAACCTCTCCGTGTTGCCTCCACTATAACTTCCCTCATACAGAGCCGAAGTATAGGGCCGACGAACAACGTTGGATAGGGTACCAAGTCGTAAAGCAGTGCATCGCCCCCGCATGATTACCCCCATGTAACTGCCACCCCGCGGTATCAAAGGAGAGATATCAGAATCCTACTAAACTAGGTCTTCCGATTCAGACATGTGGTTGTATGAGAGACTCAGGTCAAAGGCTTGCAAGGTAAAGTCCTTAACTGACCAAGGCAAGACTTCCTTCTCTCAATTTGGCACACAACCCTCACAACACTCAAACCCCCTCCCAATTGCCACACGGCCCACCTGGCACGAAGCCTCGGTCCACTTGCCCCAGTCTAAATCAATTCCATCCCAGGTTATTCAACGGTGCAACACATGCCCGTAATCATCTTTCATGTAGAACCACACAGGTCTCTACAGTCCAACATCATTACCAACAGCATTCCACTTTTATCAAAAAGCATTCACTATTCTTTAATCAAAGTTGCTTTTGTATTCAAAAAGATTATTCACGTAGTATGCATGACTAAGCAATTATTCACAGTCTAGCCTCCCGTGTTAGCACAATATTATCAACCAACTAGCATTATCCAGCTTAAGGCATCAAATGAAATCATGGCATACAAGTACTAGTATCAAGTTGGCATTAACAAATAGGTTTATTAGCTAATTCACCCAAGATATTTGAATCCATTTTTAGTTGAATTAGCATGCATAGTTTGAAACAAAATACTTTTCAAAACGTAGTAACAACATGGTCAAAGCATAACTTGCCTTCAAACAGCAGTTGATCCTGGTCCAAAGCTTGGTCTTGTTCTGGAAATTCCCCCTCGCAACTGTAACAGCCCAATTTTCGTTAATCCGGTAAGTGAGGCGTGCCATGCTAATGCTTTCTATAATTTCATTAAATCCTCACTTAATTATGATCATACATGTGTTAGCATGTTTATTTTGTATGAAGAAGGAGTAACAAAATCCTAACAATCATTTTCCAAAACTGTACACATGTTATTTCACCTTAGTCAATGACATGTGGGCCATGTTCATAAGAGAAAGGAGAGTAGGCTGCACATACCTAACATACCATTTTCACTCTACTCACCTCTACCCACTTACCTAACCCACACTACTAGAATTCTGGGCTTTTGCAACGGCGAGAAATCGTTGCAATAGGGCCCATTTCGTTGCAATATGTACCAATAGCCACAATATGACAATCGTTGGCAGGCGTGGCTATTAGTTGCGTGGTCCAAAGTTTGGGCCACGATTTACGTTTTGTTGCAATTGTAATGCTAATTGCAACGAGAATATGCGTTGCATTAGTCCGTAGTTGCAATGACGGTTTAACGTGGCAATAGTCTCAATTGCCGTGGCAATAGTAGTCTCTATTGCCACGCCTCGCGCGTTGCATTAAATAGTAGTCGCAATGACCTTAATACCGCGGGCAATATTTTTTTTATTGTCGTGGCAATAGAGATCTCTATTGCCACGCCTCATGCGCTGCATTAGATAGTAGTCGCAATGATCTTAAAACCGTGGCAATATTTCTTTATTATCGTGGCAATAGAGATGCATTGCATTAGACCACAGTTGCAACAAAAACCAATCCATGGCAATAAGTGAGGTCGCAACGAAATAATTTTCGTGGCAATATGATGTATTGCAATGAAATAACTTCGTTGCAATAAATTATAACAACGATCTATATCTGTAGCAATTCATTTTGTCGCAACGAGGCGTCAATGCATATTGCAATAATATTTGTTTATATACCATTGTTGCAAAATTAATGTACTCAAATTAGAAATTGCATGAACAGAAATATCAATTATAGGCATCAAATCATATATAAGAGCATTTGTAACAATCTTTGTTTTTTATATACAAACATCAAGCAAAAGAGACCAATAATAGAATAATTTCAGTAGTAATCTCTCGAACGAAAACTTTAAATTTCTCAACTAAGATTGCGATAATGTAACTAATCTATTGACTAGTGACTTGAGAATAGGTTGTTCCACATTGCGCACTTGCTTGACTTGACCATGCGATGAGACCAGACGCCCGCTCAAATTGTATCCTCTCGTTGAATAAAAGCACGGTTTATTCTTTTGAGCATAAACAAATAGTGGATCCATATATTATCATAATGTACGATGCATTTCTGAAAAATAAACTTTGCAATTCATACCTTGTTCAAACCCTTCACCGACCATGATTTTTAGCAACTTGCATCAAGCCGCCGGGTAGTTATATAACGCGTGTCCCATTGGAATCAAGTATTGATTAGATTACGCTTGACATTAGAACTTCGAGTGTTGTGATTATTCTTGCCCACAATCGTTCTAGCTGCATCATCACTTGGGATGATGCTTGTTGGGGTAGTCTGCATTAGAAAAATGAAAAATAAATTAAGGTTGCATATAATGTGCAAAACCATCATTGAACTAAATTGTTTCCAATTTTTTACTGCGCTGTATTGATGCTTCTCTACGCTCGCAATCAATGAAAGCATCTCTTCCCTGAGTGCAAGCCTTGCATTCTGCTCCTCTTGAATCTGCCGCCTACTTTCTTCTCGCTATCCTATCCCTTTCAAAGAATCTCATTTGCAAGTTGCTCTTTTAACTTTTGAACCTCACCTTGGAGCTCAACATTTTGTAGTTGGGCTGCAACTGTAACACGGGCTTGTTGTTCGATTTGAGCTCAGATCCTTTCAAGACGTGTTCGACGCCGCCAAGTATCCCCGTCCGTGAAGTTGGGATGTTTTGTTTGATGTGAGTTCCTTGTAGCTTGATTGGAAAATATTGTTTTCCTCTTCGTGTGAAAGGATGCCATTGTCTCATTGTAATTCTACCTCACAAATCTTCTCGCATGCCCGTCCTAAGTGATGAGAACACAAGATAATTGAATATTGAAGTTTCGAAGATTGCAAAAATTACAAACACATTGTGAGTCCAATATCAAAGAAGTACTCACATAAACTTTTTAGATGCTCGTCGACCATTGCCCATTCTTCATGTGAGTGCTCATCCGAGGTGCACATCATTTGGCTCTTCACCTGCTTTGGGGTCTCTAAAATTGCAAGGACATGGCATATTAATCCTACATCATTTATGAAAAGAAGAGCATTCAAACATATATTTACCGCTCATAGCTAATTTGAGAAAAGGTTTGGAACCCATCAAATGCTTGGTCTTTTGTTTTTGGCGGTTTCGAGTTTTGATTGCTAACCTTCTCGCAGAGGGGTGACAAGACAAAAAGATTACAGAGGCACTTTATGTAGCAAAGGTAAAATAGAAAAAGAAAGTACAAGATGCTTGGAATAGAACTCGAGTACTATAATAGAGAAAGAAAGCACTATATGTTGTATGCAAAATAAAAGCTATGCATAATTTCATTTTACCTTGAATTGTTCGGACCCAAAATATAAGTTCAAGTAGTGCCACTCAACAATGTCTACATCTTCGTGCTTTTGTTTCATTCTCTCAAAGATAAGTATTATACGCCTTGTATGTAGCACTCAATGTTGACCGCCATCCTCAGAACGCTCTTTGGCAATATCCCATATCTTTTCCTTTGCATTGGGGGTGTTTTGAAGGTCCCATTTATTCTGTGTTGAATGAAAACACAGAAAGAAATCAAAGTTTTTAGTAACTAGAAATATATACATGGAACCGAAACAAATAACATTATACGAACCATGACATCTGTAGCTATAGAATTTTTTACTATTTGCTTTATGTCCTTCCACTTTTTCACTCCAATGAGTGGTGCCCTTTTTCTTGTAAACATTACCACTTCATCGACAAAGGAGCGGGTGTTTGTTCCTATGGGACCTCCCAACCTCGCAGAAAATTGTATTTCCATTTTTTGAGAGCCCATTTTTATTCTCTTATTGGCTGCTGCTAGACCTTTGAGTGTACCACGACCAATTTTTTTGCACCCTTGATTGGAAGCTGCTAACATAGCATCAAGAATATAGCAAATATATTCATCGAGGCAGATTTGAGCATAATAATATAAACAAGTACCATTTATTTACACTTTACCATCAGTTTTCTGCTTTAAACGACGAGCATGAGATGGCCGGCTTGTTGTTGATGGGTTGTTGTCATCGATTTCCCCATCAGGTATGCTAGGAAGATTGTTGCGATGCTCCTGTACATACGCAGCTGCATACAATGCAAACATCGGTATGTAATTATGAACAATACAATATATCATGTATTCAAGTGTTAGAAAAATAGTTACTAATATCCGAAGGTCGCTTGTCTTTGCCTCAACCATTCCTTATATGTTTCGATTGTATCCTCTCTATAATCATCCTTAAATTCTGCAATTCATCAGCATGTTAGTTTTGAATGGTCAATGCATTATATGGCTAGAAGTGCGAAAGGTGCAGCAACATAGCACCTGTATCTGGTTCTTCACGTTGCAGCTTCTGAAGCCATAGCTTGTATGCATCAATATTCTCATCTGTAACAAATTCATCCTCGATTGGTGCCTCCCTAGAGCGCTTTATGGGTGTAATTGTAACCTGCATCTCTCTCGGCGGATCCTTTGCTATTCATAATCGAACCTTCCTCTTTGCCTCATTGTTTGTTACCATTGTAACCGCTTCATGTTCAAAATCAATCGGCTCAAGAGTTGCGACATCCCTGCCACATCGCTTCTTATAGAACAAGTAATCTCTCCCTGAGTAACCAAACTTTGATTTCAAACACATCAAGTTGTAAAAGGAGATATTAGCTCTATCCATATCCATTTCATGGAATTCTTCTCCCGCAGTGTCCCTCACTTTGAAATAGTAAAGTCCAACTCTCACCGGTCAGCCTGCCAAAATATATTTTAAAATTAGTTGAATAACATAACATTATAATTTCATAGATTATTTGACACAAGACTGAACATAATCATAGGTCATGGTCACGTTTATCCGCCAGGTGGATCAAAATGGGTCTGCGCAACACTAACGACAAAGCAGGATCACTAACGCCATTCTCAATAGTCATGTTCCAGTTCACAAGGGCTTCACGAGTATCTCAAACAAGGCCGCAAAGAGGTAAGACAACATGACTAAATTAATATAAAAAGCTTAATTAAGATGAGAATTGATTGATCTTGCATGGAATACTATATGTGCTAATTGGAGTGTATATCATGCATGCATGCATATATGCACCGACTCACCAAGACATTACCTATGGTTATTCGATAAAAGGTGCAAAGTAGGTTTTATTCCCTTGGGAAAAATTAAGAGTCATGCACCACAATGAAGCTTTTAACTCAGATTTGACCATACCGACTATAAGTTCTAGATCCATTATCATTAATCAATGTTGTGCCCACTTGCTTCACCAAGATTTTACTACTATCTCAGCTTTTGCTAGTTCTGTTCATGAATAATTATAACTGTTTATTGCTAGTTCTATCCTAATATACCGCAGAATTTTCATGATTGTAATAACTAACTAAAGTATAGAATAATATGACAGATCTAGCAATGTCATTTTGACACCACTAATCTGTCCTTTTTCAGAAAACATTATTGGTGAAACCGATCCATTAGAGAAAACGGGCATAAACATTTGGATCTTAAAAAATTAGTGAATAAACAACTTGACATCGATTGTATATCCGGTAGGTCACTTTCATCCTATGCTCAATTGGACAAGCAATGCATGGCATATTTGTGGTGTACTTTTGATCTGTTCTCAAAATCAGAAGTGGAGCAACAGAGTCATCTCATATATGGGAAATAGGAACTAATGCATCTACAGTGCACCCCTTGCATTAAATCTGAGTGGAAAGCAACTAATGGTGGTTTTGCTGCACTAGCATTTGATAACCGTCCTTTGGACAAACTCTATCAAAGTTGAAGAAAAGCGTAACAATTGAGTTCAAAGGTCCAAACAATTGAGTTCAATTGATTAGTTGCATGAAATAGCTAGTCCAGATTGTTTAATCGGCAAAGGCAGTACAGGCAATAGTTGGTACAGGTAACAACAACAAGAATTCAGAATTGCTAATTAGAATTGGAATCAGTTTAGCTAAACTGAGTTACAATTGACTCTGAATCCAATATCAGAGTTAATTGTAACTAATCTAGTTTCGTTTAGCTAATTCAGATCAGAATTGTAGCTAATCAGAATTGGAATTAGTTTAGCTAAGCTGAGTTACAATTGACGCTGGTGGGAAATCTTCCAGAACAGAGCAAGGGAAATGAAGGCTCAGATGGTGTTTAACTGAATCGGACGGTGCTGAGAGGTGGCGTGATGAGGAATAGTGTTTTTGGTGAAAAGGTGAATGTAATCGATGTAATAGCTGTGTAATGACTGCGGTAATTCAGAGGGTGAAAACTAAGCATATATAAAGGGTTGTAATCATACAGAAAAGACAAGAAGAGAAATAGAATGATCCTCTTACTCACGTTCTTTCTTTATTCCCAAGTCTCCCTTCTTCCTATCTGTTTCCTTCTCTTTTCGCTCTTTTCGCTTGTCTCAAGATCGGCGATTATCTCTGGCCGTCACATGACTCTACCTGGGCGTTCCAACAGATCAATTGTAACTAATCGAATTGTAACTAATCAATTGTAGCTAATTCAGATCGAATTGTAGCTAATCCGAATTAAAATCAGGTTAGCTAAACCGAAGTTACATTGACTCAATCCTAAACGGATCCCAATTTCGATTAGCTAAACCCAATACGATTCTAGGGTATGGGCACTAGTATTGACGAGAGATGAGATCATGAGGACTAACACAGGACAAGGTAGTGGCCGCCGACGGTGGCGATGAAGATGGAGGCCTCGCAGGTTAGCGGTGGTGCGGAGGTCGATCGCTGGACGTCGCGGTCTCAATTGCGTCTAGCGTCTGGGTGAACGTCCACGCACGTAGATCCGTTTCGTCGAGGGGGTCGAGGGTGGGCGATGAAAGCGGCGCTAATTGCTTTTACCTCTGATCCAACTTTGGCGGCAGGTTCTATCCAACTTTTGCATTGGCGGCAAGGGTTTTGTGCGGAGCGGTTATTATTAGAATAAATCTATAATTACCTTACACATCCTCCTAACTCTATGGAAGGTGGGCCCTTTGGGATTGACAAAAAAAGCTGGAAATTTGTTTGTGGCGGAAGGAAATAGAAGAAATGGAGGGAAATTTTTAGGCACGAGGAAAAATGGTGAGAATGTCTTCCATTATTTTTCCTATGCGGCACAGAATGAATTTGTGCAGCGAATTTATGTGACATGTTACTAGTGCAAATGAGAGTCCTCCGTGAAAATTTTAGCTCAATTCGACAGTAAATGCATGCTTGAAGTGCCAGATAGTGCCGCAATATGAAAGCTTAAATGTAATATGCTGACTTCCATTATATTTCAGATGCGCCACGTAATCTAATTCGATGCGGCGAAATTTCGTGGCATGTTACCAAATGAAAATGAGAGTCCTTCGTGAAAATTTTAGCTCAATTCGACGGTAAATGCAAGCTTGAAGTGCCGATAGTGTCGCAATATGAAAGCGAAAATGTAATATGCCGACTTCTATTATATTTCAGATATCGCCACGTAATGAATTGCAGCAAATAAATTCTATGTCATGTTACCAGTGAAAATGAGAGTCCTCCGTGAAAATTTTAGCTCAATTCGACAGTAAATGCATGCTTGAAGTGCCAGATAGTGCCGCAATATGAAAGCGAAACTGAATATGCCGACTTCCATTATATTTCAGATATCGCCACGTAATCTAATTGCGGCAAAATTCTATGGCATGTTACCGGTGAAAATGAGAGTCCTCCGTGAAAAGTTTAGCTCAATTCGACAAGAATGCATGCTTGAAGTGCCGATAGTGCCGCAATATGAAAGCGAAAGCGAATATGCCGACTTCCATTATATTTCAGTATCGCCTACGTAAGCTAATTCGATGCGGCGAAATTCGTGGCATGTTACTAGTGAAAATGAGAGTCCTTCATGAAAATTTTAGCTCAATTCGACATAAATGCATGTTTGAAGTGCCGATAGTGCCGCAATATGAAAGCGAAATGTAATATCTTGACTTCCATTATATTTCAGATGCGCCACGTAATCTAATTAAATGCGGCAAAATTCGTGGCATGTTACCGTGAAAATGAGAGTCCTCCGTGAAAATTTTTGGTCAATTCGACAATAAATGCATGCTTGAAGTGCGAGATAGTGCCGCAATATGAAAGCGAAAATGTAATATGCTTGACTTCCATTATATTTCAGATATCGCCACGTAAGCTAATTCGTGCGGCGAAATTCTGTGGCATGTTACCAGTGAAAATAAGAGTCCTCCGTGAAAAGTTTAGCTCAATTCGACAGTAAATGCATGCTTGAAGTGCCAGATAGTGCCGCAATATGAAAGCAAAACAGAATATGCTGACTTCCCTTATATTTCAGATAGCGCCACGTAATCTAATTCGTATGTAAATTCGTGGCATGTTAAATTCTTTTATTGCTTGACTTTTATGTTTTGTTACCTATTTTATTTTGCATAGCAACACATAGGTATTGATCTAGTAATTATCAATGCTACGTAGCGTCAACATTGAATTTATAAATGAAAAATAAATGACCTTGAAAATAAGTAAGAAATATTACTTATCTCCAAAAACGAATTAAAACAACAGCAAATAAAAAAAAAGAGAAATATTACTTATCTCGGAATAGGAATTTAAACAACAGCCCAAAAAAAAAAGGAGAAACTTCCAAAAAAAATTGTCGGGTTTTTTCCTTTTCCTTTTCTCAAGTTAGCATTATTTATCTAGTGCACAATATTCAGAGATTCCATATAGATTAATTGTGTGAAAGCTTGGAGCTATAAGAGACATATATAATCGGACAACATATTGTCCTAATGGTTATGCTAAGATACGATATGCCGCCACATATTTCAATGGTTATGCCAGCGTGACGCAGAAGAGGACTCGATATTCTTCTCCGTGTAGTTGTTTTAGTCCAATACCACCGCTTGAACAAACGACTTATGACATGCATGCCGATGCTTATTACACAAGTATATGCACCTACAATTCGGGAACCTGGAGCGAAGAGAAGTGATTAATATTTTAGCACTCTCCGCCTCCAACCGCTTGAACAAACGACTTATGACATGCATGCCGATGCTTATTACACAAGTATATGCATCTACAATTCGGGAACACGAGCGAAGAGGAAGTGATTAATATTTTAGCACTCTCCGCCTCGGTACCGTTTGAACAAACGACTTATGACATGCATGCGGATGCTTATTACACAAGTATATGCATCTACAATGGGAAACACGAGCGAAGTGAAGTGATTAATATTTTAGCATTCTCTCGCCTCACCGCTTGAACAAACAGCTTATGACATGCATGCCGATGCTTATTACACAAGTATATGCATCTACAATTCGGGAACCCGAGCGAAGAGAAATGATTAATATTTTAGCACTCTCCGCCTCTACCGCTTGAACAAACGACTTATGACATGCATGCCGATGCTTATTACACTAGTATATGCATCTACAATTCATCTGGAATAAACCATGTGTCTTATACATAGATCATAAATGCTTCATTGCTTTCCGGCTTCTAAGGTCTATTGTCCACATTTAGGTGCGGTGTAAATGCAGGTCAAAAATTCTGCATGATCCATTTCTCCGATTTGGTGTGGTCACCGGATGAGGGCTTGAGCATTAATATTGCAAAGATCGACCTAATGTCCGAAGCCAAATAGGATAAAAAAGATAAGTAGTTATTTTATTATCAATCTTAATGTCTGCAGGATTAAAATACTAAAAATAAAATTTCAACGACATATACCTAACAATTGCAAATTAAAATACTATAGAACTGCATCCTGAGATTGTTTTTAGTACTGTATTAGCACAGGTGTTAATGGAATAAAACATTAACCTAGGATCAAGATATAAATTGTCATAAAAAATTAATCTGGGCCTCACATTTCAATTATGATGCTTGTACAGATTTACACGATGATGTTTATGCAAGATAAAACACACAAAGAGAATGCATTATCATCATGCATTTTTCAGCAGTTAAGTAAGTCTACTTCAACTGGAAAACCTTTTCCTAAGAAATTAATTATCGATAAAGGAGCTCACGAGAAGCTTTTTCCACTCTGGATCTGCATCAACACCAACATATGTCTCAAGGTCCTGCGCAGAATTACAAGTCGTAATATAATCACCATCGACTGAGCATCCTCGACAAACAAAAGGTTAACATTAAACATCGAATAAATGTGATAGAGCACTACTAAGTTCCATAAGCAACCATGACATGTTTGATAAAGAAACAACATCTCTTGTAAGTAGTAATTATGCACATTGATTACTCAAAAATGTTAACCAATTACAAGTCATATTAATAGCAAATTTCCATCAAATCCTACCCAAAGAATCGACAACAAATATATGAATAAGTATCAAAACAACTCACTGCAAATTAAGAAACCGGACACGCTAAAAAACAAGTGAATGCTCGAGAGTAACCTTGTAGAAGTCGGTTGGCCCAATCCTCGAGAGGAATTGGCCTTCGTGCATAAACCATCCAAGAGTCATAATGGTGTATGGAACCGATTCGCCTAGCGCATCGAGGATCCAGGCGATTGAATGTTAACATCAAGACGTCGTGTCTAAACAAAGAATTCATCATCCAATTCTTGTCCTACAGATTCGACAGGAGCAACATGGCCATCATCAATGTAGGTCTCATTGTCTTCGTCATCCTCTAATTCTAAATCACATGGCTCCTCATCTCGGCATTCTGCATGTGCCTTTTCAATCTGTCTGGAATGCAGTGGCCTTCAGGGAGCACAAGTGAGAACAGGTGAAGTATGGCCGCTAAAACACTGTTACTCAGACCAAACATGCACTTGATCTGAAAGAGCGACAATGAAAGATATCTTAGTAGCCTCCTTGCAACCTCGGGTACAATTCCTTCTCGGCCTCTTTTAACAATTCAAAAATTTCTTAGCACGCTCATTTGGCTCTTCATTACTACCTATGATGTCTCCATTTATAGCACCCCGATCGATGTGGAAACCAGATCATTGATAGAAGCACCATCGCTTTGTTGCGCCAAGTCCTTGATGTTGTCCTCATCTGAGATAAATCGCCGCCATGGTCTTCCCTTGATGAAAGCGTCATCAAACCCTCCGTAATCAAATGGCTTTGGACCTCGGACTGCGTTCTGTACGACATGTTACGGCATCTTGAACAAGGACAGGGAGCAGTTTCTCCTTTAGAGGTGCTTCCAAATGTACTTTCCATAAAGTCTTTGAATCCTTGTTGCCACTCATCTGATGCCTTATCCATGCACATCCAACTCCTATCATCATGTGCCATGCTTGCAAGGCTTATCAATCAACGTGCAAGAAAACATTATTAAAGTGAATGTGGAGTCAAATATGGAAATGATTTTACCAACTGGCACAAGTAAAACCCTATACCATAATAGCAGGTAATCAGGTAAACCCTATATCACAAGTTAAACTCATAATTTTGAAATAGAAGTTTTATAATTAAAGAGTGTAATATGATAAATTCATTGAGCATCTTGGAGGCAGATTGTGTTGCCATCTCCCTCCTCTTTCATCCCACGCCGCCCTTCACTTATGTAAGAACTAAACAAAGACAAGCGACTTTCGCACCAAACAACAAATTGGCATCTCAACAACTTTTATGGGTGCTTGCATTTCATAAAGAAACCGACGAAGCCGTGAAGGTGTGACCCGGGTATCCATTCAGCTTGATCACCTTGCTCCGATTCCGCCCTACAAGCCGTCTTTCACTATCAATCCACATACCGCACCACTAGCACCAACGATCCGCATGACTTAAGTATGCAATGCTTTCCTACGCCCATTTGTATAAGCTAACTAAAAAATTATGTGTTCCAACTTTTTCTCCCAACAATCCATTGAGCTTAACTGGACCGACTGCTCCAGATCTTTTTCCCCAACTAAATCGCCGTCCACTCCAGCTTTTAATGTAAGGTCCTTTCTTGAACTGTTTCAAAACTAGGCAGAGCATTTGATTCTCCCAATCTTTACGTAGTTTAACATATCTCATGCCAACTCTTTTGATTTCTGGTTCTTGTAGCTTTGTTATTTTTCCTTTCTTAAGCAAATGATAAAATACATATAGATATGTATTTACTTACTTCTGAGTGGTTACTTATGCTTTCTTGCAATGGTGTTCCCACATGGCGGTGCTTCAGTTTATTTAGACAACAATTTCCATTGCAAAAATAAGAGATGTTTATCCAGTGGTGAAATATTTGCTTCCTAGTTACCTCAACAAAAGGAGGATTAAAGGTTCATCACTAGATGGACAGGAGGTAACACTAAATGAGGAAATGAGTTCATCAAACGGAACTTCTAATAATGTGAATGATAAAAAAACATAACAGCTTGTATATGTGACTTGTCCTACCATATTCGTGCAAGGAACAACAAATTTCATCATATATCTGAAGGATTGCATTTTTCTTTAGATATATCCACCGATTCATAATTTAAATAATACATCTCGACAAAATAGCAAGTTTCACAGGGTATGTCGGGAAGCACAACAAGATACTTGAATATTTAATGTTGCTGAAATGGCAAAGCAGTATTTATGTGTGCACTCGATTAAAGCTACATAGTATGCCATTCACCACATCTGAAACAAAGTAGGACACCAAATGGCTCTATGCTTGCATGATAAATTGAAAATAGTCACATAAACATCAATCATCTGTTAGATGTTCTTAAACAACTTAAAAAATAAAACCACAGAAAAGGAACTTATTGATTTATCTGCTGTGAAATTTTCCACACAAGAAATTAATTTCGGAAGAAACAATTGACTCAGATCGATATTGAAATATCTTGCATTATAATAATGGAGATCAGGTTTGAGTAAAACAACCAACCGTATTCTCCAATTTGTTCTTCTATAAACAACTTCCCAATTTCTACAAATAAAGGATCGGATGCATCAAGAAGATATGTGCAACACCACCTTGGGTTGCTATCAATCGTAAACCTTAATATCACGCATGTAACCAATAAGAACGCATAACTTAAATAAACTATCAAAAGATATGCGAATATCTAATGAATTACTTCACTTCAGCTTGAATTGTGTTAACAAATAATGTCGGTACAAATGGCGGGCATAAGTTAGGAACTTCATATCCGATTTCATCTATGAATTATACAAAGAACCACCCGAGGTGAAAAGAGCCCTATGACATTGCGGAAGGCAAGCGGTGAGCCAAACTTTTGTCCACGATAGGTGGCACGTAACCCTCGATACTAGGATATGGTAGCGTAACAAAGATTGACCGATTTTCAAACTCAATAAGAATGATGGCCAACCAGATGATAAGGATGAATCGATAATGATGATTATAGCTCTTACTTCATTAAAGAGCAAGCAACAAACAACACAAAAGCCCCAAAAGTAGAGACAACCATCTAGATTACCATCATGTCCAATCGATACTGTATTCTTATAATCCAAAGAAACAAAGAGTATAATCATTAGGGACTATCAATCCGAATGTTCCGATTTTGACACACTCTACCAACTAGCAATGAATCACAAAGATGGCAAGACAACGAGGGGAACCAACCTCTCGCTTTAATCTATGAGATTATTCAGAAATACATCCTAAGGCAAAAGTACTCCACATGACACAGCTTGGTATCAAAATTTATTAATGTGGGCGACGGAGAGATGATCAAGATTGCAATGCAACGAAACACTGAGACGATACTACAATAATTAAGTTGTTCAGATTGTGGATTCCTAAGCTACTTTTCTGTATGTGCATAATTGTGACACAAATCACCACCTTGACCGTAATGGCCACTGGCCTTGTTCAATCCTAGAACTTTCCCTGCTGTTGGGCACAAGGTTGAAGACTACCAAAACACATTTGCAAATCTATATATAGTTTAAAGCAGATCTAGTCTATCCCGCTGCAGAAGGATACTAACCTTGTGGATCTGGTCGCTCCGGTGAAGCCCGAGATCGAAGAGGATGATGGTGAGCAGACCGGGTTGAGGACGACGTCGGGGACCAGATCTAGCATGGGATGGAGCAGCAGCTGGACTCCTGGACGGCGCGGGACCAAGCGACGGCGCTCCGGCTACTGGACGGCGCACGAAGGAGCGACCCCTCGCCTCCTGGATGGCGCGGGATGGATCGGCGCGGGATGGAATGGTGTGGGAAGGATGGAACGGCGCGATGGATGGAACGGTGCGGGAAGGATGGAACGGCGCGGGATGGATCCCCTTCGCCTCCTCGATGTTCCTCGTGTGCACGGGACGGAGCGGCTGGTTCTTGGCGACCCGATGCGGAATGGACCGAGGCGGGGAGGCGAAGGAGAATGCAGGCGACGGGGAAAGTGGAGGCGAAGGGGAATGGAGCCAGGCCGGGAGGCGAACGCGTGGCGGAGATCGAATCGTTCCGCCGATGCACCGCAGGCTCGCGTGGATGCGCCAAAATTTGAGTTTCTAGTCGGCTCGGTTCAGGAGAAAATTGCCACGAAAAAAAAATCGTGGCTATAAAATTAAAAATTACCAAGAAATAAAATATTATAACAACAAAATTTACCCGTGGCAATAAAATCTTATTTAATGCAACGATTTTATTTTTTGTTGCGATATGACCAGCCTTTTGCCACGATAATTAACAATATCGCAACGCACAGTAATTCGTGGTAATATATTGGACGTATCACCACAATTTTCCAAATCGAGGCAATAACACCACTCTAATGCAACAGATTTTATGGTGTTGTAAAAAATTTCGTGGCAATAGCCCAGATTTCTAGTAGTGCCATCAATGACACATGGGATCTACCTTGCATGGGGACTTGTGGGCTGCACATCCTCTCCATTACTTTTCTCACTCCAATCACTCATACCCACCCCTTTCCTCACCCTATGACATATGGGACCTAGCCCCACATGTAAGGCATGAATGGGCAGCCCTATATAAGGCCCTAAACCTTGGTTTCTCCTCCCCCTACTGCCCATTTGCTCAGCCCCAAACCAGAAAATAGCAAGAACACCTTCTTCACCTCTTGCCATTCTTCCTCAACAAATCCACTCAAATCTTGGGTTTGAGCTTGTGCATGTTATACCACCTTGAAGTCAAGATCAAGAGCTTCAAATCCATCCAAATGGATTCTTGAGGCATCAAGTTTTGGGTGAGTGGCAATCGATTTTCATCCCTCCATGTTCTGAAATTTTGGCCATTGTAACTCATTTCTTTCTTCTCCATGGAATCCATCACCACCCCTTGAATCGGGTCGCGCATGTCGCACGGAAGCTTGAGGAGGAGGGCTAGTTGCTGTTGCAAGCACGAGCAAACGAGGTCATCGTCGTCTACACGAGCTAGGAGGAGATGAACCGTGAGAACCGGCATTGCGACACCTTTTGTCATTTCCTCGCCGAAACCAACCGTCACCGCGTGAGAAGTAACCCCATAGTGTAAGACCCCACCCTAGTCCACCCTTTTGAAGTCCTAGTACATTGCTATGAAGTAAAGCACCCAATAGATAAATAGCCATTTTTGAAACAGACTGCTCAACCCGGATAGTCCGGGGATTTTATGCGGATAGTCCGGGGATTTTACCCGGATAGTCCGGGAATTTATCCGGATAGTCAGGATATGCCAGAACTCGTCACACCGAGGGGGTCAGCCCGGACACTCCGGGGATTTCATCCGGATAATCCGGGGATTTTGTCTGGATACTCCGGATAGAGCAGACCGAGAGGGTCAACCCGGACACTCCGGGGTTTAAACACGGATACTCCAGACATAATGCAATAAAAATCCCTAGGACTTGAACTTTTGACGCAAAACTCAATTAGTATTTCCATATTAACATTAGTACTACTCATCATGAGCATTTCATGCATCTTTTTATCATGTGCACTATTTGAATTCTTGTTTGGTGTTCATGGATTTGGATTTTCTCGTTAGGTGTTGACGTTTCGAAAGGCACTCCCGAGTACGACTACGCCTTCGAAATCAAGAACGAGCAGCAAGGCACTACTTTACTCCTTGACCATGATTGCTCCTACTATTTGAAATTTACATTTTTGGAATTATTTTATCAATTGCATGCTTACTTTCAATTACAATTATGATTGGGTAGAATTCTTAGCTATTACCACATTGTGATGTTATCCCCTTATCATGTTATTTCCATTTTCCATTGTCGCCCTAGGTGGTTGGTTTATTATTATTGTATATGGGTTCGTGCGAATTGCTTAGCCATGCTTAGAACATCGTTAGAAACCGTGATAGATGGACTTAGTCCATTGATCGCAATGGTTGAGAATTATTGTGATGATGATGGTTTCAAATGTTGGTTGATGAGTAGAGATATTGGTTAAGGACCCTAAGGATTGAATCCTGGTGACGTCTCTTTGAGTAACTATCGTGCGAGCCACACGCCGTTTATGGGACCCACAGAACCAAGTACTTGTGTATGACTAGGTGTGTAAACCATGTGCACTTTCGAATTCCTTGGGCTTAGTGGAGCGCCAGGAATGTCCTCGAGTCCCTCGAACTTTGTTGAGTTGGGGATGTCCAACAACGGTGTACTCCTTGATCTACACACACCGCATCGGGCACGCGGATCGAGGGTCACAAATATCCGGATGGTTTAGATACACTATCATGCATACCGAAAATGGTTTATCACGCTCACCTCTACCGACACATCTAAGGAAATGTGTTAATAGCTTGGCTTACGAGTGTGACGTGTCATGTGGGTAAAGTCGTACCTCTGCAGAGTTAAACTATTCGAATAGCCGCGTCCATGGTTAAGGACGATCACTTGATTTGTCAGTCACTGGGCGAGTATTAAGGTCTTGGTAAGAATGGGATGGGAGTGGGAAAATAGACACAAGTATTAGAGTACTTGTGTGTGCAAATTGAACATGAGCGATGGAACTCATAGTTCGGAGAATGCTTGAAGGCATGATATGGATATGATTATGATGATGTTATACTATGTATTAGATCTTGCAAATGTTTATCAAATGCAATTCTTTTCAATCTATACCTGTTTACGATTTACCCCAAATGTTGCTTTATGCTGAAATTGCCATTTTGCCTTCCTTTGATCTAGCAACCACATGTAGTTAGAAACTAGCAAACAACTTATATTATTGTGCGAGTACACTCTTTGTACTCAATCGGATTGTCCACTTGCTGTAGGTGAGGATGAGGCGCTGTCCGGGGACTTTTACCGGGCAGATTTCGACAACTCTAACGTTTAGTCGCCGTTCTTGTCCCAGTTGGTTGCCTGAGGGTTTGGGGGCATGCCATGCTGGCCCTTTTGTTGTTTATCTTATGATTTTCGCTGCTACTTGATGTAATAACTCTAAATATGTCGTTATGGACAGCAGTCCTACTTTTGGAATGTAATAGCGTTTATGCTTCCGATAATTGTGTATGTGTTGTGATGTCAACTGTTGGATGAGAATGCGCGTGTTGGCGAACTTTCCTGGGACCAACACGGGTATAATCGCGGAACGCCCGAGGTTCCCTTGATTCACTTGAGATGTACCGCGCATTTGGGTGAATCAATAGAGTTTCGGGATGGTTCCCCACAGCAACCCTCTGGCAGATCAGCGTCTACTTGCAATCAACGTACACACAATAAATATAATTTACAGGGAGCAAACTCAACTCTAAAAATTCCACAAAAATCACCAATAAATAGATCTTGATTTTACAATTTTTTAGAAATTGGAATCACCTAAATCGGAGTTAAAACGCAAAAGTTATAGCCATTTGAAGTTTGAAAATAAATCAAAAAGAATAAACCGAATTTCTTTATTTATTCTTATACGGAAAATTCGGCATTTATGACGTCAGCAAGGCTAATAATGACGTCAGCACCGAAACCATTTCCACAATTTATTTTATATAGAAAATCGGAATTATGACGTTAGCATGACGTCACTGCTGACATCAGCATCTATCGTGCCCGGTCTGACATGTGGGCCCCATTGATGACGTCAGCTGCTAACGTCAGCATGACACGTGGCACAATCTGGTCGCTACACGTGTCAACGAATTATCAACCGCGGCTTGATTTAATCTCAACCATCCGATTTAAAACGCACGGGCGAGATCAAAACGTCGTTTGATTTTTATCTGACACGTGGCTTAACCTTGACCATCGGATCACGATTTAACGGCGAAGATCAAATCGACTGACGACTCGGCTGACCCGGTCAAGCGCCAAGATTTGTGCGCTTGCCACGCGTCTTAATCTAAACCGTGCGATGAAATCAACGGCCGAGATTGCACCGACGCTTCGGATCGCTACTGCGGTGCTGACACGTGGCGACATCTTGACCCTCAGATCAAGATCTAACGGCCAATATTAATCCGGGCGACATCAACAGTCAGCACCGACGCTGACGCCTCGGTTCCCGCGCGACATGCGTCGTCTCAGGACTGGTCCGGCGCGCGACGCAATCTACGTCGTTCATTCAAATTCCAACGGCTAGGATTGAATCCAATTCACGCGGCGCAACAAGCGACGTGGCTGCCCCGGTGCGCAACACGTGGGCGAATCTGGACCGTGCGCAGCTAGATCTAACGGCTAACATTTACTCGGTTTTGAGCACACGTGGCGATCCCAGCTACGGGCACGTGGCGCTATCCTAGCCATTAATCCACAGATCTACGGCCACAATTTGCTAATGAGGTTTACTGCTACCATGACTACGTGGCTCAATCCAAACCATACACTAACAATCCAATGACTAAGATCAACTAAACTACGTGGCACGATAAAGAATATACGATCTAAATCTAACGACTGGTGTTTGAAGATGAGACTTACTGTTGAGAGAAGACGTGGCGCAATCAGAGACGTTGAACAAAGATCCGACGGCTGATGGAGCTCGGTTCGACGGTGATGTCGCGGTGGCGTTGGACTTGCCGGAGAGTAAGAAGACGACGGCTCCGATGGCGCTCCGGTGCTGCTCCAGCGACACGGGTTGGCTCCTCAGGAGCGGCTCGACGCGGGGGTTACTCCGGTGGTCACAACTCCGGCGGAGGGTGACCGACGTCGACGCAAACAACGGCGGAGCGGCTACGGAACTTCGGCGAGCAACTGCCACTAAACGACGGCGAGCTACGGCGGGTGCGATGGGGCGAAATGAGCGCAAAGCAAAGGAGAGTCTGGCAAGACAATCATCTGGCTTTATAGCCTCGGCGTGCGTGCCCAATCGTCGCATTAACACGGCAGTTGCTGAACTCAAACATCCACGGCAGCGGAGGCGGCGGAGGAAACCGACGGGCGACGTGGATGCATCGGCAGCGTCCACGTGGCGTCAATCTAACGGCTCGGGGCGCCGAAACGACGCGGGCAGTCCTCAGCCGTGCGATCAGGATCGCACGGTTGGCGTGCGATGGCGTTAGGGTTTCCGGCCGAGCGGGTTGCAGCCAGGCGCACAAAGAATGGGCTCGCCAATTATCGCTCATATTGATTTTCAATTGTTTTTCGAATAAAAATAATTCTAAATATTCATTTAAATTATTTGAGGCTTCTAAAATATCAGAAAAATTCTGGAAAAATTCTAGAAAATATTTTAGGACATTTTGAACTCAAATAAAATATTTCCATTTATATTTTATTAAAACTTTTCATTATTTAATTAATTTCCAAAGAAAAGGTTAAATTTCAGAAATTCCAATTAAATCCAAATAAATTCCAAAAATTCTCAAAAATTCAAAATAAATTATAAAATTTAAAATAGCCAAATTTTGGGATGTTACAGTGTATATACCGCACCGTTGAACCTGACAATAACATAAAAATATTTTTGCATATTCTGAAAGATCTTGATTTTATGTGAATTTAGAAATTTATTTCATTTCATTTGGATTAAAAATAGGAAATATATTCTATTTTAAATTTGTAACCGAATTGAAAAATCAATAAATCGTGAAAATATGCTTCCGCCGAAATGAAAGCGTACTGCGGGTTATCACTACCGGGTAGTTATCTAACCGGCAGTGATATTCCAGTATCGCTGCCGGGTAGATATTGAACCGGCAGTGATATTCCACTATCACTGCCGGGTAGATCTACACCCGGCAGGGATATTCCACTATCACTGCCGGATAGATCTACACCCGGCAGTGATAAATTATATTACTACCGGTTCTACATATGGACCGGCAGTGATAATATATCACTGCCAGTTCGTTATATGAACCGGCAGTGGTAATGTACACATATAAATTTAAAATTCGCGTCGTCTTCTTATTTACCCTAACCTAGCCCTCTCAGTTCAAGCGCCGCCACTCACCTTGTGCCTCTATTGCCTCCGGTCAGACCAACGCCGTCGCCTCACCTCGGAGCTCGTCGACATCGCCTCGGACCGCCTCCTTGCCTTAGAGCTTCCCCGCCGCCACCTCCCCACCGTCGCCTTCACCTCCCCACCATCTCCCCGCCGTCGCGTCGACCTCCCCGTCGTCTCCCTACCGTGGTACACTTCTTGCGAACTTATGACAGACGCCCGAATCTTGCTTGATGTCCGAATGTTGGTTGATGTGGATGTAATCCAGTGATGATGCTTGTGGGATGAAATCTAGTGATGCTTGATGTGAATGTGCAGATGAATGCTAAGGGGCTAGCCAATTCGTTTAGCTTGGGGACCTAGCATGTGGGATGTGGGATATTGTTCAGTGAGGATTTGGGACTAAAATAGACAATTTGTGACAATCTGTTCTTTTTTACATGGGCAATCTACATCCTTTGTATTCAAAAAACTGAATGCTTGATTGGCAATGTTAATGCTTCACTGTAAAAAATATAGTTGTTACTAATATAATATGGCTTTCTTCATTGTGCTTCCATTAATATGTTAATGCTTCACAGTAAAAAACCTTCATCAGGAGATTATTATATTGTCTTGAATCTTGATTTATGTATTGGTACCTTGATCTGACCCATATCTACTTTTAGTTAGTTGATTTTAAAATTCCTGTAACACAAGGCAATTTAATGAGTTTAGTTTTTAAGTGCTGGACCTGTTGGTAGAACAGATTGTATACTGAATTGTTTGGGCATACCTGTTTTGGCATTTCTACTATGCAACTAGCTTTGTATAATATGTATGTTAGTATGTGAGAACCTTCATATGAGAATTCCATATGCATGATATAAAAAACTGTGTGATATATTATTCAATTGAGTAGATTTGTTATTAATCTGTCAACAAGTAAATCAATAACTAAGGTAAGGTTGTCACAAATTAGTCTATTACTCGTCCCTTGTGGCGAGGAGGGCCTTTGGGCAACCCGACATCTGAGAACACTCAAAATAAACAAGTTGAGCTTTATGCTAGTTGCCTTGTTCATTTTTCTGCCCTTGTTGATATCACTGATACTGCGTTTATTCTATACGATGCAATCTGTTATTCTAAATCAATATGGAATCATCATGTGCTGTTTTGATCATTTTGCTCTATGGTTATTTATATTGCAGCCAAAAGTAAACTTCAATTTGGTGCTTTGTATATGTTCTTGAAAGATGTATACATGCGTTGTAAATATAAGTGTATGTGTATTATTTCCGCTGCATTATACTTTGGACTTGTAATATTTGCTCAGTCGGCCACTACTTGTAATAGTAAGTAGTTGTAATAGTTGTAGTTTATGTGTATGTGTTGTAGTTTATGTGTATGTGCAGTAATAGTAAGTAGTTGTAATATTTGCTCGGTCGGCCACTACTCTCATGGACGCGTAAGTGTGTACAGTGCGACTATATACGGTAAGAATATATTTGCTTAATAAAAAAATGAATCATTCTTATTCCACACTAAAATGATTTTCAAAAAATAAAATAAGGTTATAAATCCACAACTAGTATGTTAGTAGTCTATCACACCAAAAGAAAGCAAAGCAATCATTCCATGTCAAGCAAGCAGGTCACCTCGTGGCTCCGCCTCTCAGTGTATCAGACGCTCTCCTGGTAGCCATACTTTTTGAACTTATAGGGGCTGGTCATGCCAGCCAGGACCTTCTCCAACGGCCGGCACCTGATGTCGCCGATGGGCTCGCAACGGCCGGCAACGCAACGCTACGATGGCTTGACTAGCCCCTGCAAGTTTAGGAAGTATGGCTGCCAGGAGAGCGTCCGATACATTGAGAGGCAGAGCCACGAGGTGACCTGCTTGCTTGACATGGAATGATTGTGTCGTGCCCCGAATTTGTAAATCCGGACACTCTGTGTAATCTGCACTAGTCCAGGATCGCGCTAGTGCACACAGGATGAACAGGGTATAATATCACATCATACACAGCGGAATATTAAATAAGTATTTCAAACATGTATATAAACGAGTGCACGACCTTATGGTCATCCTTACAATAGTCCGCCACACAGGGCTTACATTATTCAGAGTAACAAAGTCTAACAGCGGAAATATAAAAGTCGTGATGTCCATCTTATCCACAGTCACTCCGACGAAGGCTTGCCCCTAGTTCATTTTAGTGTGGAATAAGAATGATTCATTTTTTTATTAAGCAAATATATTCTAAAGAATATATGAATTTTCTGTTGGTGAGAAAGAATGTGAAATTTTTGAATATATTCTAAAGAATAAGTATGTCTATGTGTGTTAATTTGAAATTTTTTATTGCTAGGAATGGCCTCTAATCAGTGACAAGTGCCAGAGGGAGTTCAGCCCTCGAATATAGATGAAGTAGGAACGGGTAGCCCAACGTACTACTTGAACCTACAGGATATTGATTTGGACCAACCTGACGCCACTGCCATGGACCAAACTGACGCCACTGCCATGGACCAAGATGACGCCACTAACATGGGCGAGGTAAAGTATTAGTATGTTGTGATTCCCAAAATATTGTAGGGTTAGACGACTAATATCAAGATCCAATTGCAGGTTCAAACGTCTGATGAAGAAAGGCGGCGCGTAGGCCGTGGTCCGAGCAAGATGCCTAAGGGTGTTCACAATATAGTAGAGCTCTCGGCAGTCGGGGAACCTGCTATACCCGCGTCAGCGTTGGGGCCGTATAGGACAGCATGCGGAGTACTTGCTAGGGTTAATGTGCCCATCAGCTATAGATCATGGACCGACCGCCGAGGTGATCAGTGGGTGGTTCCCGATGACCTAAAGGACTTGCTATGGGACAAGCTAAAAGAAGTATTCCAGTTCCCCCAAGGGTCCGAGTTGGTTGCAAAGAAACGTGCACTAAGTATCATGTGCACATCGTGGAAGAATTGGAAGATAATGTTGAATAAGAACTATGTGAAGAAGAATGAAATGCCAAATTTTAACATGTATCCAAAGATAAGGGAATTTTGGGAGGACTTTGTGCCGTACAAGAATTCTGAAGAAGCCCAGATAGTGAGTCAGAAGAACAAGGCTAACGCGGATAAGAATATGTACCCTCACACACTAGGCACTGGTGGCTACGTGAAGAAAATACCTGCATGGGATAGGTTCAAAGAAGAGCTAACCCGCAGTGGCATCATTCCTGCGACGGCCAAGTTGAGTGAGCAATCGAAGCACTAGTTGCTTGGGAGGGGGGCTTCTGTCTCGGAAGATGGTAGCTTAAGCTTCAGGAGCGATAGAGCCCAGGAAGTGTCGCGGAAAATAGCAGATGCTCACGTGCAGTCTTCCCAAGGCTTTTTTAGGCCACGAAGGGAGAATGACGAGCTGACCGTTGCCCTGGGTAACAAGGAGCACCCTGGGCGCACCCGAGGAGTTGGTTTGGTGCCGTGGAAAGAAGGCTTCCAGCAGACACATCATTGTACAAGCGGTCGAAAAGAATAAGAGAAGATCAACTGGACCGTCAAATACAAGATGCTGTGGCAAGAGCGTTAGCGGAACAGAGAGCGGAGCTGGATAAAGTTGTGGAGCAAGCAGTACACAAGGCTCTCAGCTCACGACCGCCACCCGATGATAGCCCTCAGAACTTCAGCCACGGTGTTCGTAGGAGTAGCTGCGCATCCACAGGGATCCCCGAAGAGCATGGACTCCATTTTTCAGTGGATGACATCACAGAACCGACACTGTGCAAGCTGCATTTGTCCGCACATGGCATTACTATCAAGGTGGCTGATGGGGGCTTGGCCATGTGGCTCCTCGCAGTTCTCGATCGCCGCCCGATACCACGGGATTCACTAGGTCAAAGTAGACAAGTAGTCGACAATATCGCAAAATGGAGGTAGAGATTCCTGGCGAGGATGAAAAAAACAAACTTGGAGAAAATGTGCATGGCTTCCTCGCGTGGCGCAAGAGCTTGATTATGTTTGGCTCGGACGATGAGGACGACAAAGACGATGATGATCAGTCGCACTCTGCACACGCAAACCTGTCGCCTAGCAAAATTGCAACTCCTCCGCGGCACCAGTTAGGAAAAGTCCAACTCCTCCACCGGCACCAGCTAGAAAAAGTTCAACTCCTCCGCCGCACCAGCCAGGAAAAGTCCAACTCCTCCATCGGCATATAAGAAGAATCGAACATCAGCACCATCTCGGAAGTCTGCACTGTCTTGTAGCAAATCTCAGTCATCTGTGAAGTCAGCACAGCCTCAGAAGAAATTACCAGCCGAAATGACTGAAGAAGAATGGAAAAAGGAAGTAAGCGCCTGCGTAACATCTCGCTTCGAAAAGGTACCATCACCTGAGAAGACTAAAGTTGATGCTAATGCGCAGAAGTTTTTCTTAAGTATGGCAAAAGTAAAAGAGATAGGGTGGGCTTCTGAACCTTCCCAAATGTCAGACTACAAGCGCATCTCTAGAAAGCAATACTTGAAGGTGGCTAGTGCCGACGCGTTGATATTGCAAGCTCAAAGAGATGCTGCTAAACAACTTCGTGCTCACGAGGAAGGTCTCAGGTGGAAGTTCTTTCTGGGGCAACCACTGGTTGAACAAGCTCATTTAGACCTCCTAACAACACAATTGCGGCACGTCCATCAGTGGTACATGCAGCAGTGCAAAAATGGTATAGAGGTGCTCGAAGTCATATACAAAGAATCGAATTTTCACAATGGGGATAACACCTTCTGGGTATTATTCTCCGAATTGTATATGTTGTACCAGCAAGATGCCCTGGACGCGAATGTACTCAGACTGTGGATTTTGTAAGTCTCTATTTATATTATTGTATATTCTTGTACCGTTTAACTGCATGTCTAACTTCTTTTTATATATGTAGAATGGAGATACAGACATGTAGAAGAAATGACAATGACAAGTTAGGATTTCTCGATCCGGGGCTTGTCAATGAGAAAATCATCTTGCAAAATCCACAGTTTGTTGAAGACTATTTATTTAATAATTTCTTGAAGCTGCAATCAAAACCTCCATACTTTTACCATATAACTTTAAGTACGTATTAACTTACTTCTAATATTGTTTTACTATTTTTGCGTGACACGATGTGAGACTACTAGGCTATGTTAACATATATGTCTAGGTTTCACTGGGTCCTCCTCATCATCGAGTTAGATGCTAGCAGGATTTTTTTCTTGGACTCACTGAGAAAACCACTTAATTTGTATAAAAATTTTTGGGAAATGATGAACAGGTAAACTTGATCGTTGCGTTATTGCTCTAGTAATATTTTATTCTATTGTATTTAAGCTTAATTACTATTTAAAATCATTCACAGGGCATTCGCACGATATTGCAAGAAAAGTCATTAGCATCGTCCCTACAAGAAATATTTCCAAATAATAAGCGACTTTCCATGCATGAGACAAGACCAGGAAAATAATTTATGTGCATACTACGTATGTACAAATATACATTCAATTGTCACAGAGAGTGTCAGCTATAACGAAGAGCCATGGTATATACTTACACATTGATGCCTACTTTTCTTTCATTTAACATCTATCATCATTAATTAATTTTCTCTTTTCTTCAATAACAGCGCTCCAGGATGAGAACCAATAAGTTACTGCTAACAGAAATTTTAACAATTCAAGAGCAGATCGCTGGATTTGTTCACGATGAGATCATCAATCCAAACGGCGAGTTCCACAAGGAACTTTAATTCCACTGGAGTCGTTGAAAAACCAAAGTGAACGAGATGTAATCACACTACATTTGTAAATAGACTATTGTAAAAACTAAATATTGTGATGCTTTAATATATTTCAATTATGATCTAACGACACCAACTGATAAAAGTCACGAAAAACTCTGAAAAAATTTGTAGATGTACTTCATAGATTACTCTACCTATGTATAAAATTATAGGTTCAAATTCAATACATATCAGGACTTACAAAATAGAGAAAATTCTGACAAGTTTCAACTCCTGCTCCCATGTAGCCAGCATCCCCCTATGAACAATTATCATCGGGCTACACAGTGGGAAAAGCTCAAGGTAAGATTGAACAAATGTGATTGCAAGTTGGGTCTTCCCTGTCCTTGGGGCATGAGAAATCACACAGCCACCTGCAACATCGGTGTTCACAGTGGTGCTTCAGCTGTTCAATTGAAATATCCCCTGCCAACTTTGTCCACATGAACTCAAATCCTTACGCACGAGCAAGAATGTCGCCGAGTACTCTTCGACTACTCTTTGACGCAACCAACAATGTCACCGAGTACGAAGCACTCGTCAATGGTCTCCGGATCGCTGCCGACCTCGGCGTGCGTCGACTATACGTACAAGGAGACTCCAAGCTTGTCGTCGACCAAGTCATGAAGGCCTCGGAGCCTCGAGATGCCCGCATGGCAGCATACTGCCGGGAGGTATGCAAACTCGAGGAAAGATTTAAGGGTTTCGAACTTCACCATAGCTACCGACGCCACAATGGTGAGGCCGACTATCCGCCAATCTTGCCTCCGGCCGGGGACCGGTCCCACCAGGGATTTTCATCTCCGACATCTACAAGCCATTCATCCGACCGACGCGAATCGAAAGCAAGCCGGCCGACTCTCCGGATCGCCCCTCCATTCGCCGGCGGTTGGACGCGGGACCTTCCGGGTCGGGTCATGGCATGCTGGTAGTCGACTCCGACTGGAGGAAGCCCTTTACCGACCGGTTGACTGATGGATCACTCCCCGCCAACCCCACCGAGGCCCGACGCCTCGCTCGGCGGGTGAAATCCTTCGTCCTGGTCAGCAAAGACCTCTACAAGAGGAGCCTATCAGGAGTCCTCCAGAAGTGCATTCTGGCGGACCAAGGGAAGCAACTGCTGCTCGACATCCATGCCGAATCTGCGGCCACCACGCCGCGCCACATTCCCTGGTAGGGAAAGCCTTCCGCCAAGGTTTCTACTGGCCAACCGCCGTAGCCGACGCCGAGCAAATTGTTTGCACCTACGAAGGATGCCAGTTCTTTGCTCGGCAGACGCATCTCCCGGCGCAGGCCTTACAGGCGATTCCCATCACATGGCCATTCGCGGTCTGGGGACTCGATCTAGTCGGGCCCTTCAAGCAGGCGCCCGGGGGCTTGACCCACCTGCTTGTCATGATAGACAAGTTTACCAAGTGGATAGAAGCCAAACTAGTCGCCACCATCACTTCAATACAGGCAGCCATCTTCTTCCGCGATATCGTTTATCGGTTCGGAGTCCCGAACTCCATCATCACCGATAATGGAACGCAGTTCACGGGGAAAGAATTCCTCGAGTTCTACGACGACTTCAACATCCGCGTCGATTGGGCCGCCGTGGCCCATCCGCGGACCAACGGCCAGGTCGAGCGGGCAAACGGCACGATTCTCCAAGGGTTCAAGCCGCGAATCTTCAGTCGATTGAAGAAATTCGTGGGGCGATGGGCGGCCGAGCTGCCCTCCATCCTCTGGAGCCTGCAGACCACACCGACCCGGTCGACCGATTTTACGCCATTCTTCCTGGTGTTCGGTGTCGAAGCTGTCCTGCCAACCGACCTGGAGTACGGCGCCCCAAGACTACAAGCCTTCGACGGGGTACGAGGGCTCAACGCGCAACAAGACGCCATCGATCAACTCAACGAAGCGCGCGATGTGGCCGTTCTATGGTCGGCCAAGTACCAGCAGACACTGCGATGCTACCATAGTCGTCAGGTCCGAGGGAGGTCCTTCAACGTTGGCGACCTAGTCCTACGCCAGGATCAGTCCAACGTTGGCAAGCACAAGCTGACCCCTCCGTGGGAGGGACCGTTCACCATCGTGGAAGTTCTCCTACCCGGCACCTTTCAGTTCAGAGACGCCGATGGCAACGTTGTATCCAACGCCTGGAATATTGAGAAGTTAAGAAGGTTCTACCCCTAAATTTCATCTTCGCGTTCCTATCAAACTCCCCGGGCGCGGAGCGGTGCATGTCGACCACGCCTTGGTCCTCACGCTGGCTCAGGGGGCTGCTTGCTGACATATTTACTTAGTCAGCGCACCAACCGACCATTGGATCCCTCGCGAGCGGTAACCCAATCAACCTAAGCGCTACGGCCTACGCCCTAGCGGCTACGGTTGCGAACTAGCACTTTGCGGAAGAAGGAAGTGCCCATACGGGGCGATCCATGGCCGATGTGGAACGCGTCTTTGGGCTGCTAAGTCCCTTGCTATTTCCGCGTTTTCCTAGCACACTCTGACCAACGCTCTAACAACCCTAGTGGTTCCCAAGGGCTACGGTCGTTCGGCGAGTGTTCATCATGAAAAGGAAATGCGAAAATATCAAGCAAAGTTCCCAAAAATCCACGACATAAAATATATACATGCGTCGCGTCCTACGAAAACAAAAGTAATACTCGACCGCCCAGAGGCTCATCCGGCAAAGGCGTCATCATCGTCGGAGCTGTCACTGCTCGCGACGACCGCGCCAAGCCCTACCACCGTCTCCACCGCCGCCCGCACTCTGGCTCAGACCCGGTCCGCATCACCTTCGATTCGGGCAACGGCCGCCATCAGGTCGAGGGAGGCGTCGCGGCTGGCCCAGCAGGCCAGCACGTACTCTACCACGTCGAAAGTGACTCTTCGCCCCTCTCGGACGGAGCACTTGCGCAAGGCGCGGGGCAGGTCAGCCAAGGCATCCGTCGCCTGGGTTAGGTCAAGGCGATCGCGATGCAAGATCCTCCGGGCCGGTTCAGCCTCACCCCAGCTGACTCGAGCTCCCCGCCCATGCTCTCGGCGGGCGGAGCATGGACAGAGGTTCTCACAGGGTCCAAAGGCTCGCGTGCGGCTGCGCTCTTCCTCGATGTCCTCGACCCGAGCCCTCAGCGGCGCCACCTCCTCGCGCGTTTTCGCGAGCTCCTCCTCGGCCACCTCGGCTTGAACCCTCAGCGCCGAGGTCTCCTCGAACGTCTTGGCGAGCTCCTCCTCAGCAGCCTGGCACTGAGCCCGCTGCCATAGCGCATCGGCCTCGTGGGAAGCGGCCCTTGTGGCCTGGACGTTGAAGGAGGCCTTCAACCTCGTCAGTGCGCCCGCCAGATCCACCGCCCGGGCTCCCCGCACAGCGGGATCGCCTGCGACGTCTGGGGGAGCATCGGAGGCCGCTCGACCGGCCTCCGCCTCCCCTGTCGTGGCAGCCATTGGCGGCGCCGCGGGCGGCTGGCGCAGGCCCGAACCAGAAGCGCTGAGAAAAAGAAAAAGCAGCTCAATGTCAATGAGACTGAGCCAAAGCCATACCGAGACCAAGCAAAGGGGACTCACTCCGCAGGAGGATTCCTGATGCGGAAGGTCGACGAGGGCAGAGTGATCCTGCCTCCTGCCGTGGCGACGGGGGACCCTGCGTCGACGCGGGGCCTCTTGGGGTCCGAACCCCGGTGGTCCGCTGCCGCCTCCCGCTTGCCGGATCTCCAATTGTCGCCGCCGCTCACCATTTGTCGATTCAAAATACGAGGACTGCTCCCTTCCGCGACGAAGGAGAGCATGGGGTGGTGATCAAGCGAAGGCAACAGGCTGGGCACGGTAGTTCTTCCGCCCCTCATGCTGTATATATGCGGAGGCAGGGCGGTGCGGTCCAAGCGGGCGTCGCCCCGGCCAGAGCGCCGCACGTGCATTAACTCCACGTCCTGCGCCCCGGGACGCGTCCTTTCCGCCCCTCCCACTATGCATTAAAGCCCCACTTCGCATTAAAATGCGACGGGACAGCAAGGGGCGGAAGCACTCGTTCCGGGCAGGGCGCGGTGTGGCTCTTCGATTTCGGATCCTGGGCTGGGCCGGCCGCGCCGACACAACGAAGAAAGGCCTGGGCAGGGCCGCGATAGCCCCGAAATGGCAAAGGGCCGGTTACCTCGCCGCCGGTGGGAAGCCGAGCGATGGCCCAATAGCCACAATGTCTCCATCACGCGCAATAAAAATGGTACTACGGCCTGCGCCCCGGCGACTGCACCCTCGAAGTAGTGCTCTGCGGCAGAAAGAAGTACCCACACGGTGTGTGACCCGTAGTCGGTCGAGGACACACCCGGACCGCGACATCTTCAGGAGCAGAAACCGCGAAAAGGTGGGAGAAGCGGGAAAGCGAAGGCGAGAAGGCGACAAAGGCAGAGGCAGGGCGTGCCCTTAGCGCTCACAAGATCGAAGTTCGCGACGCACCGGCGCGCGCAGTATCAATCGACGGACGTCGGTCGAGCGAGCATCGCCTCGGATGCAGCATCACCCGTCCCGTTAGACCGCCACGCCGCACCGCTGGTGAGACGTATCGCCCCCAATCATTTCGCTTCGCATTTAATTCCCGCACGTGCATTAAATGCCAGCAAGAGGCGCCAGGGCATCGCTCCGGGCGGGACGCCCCACAACCTCTCAGTCGCCGCCGGGCCGGACCGACTGGGTCAAAAATAGGTATGAAAAGTCCACCAGGCCGTAACGGCCTAAGGTGGCGAGAGGGCTCGAATAGCCCCCGTCTAGGACCTAGCTACGGGTTCCAAAGGTCAGATCCACCAAGTGGATTCGCGCTCGCCCAGGCACAAAATGAGTGAGGGGCGGGGACAAGGCGAGCTCCCAGTGGGCCTCTAGTTGGGTTGGCAGACGACCCAATTGCCTTAACTCGTGTCCGAGACCATACTTCAAACTCTCCCGCGGAACCCGTCCACGGGTGGCAGCCAGCTGCGCCCCAGGTCGGTGGACGGCTCAGGGTCCGACAGCGGGATCAAGTAAAGAGAGGTTTTTTATGGGTCGCCCCCAGCGGGTCAGACACCCAACGCAGGGATCGTTCGCTCGGAGGTCCCCCTTGGCCAGGGATCTCCAGGGCCCACTCGGATAACCCGTTTGTAGCTCCACGAGCACGGTGTTCAAACCTACGCTTGTAAACACACGTCTGCTCACCCCCTCCAGGTCCCACACCTGCGGACAGGGCGTATACGTGGGATAGACAGCGGCCACTCCTCTCGCAGATAGCCTCGCCAGACGAGGACTCGGGACGGACGCCCTTCGCCTAGCTCCGACGTAAAACCAACCCTGCAAACGCATCTAGCTACGACATAAAACGAGCACTTGGAAACCAGAACCTCGCTGAGGCATCTGGGCATCCCAACCCTGCTAAATCGCCTAGCTCAGGAGCTAAACTAGCCTTACTAACTCACCTAGCTCCGGCGTTAAACCAGCCTTAATAACTCGCCTAGCTCCGGCGTTAAACCAGCCTTACTAACTCGCCTAGCTCCGGCGTTAAACCAGCCTTACTGACGCGTCCAACTACGACATAAAACGAGCACTCGGGAACCGGAACCTCGCTGAGGCATTTGGACATCCCTGCCGCAAGGCCGCGTCCAGCTGCGACATAAAACGAGCACTCGGGAACCGGAACCTCGCTGAGGCATTCGAACATCCCTGCTGCAAGGCCGTCGTCCAGCTACGATACAAAACGAGCACTCGGGAGCCGGAACCTCGCTGAGGCATTCGGACGTCTCGCCGCAAGGCAGCGCCCAACATGCGGCGAAAAACCAAAGATTTCGACGAGTAACCCCCAACCAGCTCGCGACCGCAGGGGCTACACCACCGGTGCGCCAAGACACCCGGCGAAACCAGCCGACCGGCGCCGTCCTGTGCCGCCCCCTAAAAAGACTGGGGCATTGTTTCGCGATAGGCCAGGACGTCGCCCTGTCCACCAGGAAGGCCGCGTTGCCGAAGGTAACGGGCCATTCAGGAACGCGTGCATTCCCGGATGGCCCCGGGGACTGCTGAGGAATACTTGTACCAGGGGTGCCCCGCAGCAAAGTATACATCTATTTCAAGATCGCTTCTCTCTCTGCCCTTCGGACATGGCGGCGAGATCGGTGGTGACGCAGAGCAACGGAGGGAGTATTGCCCAAGTCTCCGTCCCTCATAGATGGATTATCACTGAACATTGGCCGGAGTTTCCGATGGGCCGCCCCGGTCAGCCTTGACCGAAGGCCTCATCGGATCGCAAAGGATCCTCGGCCTCGGTCAACGCCCCCGCGAAAGCTCCGACCTGGCCTCGGGTCCGACGCCCCCGCGGGCTCCGACCTCGACCCGGGCCCGACGCCCCCGTAGGCTCCGACCTCGCCCTAGGCCGGGGCCCCAACGAGCTTCAATTCCGCAACCTCTGCCACGTTGACAGTCGATGGCAAGCTGGTTACCCGCCTCATGGACATGACGGCCACGATGGGACAGGTGGCTCCTTCCCTAGGCAACCTGGGGACCACCAGAGTCGGGCGCCCGTCCCATCACGCCGTCACTGCCTGACAGGCATAGAGGGCAGGTGCGCACCTTCCCGACGGAGTGCTGTCCGTTGTGTCTACTAACCCGGCATGGGACGAGTAGGGACCTGACAATCACCAAGACCGAAGACTAGGATTCCCGACGTAGCATACCCCAACCTTTTTTCTAAAACTCCCGTGTAACCTGCCCCTCCGTCTATATAAAGGAGGCAGGGCCCTCAGGGAAGGGCATCTAGATACTTAACCCACACCTCGCAATCGAATCCCTGGTCCGACTCAGGCGAACGTTCCTAGCACCCGACCCCCCGAACCCTCGCTCCTCTCACTTGGACGAGCGCTCAAGGCCTGTCTTGAGCCCTCGCATGTAACCCAGTGCAGTTCCCTGCATCCCGAGCAATATAAAACCACCACCACGAACTGGACGTAGGGATATTCGGCCCGAACCAGTATACATCCCGGACTCCCTTCGTCTAACCATTCAAGGAGAGGGAACACGTGGCCCCCTAGACTTACAAATTTACTTGCCGGTTATACGAAACACCGACAGAACTGTTCACTTAGCTTATTATAAGGAGTATGCAATTACTGGGATAGAAATAATTACATTTGAGATATACGATGGAGCATATAGGATATTAACTCGAGCTCAGTTTGTTCTTGGCTTAAAAAAGAATATAATATCTGTGAGGTTGCCTAACTCGAAAGTTGTGAGGTATTACTTAGAGATGGAATCATGTGTGTTACTTGTAAAGTGCAGGTGATCATGAAAAGAACAAATTAAGAAATCACAATCAATATATTTAGCAATAATCAATAGTATCAAACAAGATATTGAATATGATGATCAAGCTCAAAGATGGTGAAATAAAAGCAATATTTTCTTTGCATTAATAGGAAGCAACTATATAGTCAAGGTCACATTCGCTACTTTAATTATTTTAGTTCATCAATATACCCATAGCATCATTGAACATACAACCGGTAACGATTCACTATTCAAATAATCAAAACCAGATTATGAAATGTTCGGTCAAGAAGTTATATCAAAAACTGACTAAACATGGGCTATGAACAGAGCAAACTAAGCAATCATAATCAATATATTTAGCAATAATCAAACGAGTGTCTGACCTTGGTGTAATAGAGCTGGGCAGGCAGAGGGGCAATGCAGGCACCATGGAGCCAGGGAGGCCAAGGGGCAACACGGATGAGGAGAATCGGAGGGCAAGACGAGAGGTCAAGCGTGAGGTGGATGCCTCAGCTTTTGGTATTTAAATGCATCGGGAGGGAAAGTCGAGAGGTCAAGTATGGGAAAGCATTTGGTATTACTATCACAATTGGTTTTAACTTCAAAACCTGATTGTGATGACCATAATCACTATCGATTTTAATGTTAAAACCAGTAGTGATATATATAACATCAATATCGATTCTAATGTCAGAACCGATAGTGGCACATGTAACATCACTATTGGTCCTGAGGTCAGAACCGATAGTCATGACGATGGTCATCACTATCGGCGTATCACTTTTGATGCATCACTATCAATTCTATGGTTAGACCAATAGTGAAGTTTTGTGCCATATTTCTCACCCACATCAAATCATATATCAATATTGATTTTTTCTAAAAACTTAGTAACCGACCCAGACAAAGACATAGTGTTGTATCATTCTATAGTAGTGGTACTAGAGGACACTAGGCTTGACACAGCCATACAAGGGTAGAAGTGTGTCTCGGTGTATGGCCAGCACAACTAAAGAAATTGGTTTCAAGTAAGGTTTCTAGCCTATGACTAGGATAGAAGAAAGTAGAGAATATACAGCGTTGAGGCTAAGGCCATAAAAAAGCTCGAGGCTCACAAGTTGCTGAAGCTCGGCTTGCTTAGGCTTGATTTGAGCTTGGTTTAAAGCTCCAAATGAGTGTAGCTCACATTTAATCCTTAGCTCACAAGCTTCACTGAGCGGATCTCAAATAGCTCATGAGTCCAATAAATTTACAAATTACTTGTTAAATATTACTACATGTTAATATTTACCGAACTTACTCGAGTGGAGCTCGAGTTTGAATATTTTTTATTACTGAAAAATAGTACATATTAAATTGGTTACCATTATCGAGCTTAGTTAAGCTGAGATCAAACCTACTCGAGCTTAAAACGAGCTAAGCTCGAGCCTAGGTCGAACCCCAACCGAGCTCATTTGCGCTCGACTTAAGCTTTTATCGAGCTCGAGCCGGACAAGACAGGCTCGGTCGAGCTCAGCTGGTTTAATGGCCTAGGTGAGGCTACTGCTAGAATATGTGAGTAGAGTTGTTGCTAAAATGGCACAACAGAAGCAGGAAGTGATGTACATGCATGGTGGGAGAGGTCGAGGAATGCAATGTTAATTGCCTATATTATAGCTCTGATATGATGATGCTTTCATCAATGCTCATAAGATTATAGTTAGAGAAATTTTATGGTACATTCACTACTGCACAACCCCACATCACAGATGTTTTATGAACCGTCTATATCAAAGTGTCAGTAATGACAATAGATCATCATAGATGGTTTCCCAATCGTCAATGAAAAACGACGTGTCAAGTAAATTTTTGATAGGCATCAAATCATGGGTGCCGCCCTTTTTGGAATTAAGGTAAATTACCTGGTTCTATCTTAGTATATTTACGAGTAGAACTCAGTGAAACCTACATAGATATGTTACCACGGTCATTCAACCTAACTTCAAGCTACGTGATACAGTACAAATCAATATGTATAACAACTGGATAAAGCACTTACCTCGGGTTGTGGGGTAAAAGTATAAATTTTTTTATCTTATTGGGCCAACAATACTTTTTCCACGTACTGGCGGATGACTCATAAATTTTTGTCTATGGTTTGCTTGGATACCATGTGTGGGTCGAGAAAACACACCGATTGTTCCCCTGCTTTTGGTTCCATGATCATGTATCTACATATACAAAATGAAGGATACTATATATAACATTTATCGGTACGACACAAATGTACACCGTGATTGCACACATTTGCAATGTCCAACATCTTATGAGTATTGCATCAAGGGTGTTGAGGTTGTGCAGATCGAACAAGTTGTTGAAGCCGACCATGAAGACATCCAAAAATCGGTGTAAGAAATGCTCCTCCTTAAAGTTGACTGAGATACTCGATGCCTGTTATGCCACCGGCTTGTTGACTTGTTCCATGTACCAATCTTGCAATCTAATGCAAGCTATTGTAAGCGTCTCCTAATGCTCTTTCGGTACGAACGATTGTCCCAGCTTGAATTGATGCACCAACGGGGCAAACAAAAAGTCATGGGTTGATGTGGTCCTGAACTGTTGTATCAACCTATGCCTGACGAGACATGGTAGCCGATTTGGCAGGCTTCTTCAGTGCAGCACATGGCTTTGGTAGTTCTTGTAGTTCCGGTAGTGCTGGTAGCTCCGGTGCATCGTGTGGCTCCTTTAGTTCTTGTAGCTTCGGTGTTGCCGGTCGGGTGTTGAAGGAGATGTCCTTCTTAGGCCACTAGATGAATGTACCTATGGCATCCCATAGTGTGATGATATTGTTGTTTGGGGGCATCTCCAGCGTGACGGCCTTGCAAATTTCATTATATCGTTGACTTGGACCTTTGTGTAGCCTGGATCTAAATTACGACCGTGCACAAATACCCCTGCACCGTATGGATACTTGTGCCCCCAAGCAGCCTAAAAGGGGAACAGAGCCGTTGGCAAGCCTCACTTGGAGATTGTACGGTGTGGTCACCTCTATAAGGGTACATAATTAATTATTAATATGTCAAACAAGTCTATCTAAGGAGCATTGCAGACATGTATATTACCTCGGTTTCATCTAGAGGAAATGTAGTGTCACCCACATCTGTCTCTGGGGTGGACGCATAGTTGCTTCGATGATTGGTTGGGCTAAACTACGCCTGTGTTTCTTAGGCTTGTGCATTCTATGTTTGACTCTTCTCAGCCACCCTTTACTCCATTCTTTCCTCAAAGCTTCTTAGCTGACTATCAAAATGCTCTTTCACCCTTTCCTCAACCCTTTCCTCAATCAGGGCTACTAGCCATTCCTCCAACTCGGCTTTGCATCTCTTCGTACTCTGTTACATGTCAGTGTCATGTGGGAATCCCATTTTCTAGGAAATGGTTTACCTAGGCCTTGTGTGTGACCCGGTGCTCCTTGTTTTCCAAAGTTGTGGAGAGTATATCTTTCTCTCTATCTGAAGTGAAAGAGCCCTGAGAAAATTCCGTACATAACAATATTAGGTGTTGGGACATTTCCTCATCAGCAGTGTTGGCAAAAGGACACGCCACCTAAAGACATGGTATGTGACCTTGCTCTTAGCCAGTTTCGGGTGCGCGTGTCCAAGATCGAGGCAAACAACAGTGTGACCTCTTTCTGGATTGCCTCGTCATCCTCCCTCATCCATTGCGCAATCTTGCCTATGTATCCAGTTGAGCCAAGTCTATGTGTGGGTGTTTCTTGACTAGACAGTCTTGTGCGCCACACTTTGACGCATGAACTCTTCCAACGTCTTCATCTCAACAAATTGTTCCCACACATCTTTAGTGATGAACCCGTACTTCTGGAATGGAGTCATTTCCTTATTCATGGAATTGTGACGAGGACGCTCTTAAAGTTCTTCCATGCCTTTTTCGTCATTAGCAACGCATACCATCGCAGTACGTGCAGGGCGTCTTATGGGAGCTTGAACAACAAGAAAATTTCTATCACCAGGTTGTCACGCTCCTCATCTATCAGCATCTTCCATGATGGACAGGTGATAGGGATCCTTTCACATCCAATGATCCCACATAATGTCTAAAAAGTTGTCACATCCTTAGGAGGTGTTGTAGGAGCCCCATCGTGCGGATCAATCACTGTAATGGTATATCGGCACAAAGGCCTTTTACTAAGCCTTATTGGATCGCGCCTCTAATTTCCTACATTGGGTGCCTCATCAGATCCATTCGGTGACGAGAAATGAGGGGATGCCATCCTGTAATTAAGATTATAGAATAGGCAAGTTGGTAAATCAACAACTCATAGAGCTCATAGAAGTGGAAAGAAAGTAAATTTAAGCATTGATAAGTACATTTGTAATTGTATGATGAGAGGTTAAGAGAAGGTAAGTTAAGAGAAGCAAATTTAAGAGAAGGTAAGTTAAGAATTGTTTTGTACATATAAGGTTAAGAGAAGGTATGCTAACAGAAGCAAAATTAAGAGAATCAATATTGCTTATAAGTGATAGCCTCTAATTTGAATATGTCATTCATGTAGTAAACCATGTCTAATACAACAAATTGATGACGAATTTGTTTTATATTGCTCTCAGAAATAGGACTCAATTGAAGATTTTAAATCTTCAACCTCAATCGCAAATGGGCTAAACAATTAATTAAGTGAATAAGGCCTCGAACCCTTATCGCTGTAAAGAATTGATAATCAAGCTCACTGTTAATAGATTATATTCAATTCAGCATACATTTAGATTATTAGATTGAATATTTGCTAAGCGATTCATTAAATGAGGTTCAAATTAGTTAGCTAGCAATTTTACCAAGCAATTATTATTTAGATCAGCAGTAATTTAACCAATCGAATCTGGCTCAATATTCATATCAGTATCCAACTAATCAATTGAACAGAGCTATATAAAGACAATGAAGAAACACTGACAATGAGCAATGGTAGATATTTAATACTGATCAGAGTAAGCTAAACAGTATAAAGTCTATTGGTTCAAGGCCTAGTTCACAAAATTAATTGTCATTATCAATAATTTACCCAATAACTTCTAGGTGCTCCCAATACGGTAGGTTCCAAAATATTGATCTCTTCTTCCACATGCTCTTCTCATGGGTCCTCGATTTACATCCCTTTCCGAATGTAACATCTAAGTTCTTAATCATATCATGAATGTCTGTCCTGCTTAAAGGTTTTGGAGCCAAACCGTCTTTGATCATTCTGTCGAATTGTTTCTTTATCTTGCGGTATGGGTGATTCCTTCAAAGGAACCTACAGTGACGCATGTACACGGTTTTGCACAAGTGATTCAGCCACACACTTTCAGTATCATCCAGGCAGTGAGTATAGGCTTTGGCTCCTTTTGTACTCTACCCGACAGGTTAGTAAGGGTAGGATAATCATTTATGGTGCAGAACAATAGGCAGTGCAAAGTGAAGTACTCTCGTTTGTGAGCATCCCATACCTGTATTCAGATCTTCCATCCCTAGGAGTCTACAGTGTATTCAGATCTTTCACCAATGATGCTAGGTAGACATCAATATCGTTCCCAGGTTGCTACTGGCCATGGATGAGAATAGACAGAAAATGTACTTTAGTTTCATAGACAACCAAAGAGGAAGGTTGTAGATATAGAGATTCACGAGCCAAATGCTATGACGGCTGCTCATGTTACCAAAAAGGATTCATTCTATCCGTAGTCAATTCGAACCTTATATTCCTCAGATCCGTTGTGAATTCTTGAATCCTCCTATTAATGTTTCTCCATTGGGTGGAATCAGTAAGGTGCTTTATCATTCCATCATTCTTACGCTCATCCTAGTGCATTGAATTAGTTTTGCCTCTCTTGGGTTCGCAAATAAATACTTCAAATAGAGAATTACAAGCAGATACCATGCCACCTTAGCAGGATGTCCTTTCTTCACCTCGATGCCCTCGTCGTCATCATTTGATCTATCTCTACACTTGTACTGAAATGCGTTGCACACTGGATGTACATGTAAGTGTGTGTACTCTTTGCAGTAGAGGATACAGTCATTCGGATATGCATGTGTTCTTTCTACTTCTATTCCCAAGGGACAAAGAACCTTCTTTACTTTGTAGGCAGTTGTCGACAACTCCTTTCTCTCCGGAAGCATGTCTGTTAACAAACCTAACAACGCTGTGAAACTCTTGTCGGACCATCCGTTGCTTGCCTTTATTTTCAGCAATTTCAGCATAGATGACAACGTTGTGTATTTGGACTTGCAGCTCTGGAACAAAGGTTTCTCAGAGTCGTCCATCAAGCCTCAGAATTTTACATACTCTCGGTCATCACAGTTCCCTTCTGCATCCCGCAGTATCTGATCCAGATTGTCATCGTAAAACCTATCCTTATTGAAAGAACAATCGATATCATCTGTGTATCATTGATTTCATTGACGATGGTAATACTACTTGCTTCCTGCATAGTCTACTCTTCACCGTGACTGATCCAACTTGTATACCGCCTTTTGAAACCCCATAAAATCAATCACCAATTTCTTACTTCTCTAAACCTTTTAAGGTAACCTTTGACCGATTCTTCAAACTTCTGTTGAGTAGAAGTTAGGTCCGAATTTTAAGTTTTAAACTTCTACAGAAAAAGTATTCATAGAATGGGCTTTTCAAATCAGTCCAAGAGTTGACCAAATTTAGGGGCAAGGTTTTGAACCATGTGAAAGCGACCCCTCATAAAAATAATAGGAATAACTTCACCCTCATTCCATTGGTCTGAGCTGCTTCATCGCATTGTGTGACGAAACTTCTGTTATGCTCCAATGTAGTAGTAGAATCACCCCCCAAAAATTTTTCAAAATTAGGGACCATGAAGTTATTGGGGTAAGGTATCCATCAATATAATCGGGGTACGGCTTTTGATAGCTACTAACCTTCCATTTAGGCTATATACCAAATTGATATCATAATACACTAGATATCTAATCAGCCTAATCGACTATCAGAGCTGATTGTAATTGAGGAACTCACAAATTACAATCGTAATTGGCATGCTGCTCCCCGACGGCGGTAAACTGACTTGAGAGTCCAACTTGGGGTCGTCAGTAAGCGCGTAATAATGTGGGGTTGCACTTGCACCCGAATCATGTAGTAAGCGCGCAATAATGTGAGGTTGCACTTGCACCCGAATCATGTAGTAGAATCACAGTTGGTTGGGCCAGCATTAGAGTCAGACTCGAAATTGATGGCTTAGAATTGGCTATTGGACCAGTACTCTAGGAGTTTGTTGTTATCGAATAGACCAGATAATTTAGCAAAACATGCATCGGATATGACAAATTTTTAGCCGATGCTAACTCCTCTGCAATGGCTTTAACAGTATTAGCAATTATCGGCTTAAGAGTTGTTACTAAGGCCGACGACTGGTTGATCAAAGCATAATGCACATATTGATTAATAATAGGAGATAATTCAGCTTGTGCAGGCATGTATTGGCTTATTGATGTATCAGTGGTCTCCATATTGCCAAAGGGATTGACCATCGGTAGAACGGTCTTTTGAGTGACATAGAGTCGAGTCTTCTAGTAGCAATTTAGCACCATCTCCTCGAGTGCAGCCTTCTGATCCTCAATCTCCTTGCATTGTTTTGGTGTCAAATCATCTAGTGACGGGATGATTATAGCATCGGAGTTGACATCGAATGGGGGAATTGATTTTCTTGATGAAGGATATGATCGACTTAGATACATACAAACACCGGATTTAAGAGGTTCGAGGTGTGCTAGCCGATTTGATCATGAAATCAGATAGAATATTTTGATCTAAACACCTATAATAGCAGCTTAGGTTTTTCAATAATAATCTAATCTAAACAGCTATTTAGCCGATTAAATCGTAAGATTAGATGGTTTAGTAAAGAAAGATTTTCTTGAAAAATGCGATGCGCAACAAGATCAGAAAAAAGCAAACCTGGATAAATTGGTGTAATCGAAGATGATAAACAATCAACGATGTATAACTTTATTGATCAAGAACGAATTACAAGATCTAAATTACGAAAGCTAGTCCTAGTCAATAAGAAGTAAATAAAAAAGTAGATGTGATTTGATTGATTGGTTGTTGTCCTTTTTCTGGCTCACCTTGGGTTCCTTTTTATAGCGTGTGAGCTGATCGTATACTTCTCCATTCTGTTGTAAATCATAAACTATGTCAGCCTTAATTTCTTGACGATAAAGTTTCTTATTTAAACCGATATCATCTAAATATTTAATTTTAACTTGTCTTTACAAATCAGCCGTATATCTTGCCAAATTTTAATGCTAACAAAATCACCGGAAACATGCAGACACGATATGGCCGTCAAACCATGGCGATTTTCTGGGTTTATCTTAATGCCAAAAACTCTAACTACACAGGGGGCGTCGGCCAGGGTTAAATACCCTCGTACGCTCACGACCCAGGCCACAGGCCGACTCAAACTGCACGTACGACTTGGACTAAAGTCCTATTCCATCACAAGTCCGACGCTAACACCAAGGAAAGAACCACTAGTACTTAGAGATAAGACAACAAGCACCAAATAATCTTGGCCTCGGATTCAGGCTAGAGGCTTAGTTGGCACAGACACAAAACCAAGGTAGATCGATCTTCCTAGTCCCTTTGTCTCCGAGTCCGTCTCCTGTTCCGATTCCGCACATGTGTGCATACCACGGCTCCCTTGCACATAGAGGTGGACGTTCTGCGTGCTAGACCGGGCCAGCACAACATAAGTTTATCGTGCTTTATGCTTGAACCATGCCGGACCGCGAAGGCATTTCGTGCCCGTCGTGTTGTGCCTGCCTAGCTCTCCTTCGGCAAGCCCAAGCAGAGCCTATTGCGCTTCGTCTAGTGCCGACCCAGGCCTGGGCTATTTATACTATTACGACAAAAGGAAAGAAGCCAGAGGCGCGTGTAGTTGAGGTAGTGGAGACAAATATTATGGAAAAAGTGAACTAAAATTTATTTATTTTTTAACAGTTACAAAGAGCGAGAGGATGTGCTGAACATGGGCGAGAGATGGGGCAATGGGCGAGAAATTGAGTTAGAGAAACAGGCGAGAGATATTGAAATTGAAAGAGACAGGCGAGAAAGGGAGAGATTGAGAGAGAGAGATGAGAGAGAGCACTACGAGATACCAAGAGAAACGGATGAGAGAGAGCAGTTTCTTGCACCGTCTCTCAATCTATCAACTCCCTCTCCACTCTTGCCCGCCTCTCGCAGGTGTCGGCGGCAGGGGTGGCGTTTATGCTACTAGGTGTGTCCATAGCCTTCGTGTTCTGCGGATCGGTGATCTTCATGCTAAGCTTCTTCCACATGCTCTGGGTCATCGGGCTCGACACGACTTGTGCTACAATGTCATATTGGGCCGTACCGTCCATCGTACTCGGTTTTCGTGCCTAGCATGGCCCGTGTTATAATGTCGTACCGGCACGCCATAGCACGGCTCACTTTGTATCGAACCGAACTTTGAACCGGGTCATACCCATTGTACCTCGGACCGGCCAATAAGGCCCGGCCTGAGTGCTCACCTCTTCTTGCACCAACTGGTCATGCTGCATCTTCACTTCCCAAGCCGTCCTCTGTCACCTCCTTCTCGACACTAATAACTGTTTCCCTAACTAGGAAAGAATAAATAGCACTTGAAGGTGTGCAAAAAAACTTTTTGTTCTTTAATCAATAATATCTATCCAAATATTTCGATTGAGCACATACAAAGTGCAGGATTAGATTTGTCAAACAAAGTATTATCACAATATTGAACTTTTGTATTTTTTCATATTATAATATAAAGTAGTGGTTAAAGTTGCATTTTGGAAAACAGAAAAAGCATAAAAAAAATCAAGATTTTTTTTACTGGAGGAAAAATTAAAAAGTTGAGCCTATGGGTTAGTAATTTTGTCAGGAACATGCTGACATGCTAAGCCTATCGTCATTGACATAAATAAAACAATACAAAAGATAATTGCACTTCATTTCATTTTCTATCACTAAAAATGCTCCTTGTGGAATACAAATCTGGTGAATGTTCTCATGCTCATTTTGTGGCAGAGCCTTTCCAGCTGTCTTCCCAAATCATCCGGCCCGCAGTAGAAAACCCCTGCCATGGCATTCGAATCCATGTAAGAAGAATGCAAACGCAAATATTACTTAAAACTGTAAATTTCATGAACTAGATTATCCCAATTTATAGACTAAGAAAATTTTGGTAGTAGGAGCAAATTTCTGCAGCTCGTTCCCCTTTTACACATCAGAGTATCAGACAAGCAGTTTGGAACAGCCTTACCATTGTCAGATGGATTCAATTGACAGGTGCTGTTACTTTTGTGAGAGTGCAAACTATACCATCATTAATCACTCCAATCTTGAGAAGCGAGCTTTGCTCGCTTGGCAAGCCACGCAGTAGCGAAGAGGTTTGACGCTGGTTGCTCATTTTCCGTCCGTGTTGATATCTTGGATGGAATTACATGCATATGTGGGTGCGTTTAATTGTCAAAACGCGTGCCTGCGCTTTGTGAAGCTCTAGTCTCTACTATAGATTAGATGTGTGTTAGGGACACATCCACTTATACGTGTGTGCATGGGTGTAGGTGTGAGTGTATGTGCACATCCTATCATGTAATAAAAAAAATCACTAGAATCTTGTTTGCATCTTTTGTTGCTAAGTTATTAGTCAAGAAAGAAGAAAAACTCATACCTATCCTTTCTCCAATATGTTTTCTTGCAAGACCATGGAACACCCTAGGCCAATTTGGCCTCGAAAACTGTGTACGTACCTACAAGTTCAAGAATTGTGTTCTTGTGATTCACAACATTGCACATGCTCAATGCTACACAATCAATACCTAGCAACTTGCAGTGCACAAAAAGGAAAGAATAGCACTATAGAATCTTCTATTACACCTAGCGGCTTAGGAAACGAGAAAGAAATACCGGAGTTTTTGAGATGATATCAATGCCGTGGCGTGCAAAATGAAGGGCTTGAATTGCGCTTATCAGCTCCGAACGTTTGTCACCTTCCTGGTAGACACTTGTGAGGTAGTTGTACATCTCTATCACACCCTACAAGTATGTCGAGAGATTTATAATGACACAAGGCAGGCATGCATGTCATGGCAAAATGATAGTTCTAATGTAGGCATGGGCACTTGGAATGGTCATTAAATTGTAACCTGCTTACTATCGAGGGCTGAAACCTCCTTCATGATGTCCCTAAACCACTCAAAGGATCCTTGCTCTCTTGTCACCCAATAAAAGTAGGCCTTCTTCAGCCCATTGGCACATTGATTTGAAGTGTTGCCTCCCTGAGATGAATTGAAAGAACTATGAAAAAATATACTGTATGAAGAAGTACTGTTGCACATTGTGAGCAGGGTGCACTGGTTATTGCCTTATCTCGGTCATTGGCAATGTCTTTGAGAACACTTACAAACGGTGTTGCCCCTATCCCAAGCCCAATTAGCAAGATAATTTCATATTTCGAGTGATCCTGTGATGCTGTACCGTAGGGGCCATCAATGGATATTTTTGGCAGGTCAGAGTTGCTGGAAAGTAGTGCCTACAAAACATTTATGTTTATATGTGATTGCGATGTTGGAAATAGTTACCTGAAGCATTATTGTTCCAGAATCTAGAGGATGAACGATGAAGATCAGTGTTTTACCTCATGGAACACATCATATACATTGTAGGTCCAGTCACCGAGAGACCTGATGTGGATGCTCAAGTGATCATCGTCTGGTGCAGAGGTAAGAGAAAATGGGTGCCTGAAAAAAAATGTATATTCCGAATTAGCAATATCGACCAGTGCTTCAAAATTGCACGTTATCAACAGAACAAAAATAATAACTGAAACTGATATGGCACAGGTTATTGAGCAAAACTTTAGTACCATGATATTCTCACCATTCAAACTTCGATACTTGTGGACATTGGACAAAGACATACATTCCACTTTGATATCGAAAACCTGGAGGCTTTGTTATTGTCAGAGCAATTACCTTCCCAGGATAAGTTATTGCCTGTAAAAACACAACAGATTGACTTAATTAAGTTAAAAGATGGAAATTAGTAATACAATCTGTAGTTTCATAGAGAAGATTTGTTGCAGATGATCACATACATCAATGATCTTGGCATCATAAACCATAGATCTGAACACCCTGAACATCCGCTCTCCAAGGTAGATCATCACAGGAATCGCCACATACATCCATGTCTGCATAAATTTGGAGATGATAAGAGAATATAGACATACTGAGATTATACTTTATTCTATCGGTATTACCGTCTTCTCTGTGATGTCCTTTGCTAGGAAGAGGAAGATGGAATGCACAATGAGGAGCACATAGACAGCGATGAACACATGATGAGAGTACCAGAAAGCATTGAATCCTGCAAACCGCCTAACCAAAGATGGGAGCGATCCTGGATTTCTTCTCGATGGACTACTAGCAAGAAGGAAAGCGATCAACATGAGTACCACCATGGCTATACCAGTTGTTCCCTCGGTTGATGCCACTATCTCCAGGTAGGATGGCTGGTGGTAACCAAAGTCATCAGCAATTGTGTGCCCAAAGACGGTCTTATCTACCATTGCAATCCTTGGGAAGTCACATGACAGGTGGATGCCACCATGAAGGATTATGCCAATCACAATTCCCGCAGCGACAAGCTAAACTAGAAGATGAGTGTTACATTCACAACATTTGGACGATATAAGTAAGGCAATGAAGTGCACAATACATTTGGTAACAGATCACACCTTGTGGAAGTTGATGGTGTCATTGAATGGGACAACTGAGTTGATGTTACGGCTCCTCCTGAGCCAAGTGATAGTGTTGCGGCATACAGGTAGGAGCACGATGGCCATGTTGAGCTTGAGTGTCTCTGCAGCACCATTGGCAGTGGACAGGCAGTATCCCATGACCTCAAATGCCAGTCGCTGGCGATACTGCATGAACTTCCAAGTGAAGAGTGCAACACACGCCGTAAGCCACAGCGCAACCACCCATATTTGCCTCCAGTGAGCATGGAAGAGGACAATGGCTACTGACAACATACACTGGAAGTGTTTAGTTGGCATAAGTGTTGACCAGGAAGTAGGTTGGAGATCAATCAGTGAAACCTTTCTTGAGACATTCAACTGCAAATTAAGTATTTTTGGCAGACACAAATCAAATTTATATTATCAAGATGAAGAAACAATATTGGAGGTTGTGAACCATTGTGTTGTGCTAGTATGTCACCTCGACCACTCCTTGGTCTGTTTGGATCTCTTCTAGGATCAAGTGTGTGTATTCAGTGGCTTCATCTTGGCTTAAGGTGAGCTTGTTCAAAGAGGCACTGAACATTATTGCCTAAGAAATTTAAAACATGTAAAATATACATTTTCTAAGCTAATAGTACATCATCTTTTACAATGTATTTGCTTCACACCTGCTTGATATCCTTTTCTGTGACCTTGCTACTTGGGTTTCTTTCGCAACTGCAGATGCATGTGTGTACAAATATATTCCATTACTCAATTTAGCAAAGGCATGGGAGTTGTTGCAGTTGAGGAAGAATACCTATCCAATGCTATTCTGATTCCATGGCTAGCAGAACGACTGACGGATCTGTTGGGGTTGATATTCGGATTGATTGGAGTAAGCTCTCCCATCGAACCAGCAGATTCATTCTCATCTACGGAGTAAAAATATGAGCCAATAAAAAATGTAAATGACTTATAGACATAAAGTAAATAACAAGATCTGATAGTTTTCTTGAGAATCTATCAATATTGTCTCAATATTCTAGACACCCAAGAACAAAACGTTCACATCATGATCTTCAACTTTACCTTTCAAATATAAGGAGCAATGCAGATTGTGGAAAGCTTACAAAGATCAAATGAGTGATCCCCACATGTAATACTCAATATTGTTTGTTTTTTAAAAGTAAACCTTGAAGAAACTGGGAAAACATTTTCTCAAGTTACTCCTTCCGGTCTAGTCACAAAAACATGTTGTTTTGGATACCGACCTAGTCCTAGAAACACCACTTGACCACTAGTTTGTATTGTACTATATTTATAAAACCAATAAAATTATAATATTATGAAAGTACTTTTCGGAACAAATTTACACATATGATTTTCATGTATCCAATATAAATATTTAAAAAGACATCGATAGCCAAAGTTGCGAAAGGTTGAATACACGTATCCCAAAACGATGTGTATTTGTGACTGGAGGAGTATTTTTAGTATTAAATTTAGTGAACCAACCGGTTCACCCAAAAGGTTAGCTATGTGGGCAATATGCTTCTAGTTTGACATTTGGAGAAAACCAACTTAAAAGGAGGTGTGCTTTCTGAAATTATCTATTTGCATTTTTTTAAAAAAGGATTCTTGATTCGGGTTTCTTAATCTTAATTTTGAGTCTTGATTCTTGAGTTCCTATAGTTTATCGCCCAAATATGTGTTGTAAATTTGGACATACAACATTCCCTCTGCTAGTAGTTTCAGTCAGGTTAGCTCTACACCTGTTAAATGAGGGAAAAAATAACATGTTGAGACAAAAAACAAGTAATTATGCTCCTAACAATTGCACAAGAAAACTGAGACATATGAAACATAGAATGGGCAGAGAATTAATTACTTGGACTGCAAACAACATACAGTTATAAAGGTCGTTGAAAAAATAAGGTTCAAAGCGAGCTAGTGACCAAACACTACTTCCTCCTCAATAACTACTTCCATTCTCATCTCACTCTTATACTTCTTTTATAAAATAGTTGTGTTTGCTTCAAGCATGGAGCAACTACCCAACACTTTACGCATCTTCCTTTGAAGCATAAGAGCAAACGGTCGGTGTGCAAGCTCCAAAATCACCAACACAGAACATTGACCGCACATACAATTAGACAATCCATTCATGTACCTAAAGCAAAAAAATGCTTATTCTAATGTATCCGAGACCATATACTAATAATAAGTATGCAACAATCCCGCGTACTTGCATAAAGAAATTGACCTTGGCAACGTGCAGTCAGGAGAAGGAAAAAACCACGGCGTGGAGCCGGAAGGCGGCAAAGGAAGAGCGGGTGGCGGGAAGGAGGCGTTTGGAGGTTGGGTGGGAGGAGGAGGGCGGAGAGGGATGGTGCCATGGTGATGGCCGCGACAGAGAGATGCAGGTGGATAGAGATAAAAATTTGCTCTTTTATCTGAACTCCTTGTTTATTCATTTTGTCTATTAATAACTACACTCTTCCATAATCTAAAAAAAACTACTCTTTTTCATTGCAGATATAAGTTATTTTCTACCATAATGTTGCTACGTAACAAAAGTTATATATCATAAAAAGTATATTTCGTGATAAATGTACTAACACTTATGTGGTCTATCTAGATATTCTTTTTATATATTGTTGATCAAATATTAAAATATTTGACTAGAACAGCTCCAAGTACGAACTATATTTGCAATTCGAGGGAGTAATTTTTGGTAAAATATTCTGTATTCTAATTTTTTTATCAAGTGCTGGGAAGGCTTCCTCACGCATTTCATCCAAAGACATTTAAAAAAAAAGAGAAAAATCTCAAAAGTGTTGCGAAGGTAATCTTAAAATTACTAAAAAGTTCAAACTCACTCAATTTGTGCTTTGAAATATAAAAAAGATAAATCCTAACTGAAGGCCACTGTTCATGTGATTAGGGTTATAGCACGCATCTAGGCGGTGTCTCTCCCCAGTCCCTACTTCCCACAGATGTCCCCGTCATTCAATTTGCGACGTACTATGCTATGTAGACTGTGTAGTCTTTTTTTTTGTTGGAACTCATGCTATGTAGTTAAAAGGAATTATACCCGTGATCCGGCCAGTGTGTACTTGCTTCATTCAGAAATATAAACCTACGAATATAAAGATTATATATAAATTTAATAAGATTTTTCCAACTATATCTCTATTAATTTTATCTTAACTATATGTGTTTATTCATTACCACTCACAAAGTATATCTCATCTTCAAAACAATTGAGTAGGATATCTTAGCCATTTTCTTTTCATATATAATTTTCTCAATTTTAACTAACCTTAATTTTTTGTGCAAAATAAAAATACAACTTCTATTTATGAACAAGGACTATGAGGTTGGGTGTTAATTTATTAATAAAGACTACTAAAATTTATAATAAGCAGCAACAAAACAAGATTATTAGCCGAAGGGGGAAAAAGAATAAGGGAGTGTATAGGTATCATCCGGATGTTTTTTTGGTTGAAATCACCCAAATCTAGAACCATTGGATTTCGGATCCAAATTCACCGGGCCGTTGGATCAAATCATACGATCGGATGTAATCGATACTCCCGAACATCCAAATTCACCGGGCCGTTGGATCAAATCATACAATCGGATCCAAATTCACCGGGCCGTTGGATCAAATCATAGGGTCGGATGTAATCGATACTCCCGAATCTCAACAATGATCTAATGGTTCTAGATTTGGGTGATTTCAACCAAAAAAACATCCGGTTGATGTTTATCAAATCCCAAAGAATAAACCATCATTGCTCCCTTGCGACCATGACGAGAGCCCAAACCCCTCCTCCATTTCGCTCCACTTGAGCTCCCCCCTACCGTCGCGCTCTAAGAACTCCGTCCTCAGCGACGGCGCGCGCAGCAGCTTCGCCCTCCCGCCCGCCTCCAGGTCCGCTTCGCCTCGCCCGAGGAAAGACGCGCCGCGCGACAACGCTGGCGACGCTGTGCAGCCATCGTCGTAGTAGGCGGCGTCGGCGTTCTGGAAGAGCACCTCGATCTCTATCTCCGACGATCTCGCGCACGACGACGACCTCCCCGACGGGCAGGAGCTCAGCGACGCCGACAGCCCGTCGCCGCTGCCAACGACGTTGGACACGAACTGTATCTTCGCCGGGCTCTCCGAACAGATAACCGGTACGTGCACAAACTCAGGCTCAGACATTGATGCACTTCTTGGCTGCACGCTAGGGCTCTTGTCATAGCAATTTTCTTGGGAGGATGGCGTCATGGCTCAATATAATGCATGCCAAGAGAGCTAATCAACCATGTGCATGCAGAAAATGGCTATTCTAATAAATGCTTGGTATATATATAGGGGCTACCAGCATGAGTTGAGTGAGTTTGAGTACAAAATGCAGATGGGTTTGGAGTGATTTGTGCAAGAGTGCAAACCGAGCCGGTGATGGGAGGTGTGGTGTGGTTGATTACTTGATTTGGTGGGTCGGTAAAGGGGCGCAGAAGTGAGAGGAGATAGACAGATAGTGGAGTTAGGAATTGACTAATCATGCATGCATCTCGGGCTCGGCTAGCTTTTGGTTGGGTCATCATAAGATCATGGCAACATCTGGTGTTAGCTAATCTACATAAGCTTATTTCGTGTGGGTTGGCGATCGAGAGTTCGGTGTGTCATTGCACCCTCGTGTCGTAGGTTCCTATTGCGAGTACTGAAGGTAGCCCAGTAGACCGAAGAATTTGCAATGAAACAGCTACTTGTTTCTTTATTAAAATACGGGATTACTCACATTATATAGACTAGCAGCACATGCTGGTTCAAAATTTTAGATAATCAATTAAATAATAAACTATTCCTCTATTTCATCCTTTGTCTTCAAGTATTTCAAATTAGTAATGTTTGTGGCATTTTTATAAGTTTTGGGCCCGTTTGGAACATGGGAATTAGATTGTTTCTTGTGAAGTTCTAGCAAAATTCCTGTGTTCCAAACGGGATAGTTTGGAGTGCAACCATTAATTTCGTTGGAGATTTAGGGTGTATTTGGTTGCTTGTACCAAATAGTATATGTATAACACTACCACAAAACATCATATAGGTGACGCTTTATTTGTGGCGGTTCTTTTGGAACCGACACAAATATACTTATTTGTGGCGGTTCTAAAGCTGGAAATGGTGTGAAGACTATTTGTGGCGGTTTTTATTTGGAACCATCATAAATAACTGATTATTTGTGGCAATTTTTATTTGCAACCACCACAAATAATCTCGAAACTATTTGTGGCGGTTTTTGGATGGAACCGTCACAGATAATCACATTATCTATGACGGTTTTTCTTTGAAACCACCACTGATAGTTTGTGGCGGTTTTAGCAAAAAACCGCCACTAATAATATTAGTATTTGTGGTGGTTTTTTTGTTAAAACCGACACTGATATTATTATATGTGGCAGTTTTAATTCAAAACCATCACAAATAATATTCGATAAATAACCCCTACAGCTATGCCATGGTCATTTTCCTCCCCGAGTCAAAATCTTACTAGCTGATTTCATATTTCGTTTTGCAAAGATTTTTGTATTTCTACTTCTTGTGATTGTCCCAAGGTGTGTGATTCGTTCTCCTCTCTTTATTTGTAGTGATATCGTTGCAATTTAATGCTTAGACCTAGTTTAATTAAGGTTTAGATGCAAGGTTTAGAATTAGTTTGTTTTTATTTACCTAGCAATTTGTGGATGATGAATTTATTACCTTACTCCATTAGATTAAGTTGTCTAGCTTTTTTAGATGGTGAATTATGATCAAGTATATATAAAATTTATTTAATTAAGATTATTGGATATTAACAAAAAAAAATTTTAGTTAATATGGTAGATGGGTGATCTTGAAATTGGCTTGTATTTTGAAATGATGAGTTTATTATGTAGCTCATTCGGAGGTTAAATTTAATTTTGGCTATGTATGAGCATATATGAAAATGAAGTAAATAAGATTTTTTTAATTACCATTAATTTCTTACCATTAGCGTGCATATACATCTTGCTCCATTAGTGGCTATTGTTAACCAATTTTTATCAAGTGTATATCAAATTTATTTAATTATGATTATTGGATATTAATAAAAATTAAAATTTAGCTAATATGGTAGATGGGTGATCATTAAGTTGGCTTGCATTTGGAGATAATGAATTTATTATCTAGCAATTTTAGATGATAAATTTAATTTTAGCTAGGTGTGAGCATATATAAAAATTAAGTAATTAAGATTTGTTTATTAATTACCATTAATCTTTTACCATTTGCGCGTGCATATTCATCTTGCTCCATTAGTGGCTATTGTTAGCCAATTTTAATTAAGATTATTTGATATTAATAATTTTTTACATTAATTAATTATTGTAGATGGACCGGAGTTAGATGTACAATGCAAACCGTTACAGCGGAGAATATATCGATGGCGTTTCTTCTTTTCTAAGAGCCGCCGAGGTGAACAGCTTGCAAAAGAAGACGAAGTACATACATTTTCCATGTATTGATTGCAAGAATGAGAGGATGTTTCAGACAAAGACCATATCCACTTGCACTTGATTCAAAGGAGTTTTGTACCTGGCTATACAAGTTGGACAAGACACGGCGAAGAAGAGATCATACTTCAATGTGATAACATCGACAACGACGGAACCGGTAATATGGCAGCTGACATCAATTATGGTTCTAATGAGGATAAATTGGTCGTCGATAATGACAATAATCTAGCTTGAATGTTGCGCAATGCAGAAGCGAACTACACTAGTTAGAGAGAGTTTAATCAATTCAAGGGTTTGATGGAGGACTCGGAGAAACCTTTATTCCCGGGTTGCAAGGAGGAATACACAAAATTGCACACCGTGCTTTCACTGCTGAAATTGAAGGCAGGCAATGGTTGGTCGGACAAGAGTTTCATGGCATTGTTACATCTCTTAGCGGATATGCTTCTAGAGGGAAACGTGTTGCCTAAAACCACGTATCTAGCTAAGAAGATTGTATGTCCCTTGAGATTGAAAGTAGAAAGAATACATGCATATCTAAACGACTATATACTCTATCGCAAAGACTATGCAGACATGCATGTATGTTCGGTGTGCAAAGCATCGCGATACAAGCGTAAGGGCGATGACAGCAAAGGCATTGAGGAGAAGAAAGGAGCTCCTACTAAAGTGGTGTGGTATTTTCCAGTAATACCTCGTTTGAAGCATTTATTTGGAAATAAAAAGCACGCCAAATTGATGCGATGGCACTCGGAAGACCGTAAGAGGGATGGAAAACTAAGACAACCTGTTGATTTTACCCAGTGGAGAACCATCGATAGACTCCTAAGGAGAACTTCGGAAATGAACCGAGGAATGTAAGGCTTGGCTTGAGCATGGATGGAATGAATCCTTTCGGTAACATGAGCAACATTTATAGCACTTGGCCCGTGACTCTGTATCTACAACCTTCCTCCTTGGTTGTATATGAAACGAAAGTACATTATGATGTCACTGCTTATCCAAGGGCCGAGACAACCTGGCAATGATATTGATGTATACCTACAACCTTTGGTGGAAGATCTTGTGACACTATGGAATGAAGGTGTACAGGTATGGGAGGAGTACAAACGAAAGTATTTCACTCTACGTGCATTGTTGTTCAGCACCATCAATGATTTACCTGCCCTTGGTAACTTGTCCGGCCGTACTATAAAAGGAGCCAAAGCATGCCCCCAGTGCCTGGATGAAACCACTAGTGTGTGGCTCAACAACTCGAGGAAAACAGTGTAGATGCGTCACCGTAGGTTCCTTCGCAGGAATCATTCATACCGTAATATGAAGAAACAATTCAACGGGACAAAGGAGGACGGTTTAGCTCCAAGGTCTCTTCGTGGGGAAGAGGTTTATGATATGGTTAAGGATCTTAATGTTGTACATGGAAAATGGAGTACTGATAATACATCGAGGTCCCATACTAAGAAGAGCACGTGGAAGAAAAGATCCATATTCTGGAACTTGCCGTATTGGAAGGATTAGAAGTTCGACACTGTATCGATGTCATGCATGTAGAGAAGAATGTATGTGACAGCGTGCTTGGTCTTTTACTGAATATTTAGAGCAAAACAAAGGTGGACTGAAGGTACGGGACCTAGAAGTTATGAAAATCAGAGCCGAGCTACATCCTCAAGACACCGGGAAAGGCCGGCTTTACCTTCCCCCAGCTCGCTACACTCTATCCAAGAAAGAGAAAATAGACCTCTGCAAGTGCTTGCACGATGTTAAAGTTCCGTCCGGGTACTCCGCAAATATCAAGAAACTGGTATCGATGAAAGATTTGAAGTTAACTGGCATGAAGTCTCATGATTGTCATGTGATGATAACACAAATACTACCTATTGCAATTAGAGGTATTTTAGCTGACAAAGTGTGAGAGGCAATCATGAGGTTGTGTTTCTTCTTTAACTCGATTTCACAGAAGGCCATCGATCCCGTTGGACTTTATGAACTGCAGGCTGATGTGGTCCAGACTCTATGCCTGCTAGAGATGTATTTTCCTCCATCATTTTTTGATATCATGGTTCATCTCATTATTCACCTTGTGAATGAGATAAATATTTGTGGCCCCGTATTCTTGCATCAGATGTACCCATTCAAAAGGTATGTGGGTGTTCTAAAGAAATATGTACGTAATCGATCTGTGCCGAAAAGCTCCATTGTAGAAGGTTATGCAACTAAGGAGGTTATTGAGTTTTGCGTCGATTACATGGACAAGATCGAACCGGTAGGAGTGCTTGTATCTCGCCATGAGGGTAGGCTGGATAGGAAAGGTGTAATAGGAAAGAAATCTACAAATTCTTATGATCACGTTTTGTTCGAATAGGCCTATTTCACGGCAATAGTCAGTTGAGGTGTACCAGTATATAGACATACACAAGGATAAGCTATAGAGGGAAAACTGTGGACGGTCAGAGGTTTGGATAACAAAAGAGTACAATCATTTGTTCAATTATTGGTTCAGGGAGCACATGTCTGGTGAAGACACGAGTGTTACGTTGAGGTGGTTGGCAAAAGGGCTTTTAGGTACAATCGTGACATAGCAAGGATACGACATAAATGGATATACATTTTACACGAGAGCTCAGGGTAGCAAAAGCACTTACCAAAACAGTGGTGTCCGATAGATGCCTCACGACAACACAAAGCGAAGAAGAAGAGCAACTACTATGAGTTCATATAGGAGATTTGGGAGCTCGACTAATGCATTTTTAAGATCCTGGTGTTTCGGTGTCGTTGGGTCCAACTCCCAAAGAGTGTCAAGGTGGACAAGTATGACTTCACTACTATGGACGTCGAACAAGTCGGATATAGAGACGAACCATTCGTACTTGTGAAGCAAGTAGCACAAGTCTTCTAGGTAATTGACCCGGCAGATAAGAAGCGTCATGTAGTTCTTCAAGGAAAAAGAACGATCGTTGAAGTTGAGAATGTCGTAGATGAGGAAAAGTACAACTAGTTTGATAAGTTGCCTCCTTTCGTAGACGGCAGCATCAGGCTCAAGGAAGAAGCCACTCAAGAAGTTACCTATCATCGCGATGATCACAACGAAGGCCAAATTATAAAAGAAAATAATTAGTTAGGAGTAATGGTAATATAAGTCCATTTATATGTGAAAAATAAGATAATGAAGTGAAATGTGATATGCTTCTTTTGACTACGAATGTGATATGTTTGTCTAGCTAAAAATTTTACCATAACTTCCAAAAAACAAGATGCTATCGTAATTAATAGAAAATAAATATACATGATTTTGATATAAAAATTTCAATAATAAACAATTTCACATATTAAACTCTCTCAAAAATTTTGAAAAATTCTTGACTTCATTTTCATCTTCAAATAAAAATAAAATAGAAGTGAGCAAATAATAATTATTTTAATCCAAAAATTTTTATGGATAATAATAATTATCATCTAAACCTGGTAAAAAATTTTAAAAATATTTTAATGATATTTGATGGCTAAGTGTGGGGTTGGGTTATCTGTGGCGGTTTTTCTTAAGAACCGCCATAGATAACATTTATCTGTGGCAGTTTTTACCACAGATAAACGTTATCTGTGGCACTTCTTAAGAAAAACTGCCATAGATGGGTCAATATCAGTGGCAGTTTTTCTTAAAAACCGCCATTGATAATATTATATGTGGTGGTTTTTCTTAAAAACCACCACAGATACTGCCCCTATAAATATTAGCCCTAACTTGACCCTTTGCCACCTCTTCTCCATTCTCCCGCTCAGCCGCTCCCATCGTCTTTGCGGCCGCCGCCACCATCGCTTCTACAATGTCACCCCGGCCACCGCTTCTCTGCCGCCACGGTCACCGCTCCAATTTCTCTGAGCATTGCCACCACCACTCAAAGCCCCACGAGTGCCCCCACCACGCCGCCCCTGACCGACAGCCTCCCCCTACCAATGAGAACTCTAAGCCCGTTTCTCTAGTTTCGCACATACTGGGTTGTGCACTGTCATGGTTAGCAAAACATTTTTGAAATGTGTCCAAGAGGTGAGTACAAGATGCTTTTCATTGATGGAACGATAGTATTATTTCCATTTTCTGGTTGATATTGCTGTCTTGATGGATTTCTTTCCCACTATCTGAAACCCAATGTTGATTGCTTTGTCACTATGGCACATGAATGTATGTTCATTTGCAAATATCTGCAGCAAAAGCCCTATGACACAATGAGGGAAGCACGCTTGATTGCCTTCCGAAGTTACACTTGTTATTGGGTCAGAGAGAAACAAACTAATGCATGCATGGCCGCAAATCCCGCAATTAGGAAAACAGAACGCTTGTTATTGGGTTTGCTATGGTACAAAAGAGGCTTCCATTAATTACTTTTTTATAAATATATACTTCAATTTTATAATTTATAGACTCCACCATGCATTAGTTTTACATTGCATTTGTTTAGTGTGCTAGGGCTTGAATACTAATTGAGAAATTGTCAATTTACATAAAGTTTTTGTCCCAAAGAGCCAAGTTAGGTCAAAACAGTGTGTATGGTTTTTTAGCTTTTATATATATACACCATACTCCATTTTTTTACTGTGATATTCAACTTCTAGTTTGTACATAGGCTGGTATACTCTTAGCTAGCTCTTGCCATACCATACAATGTGCCTGACATTGCACCCTTCATACTGTAATTAGCAGTGCAAATAAATACTTTCATACTTCAAACAGAAGTATATATACTCCATTCTCTAATTAGGACTTAGAAGATGTTTGAAATCCGACAAAGACATGATGACAACTGACTAAGGAAAAACACTAGCAGTGCTTCAGAAAAGCTGATAATTAAATATTACTAGTAACAGCAGCATATGTAAATTAATTACATGCTAGTATGTACTTATTTCATCTTCTTCTCGTGATTGCTCTTTGTCGGATGATTTGCTAAATTTGGGTTAAGTGACTTGGGGACCTTGCATGCATATTGCAAAGGGCTTTTGCTATTGTCTATAATTGGCTTTGGGACTCTCGTTTTCAGTATATATATATATATATTGTATATATATATATATATATATATATATATATATATATATATATATATATATCTTCTCACCGTTATAGATTGTCAAATTGATTAAGGTTCTAAACTACCAAGTATTGAATCTGTTAATTTAAGGTAAGGCTGTCACAAACACGCCTATATCTTGCCCTGGTGGTGAGGAAGGCCTTTGAAGGCAACCCGACATCTAAGTACAACTTATAATAATCAACTTGTGTTATATGCTAGTTGTTGTGCCCTCTTTGATATTCATGAGAATGCACATGTTTATTTATATCATTGATTATAAGCTCCTGGAATATGTTATTGCTTTCTGTCATGTATCAAAGTAAATTGGAGAACTCTATGGAAAAACTTAAAACATATTTGGTTAGTGCTACATGAAAGTATATGCAACAATGTAGAATTGCTGATACTACTGCAATGTTGCTGCAGCTCATATCTTAGGACGAATGAGAAATAGAAATTTTCACTAAATCATAGCGATTTTATTAACCTCATCTTTTAGGAATAGTTGTTAGGGCTGGGTATTAGAAATTCGCCTCATGCAGCTTTTAGCATTGTGTTTTATCCTTCACTAAAAAGTTTTATAGCTAACCGTATTCAAACTCGATTTCCGACCCATGCGTCATCCTCAACCGAGCTGCCTCTTGTTTATCATTTCCTCCACATGAAAGCACTTTTTCTTGCACTGCCTTCTGACCTCCCTCCTCCCTTTGGTCGTTAACATCTTGAGAACACGCATCAATCTTCTTCTTCCTTGCACGACATGACCGCCATGGAGATAAGAGTTCCTAGTACTGTAGTGGATACTTGAAAAGGTGGCAAACAACATTATATTAGCATAATGCATAATGCAAGCCAGCATTATATTGGCTGTCGACCACTTCCATGAATGCCATGCTTGGGTATGAAACGATTACCCACTTCAGTTTTCAGAGATCATTTGGAGGAGGCATGTAGTAGTTGCAAAATGTCTGTTTTGTAGTGTGTTTGTCTTGTATGTAGTGATTGGCTCAACCTATGTATGAATATTCTTTCAAGTCAATTGGTCAGTTATGAACTTATGATTATTTCCATATCACTTATGATTTCTAACCCACATCAACATTTCCTATGGAAATGTAGTTCTTATGGAGCCTAATCCCGAGGCTGTAATGGAGGAGACTTCTAACTCAAGCCCAAGTCGGTATCTTAACATCGACCCAGTCACTGAAGTTGCTGAGGTCTCCACCACTGCTGCAGATGATACTCTCGTTGCAAGACATCGAGGCCGAGGAAAAACTAAGAAGCTTGAAGGCCAGTATACTATCTTGGAGGTCTCAGATACTAGGGCTCCTGTTGCACCACATAAGTTAGCAGCAAAATACAGGTCCACATGCGGGTACATCGTAAGGGATAAAGTTCTAATCACCTATTTGGATTGACACAAAGTGCCCTGCGTCTCCAAAGAGGATCTATAGACAGAGCTCAAAAAAATTTGAATTCCCTGAAGAAGCCGAAGAGCTCGTGCGTCGCGAAGCGTTGATGACCATGGATGTGGTTGAATACAAACTATATGAAGAAAAACCAGTTAGCCATCGGAGACTACCCAAAATTAGAGCTATATTGGGATGAGTTTGTGGTGATGAAGCAAGATGAAGCGGCAAAGAAGTCTAGTGAGGACCACATAAAACATCGCAAGGAGGAAAACTCATCCCCACAGACTAGGTACGAGTGGGTACGCCGGTAAAATTCCTCAATGGGAGAGGCAGGAATTAGATGTAGTCCGATTGACTGGCGCAAGTCCATTGACTGGACTAACAGACCGAGTCAAGCATTACATGCTAGTGAGGGCCCTATCATTCAAAAGCAGTGATAATGAAGTAATGTCACAAAGAGTTTAGGAGCTATACGCCGAGTCCAGCCTAGAAAATTTCCACCTAGATAGGGAGAAAGATGAACTAACGACAGGCTTAGGAAACAAAGAGCAACCTGGTCGTACACGAGGAGTTGAGGTCAAGGTTCCCTGGAAGATGGGATTCCCAGAGCACAGAGACTCTTATAGGAGTCGGAAGAGAGCCAAAGAAGAGCGTGTCAAAAAAGAATTGGAAAAGATGAAGGAAAAGGTTCTTCGAGAACTACAAGGCACCATACAAGAACAAGTTTAACAACAAATACAAGAAGCCATGCGCCAGTCGCAAGTCCACAACGTTCTCTCCAGCCCTACGAATCGTCGCAGCAGTTATGCGTCCACGCCATTGGTAGAACTAGAAAACACCCATTATCTTGTGGACGACATACAAGACCCCACACCTTGCCAGCTCAACATGCCTATCATGAACATATTCTTACAAACTTTTACAGGAATATCTTATCCATGCCAAGAAGGGGGTGTTTTGCAAAACTCCCTGATAGCGCCAGGTTATGCAAAGGTTCAGGTGGACACGGTACTGCCACAGTTTGCCGACATTGCGTTGGAAATTCCCTGCAATGATGAAGTTACAACTCTAGAAAGTGTCGTCCACTCTTTCATCCAATGGCGCAAGCGTGACATTGTCTTAGACCATGTAGTACATGCCTCTCCTGCAGTAGAACTTGCACTACCGTCACCAGCACCTGAGCGTGAAATGGAGATAAAGCAAGATGAAGCACCAAAGAACATGGCTAGTGCGAGTACTTCACAGGACAAACTAATTTCAACCCCTGATCCGAAGAAATGGCACATTAGACAAGCTGTATCAACTAGATCAAGCGAAGCCAAAGCAAAATATGATGTTGTGCTAGCAAAGTGTAAGAGCAAGGCGAAGACTGAAGTACAAGATAACCAAGAAAGATTAGTATTTGAGCTAGGGAAGCCGTTAGTCACCCCTTCAAAGTTAAATATCCTATCACTCATGATGCGGCGATTACATGCCTAGTATATGGAGCGATCCAACCAAGAGGTACTCCCAAGCTTATCACTGCCCTTTCTCGAGAGGAACATTTTCACCATGAGGGAGTTGGCTGCTTCATGATAGAATTCGATAACTTGCACAACTTGTTCTATCACAACGCCCTCGATATATCTTTTTTGAGATGTTGGTCACTGTGTCTAATATATAATTCATGTCTAACTTTTTTCTTATCTAGATACGAGATGATCGAACTAAGAAGAACCTAGGGACGGTGGGATTCCTCGACAGGAAAGCGTCGCAGAGGCGAAATCACAAGAGTACCAAAGGAGGTCGAGGAATACTTATATAATACTTTGGTCAAGCTACAAAACAAGGAGTTTATACTTTTATCATATAATTTTAAGTAAGTTTCTCACTAGCTAGTTAAATTACTCATTGAATTTGTTCTTTACTTTGATCATAGGACTAATGACTATGGCATCATACACGTGTATGTAGCTTCTACTAGATTCTCGTAGTAATTACTCCAGAAAAGATCACGATGCTGATCATGGACCCGCTGGATAAAGATAGAAAAAACTACGAAGAGATGATAACTGCAATGCATAATGTGTCCAAAAGATGTAAAAAGAGCTCAAGATACCACCCATACCACAAATCCCTTTCAATCCGTACTAAATTTCCAGTATGCACGCAGGCAATATTCTTATGTCGCATTTCATAGTAAATAACTCCTTCCATGACATTTTAGTTTATTCAATTTTTAAAGTGTCACAAGTAGCCGCAAGGCACAAATTTATGTGGATACTTTGTGTGCCAATACATGCGCGAAATCTTAGGTTCTATAATAATAAACATGACGTAGAGTTTTGTCATGCTTACATCACACATTAATTCACACCACTCAATTTTTATATACTCTGAGATTTATTTTTCCTATTTATAGCACCTCAAGTTGCCTATGGGAGGACTATTTTCTATGGAAATCCAAGCCGTTCAGAGACAGGTCGCCTACTTCATCATGAAGGAAATCATCAACCCAAAAGGTGAGTTTCATGACACAGACAACTACGATCAAGTCATCCATACTCATTTTACACAACTGTGTCTCCAACCAACACCGAAGACCAGTAGGCTTGTAGTTTAGAAAACTAGTTTAGTCTTACATTATTTAAATTTTGTCTCATGACAAAGTATAAATTGATTACCAAGTGTAAATTGATGTTTCATTATGGCTTATCTTATACTACTATGTGTATACATCTGTTACAATGTGTATGCTATTTCAGAGGGCATGGATAGCGCTACCTGAGGCTAGCCCGAAATGCCTACTTTTTATTTTGTTGTTTGGAGTTATCAGTGGCGATTTTTGGTTAAAACCGTCACTGATACTCCTAGTATCAGTGGCAATTCTATCCAAAACCGCCATCGATATGAGTATCTATGGCGGTTCTATCCAAAAACCACCACTGATATGAGTATCTGTGGCGGTTCTATTAAAAAACCGCCACTGATACAAGGATATCTATGGCGGGTTGTGGATAGATACGCCACAGATAACCATATCAGTGGCGGTTTGTGGCTAGAACCGTCACTGATAATGTTATCGATGGCGTTTTTGGCTAGAATCGCAATACCGGTTTTATATATTCAGGACTTGTCGTATTGGAAGGACTTAGAGTTCGACATCAGATCGATGTCATGCATGTAGAAAAGAATGTATGTGACAGCGTGCTTGGTCTTTTACTGAATATTCAGAGAAAAACAAAGGTGTACTGAAGGTATGAAGGGACCTAGAAGTTATGAAAATCAGAGCCGAGCTACATCCTCAAGACACCGGGAAAGGCCGGCTTTACCTTCCCCAGCTCGCTACACTCTATCCAAGAAAGAGAAAATAGACCTCTGCAAGTGCTTGCACGATGTTAAAGTTCCGTCCGGGTACTCCGCAAATATCAAGAAACTGGTATCGATGAAAGATTTGAAGTTAACTGGCATGAAGTCTCATGATTGTCATGTGATGATAACACAAATACTACCTATTGCAATTAGAGGTATTTTAGCTGACAAAGTGTGAGAGGCAATCATGAGGTTGTGTTTCTTCTTTAACTTCGATTTCACGAAGGCCATCGATCCGTTGGACTTTATGAACTACCAGTGATGTGGTCAGGACTCTATGCTGCTAGAGATGTATTTTCCTCCATCATTTTTGATATCATGGTTCATCTCATTATTCACCTTGTGAATGAGATAAATATTTGTGGCCCGTATTCTTCCATCAGATGTACCCATTCGAAAGGTATGTGGGTGTTCTAAAGAAATATGTACGTAATCGATCTCTGCCGAAAGGCTTCATTGTAGAAGGTTATGCAACTAAGGAGGTTATTGAGTTTTGCGTCGATTACATGGACGAGATCGAACCGGTAGGAGTGCTTGTATCTCGCCATGAGGGTAGACTGGATAGGAAAGGTGTAATAGGAAAGAAATCTACAAATTCTTACGATCATGTTTTGTTCGAATAGGCCTATTTCGCAGCAACAGTCAGTTGAGGTGTACCAGTATATAGACATACACAAGGATAAGCTATGGAGGGAAAGCTGTGGACGGTCAGAGGTTTGGATAACAAAAGAGTACAATCATTTGTTCAATTATTGGTTCAGGGAGCACATGTCTGGTGAAGACACGAGTGTTACGTTGAGGTGGTTGGCAAAAGGGCTTTTAGGTACAATCATGACATAGTAAGGGTACGACATAAATGGATATACATTTTACATGAGAGCTTAGGGTAGCAAAAGCACTTACCAAAACAGTGGTGTCCGTATAGATGCCTACGATAACACAGGCAGTAAGAAGAGCAACTACTATGAGTTCATATAGGAGATTTGGGAGCTCGACTAATGCATTTTTAAGATCCTGGTGTTTCGGTGTCGTTGGGTCCAACTCCAAAAGAGTGTCAAGGTGGACAAGTACGACTTCACTACTATGGACGTCGAACAAGTCGGATACAGAGACGAACCATTCGTACTTGTGAAGCAAGTAGCACAAGTCTTCTAGATAATTGACCGGAATAAGAAGCGTCATGTAGTTCTTCAAGGAAAAAAGAATGATCGTTGGAGTTGAGAATGTAAGTAGATGAGAAAAGTACAACTAGTTTGATAAGTTGCCTCCTTTAAGTAGGCGCTGACATTAGGCTCAAGGAAGAAGCCACTCAAGAAGTTACCTATCATCGCGATGATCACAACGAAGGCCAAATTGTAAAAGAAAATAATTAGTTAGGAGTAATGGTAATATATGTCCATTTATATGTGAAAAATAAGATAATGAAGTGAAATGTGATATGACTTCTTTTGACTACGAATGTGATATGTTTGTCCAGCTAAAAATTTTACCATAACTTCCAAAAAAACAGTATGCTATCAGAATTAATAGAAAATAAATATGCATGATTTTGATATAAAAAATTTCAATAATAAACAATTTCACATATTAAACTCTCTCAAAAATTTTGAAAAATTCTTGACTTCATTTTCATCCTCAAATAAAAATAAAAATAGAAGTGAGCAAATAATAATTTTTTAATCCAAAAAATTTTATGGATAATAATAATTATCGTCTAAACCTGGTAAAATTTTTTTAAAATATTTTAATGATATTTGATGGCTAAGTGTGGGGTTGGGTTATCTGTGGCGGTTTTTCTTAAGAACCGCCACAGATAACGCTTATCTGTGGTAGTTTTACCACGGATAAGCGTTATCTGTGGCACTTCTTAAGAAAAAATCGCCATAGATGGGTCAATATCGATGGCGATTTTTCTTAAAACCGCCATTGATAATATTATATGGTGGTTTTCTTAAAACCACCACGAGATCTATCTCTATAAATATTAGCCCTAACTTGACCCTTTGCCTTCTTCTCCATTCTCCTTCAGCCACTCCCATCGTCTTCTTGGCGCCTTTGCGATCCTTGCCTCTCTGATGTCACCCCAGTCACCGCCCCTGTGGCCATGCGGTCACCGCTCCAATTTCTCTGAGCATTGCCACCACTACTCAAAGCCCACAAGTGCCCCCACCACACCGCCTACCGACCGATACCTCCCCTACGGTGAGAACTCTAAGCCCGTTTCTCTAGTTTACTTTATCTTGGGTTGTGCCTTGTCATAGTTAGCAAAACATTTTTGAAATGTGTCCAAGAGGTGAGTACAAGATGCTTTTCATTGATGGAACGATAGTATTATTTCCATTTTTTGGTTGATATTGCTGTCTTGATGGATTTCTTTCCCACTATCTGAAACCCAATGTTGATTGCTTTGTCACTATGGCACATGAATGCATGTTCATTTGCAAATATCTGCAACAAAAGCCCTATGACACAATGAGGGAAGCACGCTTGATTGCCTTCAGAAGTTACACTTGTTATTGGGTCGAGAGAAACAAACTAATGCATGCATGGCGCAAATCCATAATTAGGAAGCAGAGCGCTTGTTATTGGGTTTGCTATGGTACAAAAGAGGCTTCCATTAATTACTTTTTTATAAATATATACTTCAATTTTATAATTTATAGACTCCACCATGCATTAGTTTTACATTGCATTTGTTTAGTGTGCTAGGGCTTGAATACTAATTGAGAAATTGTCAATTTACATAACGTTTTGTCCCAAAGAGCCAAGTTAGGTCAAAGCAGTGTGTATGGTTTTTAGCTTTTACATATATACACCATACTCCATTTTTTTTTGTGATATTCAACTTCTAGTTTGTACATAGGCTGGTATACTCTTAGCTAGCTCTTGCCATACCATACAATGTGCACGACATTGCACCCTTCATCTTGTAATTAGCAAAGTGCAAATAAATACTTTCATACTTCAAGCAGTATATATACTCCATTCTCTAATTAGGACTTAGAAGATGTTTGAAATCCGACAAAGACATGATGACAACTGACTAAGGAAAAACACTAGCAGTGCTTCAGAAAAGCTGATAATTAAATATCACTAGTAATAGCAACATCTTCTTCTGTGATTGCTCTTTGTCGGTGATTTGCAAAAGGGGCCAGTCTTGTGACTTGGGGACCTTGCATGCATATTGCAAAGGGTCCAGTCAATTGGCTTGGGGACTTTGCAAGTGGGATCAATTGTTCTATGAGGATTTGGGTTAAGATAGACTGTTTGTGACAACAAATTAATTTTTCATTTTGCTGCAATACTTGGTTAGATCCTTTTGCTATTGTCTATAACTTGTGAATTCATATATTTGTACCAGTAGCTCCCTGTTAGTTTCAGTATTAGTTCATGCTCCTGTTTGTTTCGGTTGTCCAGTATGAACCTGTTAATCTGGCATGCTCATATATATATATATATATATATATATATATCTTCTCACTGTTATAGATTGTCAAATTGATTAAGGTTCTAAACTACCAAGTATTGAATCTGTTAATTTAAGGTAAGGTTGTCACAAACACGCCTATATCTTGCCCTGGTGCTGAGGAAGGCCTTTGAAGGCAACCCGACATCTAAGTACAACTTATAATAATCAACTTGTGCTATATGCTAGTTGTTGTGCCCTCTTTGATATTCATGAGAATGCACATGTTTATTTATATCATTGATTATAAGCTCCTGGAATATGTTATTGCTTTCTATCATGTATCAAAGTAAATTGGAGAACTCTATGGAAAAACTTAAAACATATTTGGTTAGTGCTACATGAAAGTATATGCAACAATGTAAAATTGCTGATACTACTGCAATGTTGCTGCAGCTCATATCTTAGGACGAATGAGAAATAGAAATTTTCACTAAATCATAGCGATTTTATTAACCTCATGCAGCTTTTAGCATTGTGTTTTATCCTTCACTAAAAAGTTTTATAGCTAACCATATTCAAACTCGATTTCCAACCCATGCGTCATCCTCAGCCGAGTTGCCTCTTGTTTATCGTTTCCTCCACATGAAAGCACTTTTTTTTACCCTGCCTTCTAACCTCCCTCCTCCTTTGCTCGTTAACATCTTGAGAACACGATCAATCTTCTTCTTCCTTGCGACATGACCGCCATGGAGATAAGAGTTCCTAATCTTGTAGTGGATACTTGAAAAGGTGGCAAACAACATTATATTAGCATAATGCATAATGCAAGCCAACATTATATTGGTCATGTCGACCACTTCCATGAATGCCATGCTTGGGTATGAAACGATCACCCACTTCAGCCAGAGATCATTTGGAGGAGGCATGTAGTAGTTGCAAAATGTACATTTTGTAGTGTGTTTGTCTTGTATGTAGTGATTGGCTCAACCTATGTATGAATATTCTTTCAAGTCGATTGGTGGATTATGAACTTATGATTCTTTCCATATCACTTATGATTTCTAACCCACATCAACATTTCCTGTGGAAATGTAGTTCTTATGGAGTCTAATCCAGGGCGTAATGGAGGAGACTTCTAACTCAAGCCCAAGTCGGTATCTTAACATCGACCCGATCCTTTGAAGTTCTTTGAGGTCTCCACCGCTACTGCAGATGATGCTCTCATTGCAAGACATCGAGGCCGAGGAAAAACTAAGAATCTTGAAGGACAGTATACTATCTTGGAGGTCTCAGATGCTAGGGCTCCAGTTGCACCACATAAGTTAGCAGCAAAATACAGGTCCACATGCGGGTACATCGTAAGGGATAAAGTTCTAATCACCTATTTGGATTGACACAAAGTGCCCTGCGTCTCCAAAGAGGATCTATAGACAGAGCTCAAAAAATTTTGAATTCCCCGAAGAAGCCGAAGAGCTCGTGCGTCGCGAAGCGTTGATGACCATGGATGTGGTTGAATACAAACTATATGAAGAAAAACCAGTTAGCCATCGGAGACTACCCAAAATTAGAGCTATATTGGGATGAGTTTGTGGCGATGAAGCAAGATGAAGCGGCAAGAAGTCTAGTGAGGACCACATAAAACATCGCAAGGAGGAAAACTCATCCCCACGAGACTCAGTAATGCAGTGGAGTGCAGCAGTAAAATTCCTCAATGGGAGAGGCAGGGAATTAGATGTAGTCCGATTGGTGGCGCAAGTCCATTGATTGGACTAACAGACGAGTCAAGCATTACATGCTAGTGAGGGCATCTATCACGTCTAGTGGGGCCCTATCATTCAGCAATGATGATGAAGTAATGTCACAAAGAGTTTAGGAGCTATCTGGCGAGTCCGACCTAGAAAATTTCCACCTAGATAGGGAGAAAGATGAACTAACAGCAGCTTAGGAAACAAAGAGCAACCTGGTGGTACCACGAGGAGTTGAAGTCAAGGTTCCACGGAAGATGGGATTCCCGAGCACGAGAGACTCTTATAGGAGTCGAGAAGAGAGCCAAAGAAGAGCGTGTCAAAAAGAATTGGAAAAGATGAAGGAAAAGGTTCTTTGAGAACTACAAGGCACCATACAAGAACAAGTTCAACAACAAATACAAGAAGCCATGTGCGATCGCAAGTCCACAACGTTCTCTCCAAAGCCCTCTACGAATGCGTCAAGGCGATTGTGCGTCCACGCCATTGGTAGAACTAGAAAACACCCATTATCTTGTGGACGACATACAAGACCCCACACCTTGCTAGCTCAACATACCTATCATGAACATATTCTTACAAACTTTTACAGGAATATCTTATCCATGCCAAGAAGGGGGTGTTTTGCAAAACTCCCTGATAGCGTTAGGTTATGCAAAGGTTCAGGTGGACACGGTACTGCCACAGTTTGCCGACATCGTGTTGGAAATTCCCTGCAACGACGAAGTTACAACTCTAGAAAGTGTCGTCCACTCATTCATCCAGTGGCGCAAGCGTGACATTGTCTTAGACCATGTAGTACACGCCTCTCCTGCAGTAGAACTTGCACTACCGTCACCAACACCTGAGCATGAAATGGAGATAAAGCAAGATGAAGCACCAAAGAACATGGCTAGTGCGAGTACTTCACAGGACAAACTAATTCCAACCCTTGATCCGAAGAAATGGCACATTAGACAAGCTGTATCAACTAGATCAAGCGAAGCCAAAGCAAAATATGATGTTGTGCTAGCAAAGTGTAAGAGCAAGGCGAAGACTGAAGTACAAGATAACCAAGAAAGATTAGTATTTGAGCTAGGGAAGCCGTTAGTCACCCTTCAAAGTTAAATATCCTATCACTCATGATCGCGGCGATTACATGCCTAGTATATGGAGCGATCCAACAAGAGGTACTCCCAAGCTTATCAACGCCCTTTCTCGAGAGGAACATTTTCACCATGAGGGAGTTGGCTGCTTCATGATAGAATTCGATAACTTGCACAACTTGTTCTATCACAACGCCCTCGATATATCTTTTTTGAGATGTTGGTCACTGTGTCTAATATATAATTCATGTCTAACTTTTTTCTTATCTAGATACGAGATGATCGAACTAAGAAGAACCTAGGGACCAGTGGGATTCCTCGACCCGGAAACGGTCTGCCAGGCCGAAATCACAAGAGTACCAAAGGAGGTCGAGGAATACGTATATAATACTTTGGTCAAGCTACAAAACAAGGAGTTTATACTTTTATCATATAATTTTAAGTAAGTTTCTCACTAGCTAGTTAAATTACTTGTTGAATTTGTTCTTTACTTTGATCATAGGACTAATGACTATGGCATCATAAACGTGTATGTAGCTTCTACTAGATTCTCGTAGTAATTACTCTAGAAAAGATCACGATGCTGATCATGGACCCGCTGGATAAAGATAGAAAAAACTACGAAGAGATGATAACTGCAATGCATAATGTGTCCAAAAGATGTAAAAAGAGCTCAAGATACCACACATACCACAAATCCCTTTCAATCCGTACTAAATTTCCAGTATGCACGCAGGCAATATTCTTATGTCGCATTTCATAGTAAATAACTCCTTCCATGACATTTTAGTTTATTCAATTTTAAAGTGTCTGGCTAGCCGCAGAAGGCACAAATTTATGTGGATACTTTGTGTGCCAATACATGCATAAAATCTTAGGTTCTATAATAATAAACATGACGTAGAGTTTTGTCATGCTTACAACACACATTGATTCACACCACTCAATTTTTATATACTCTGAGGTTTATTTTTCCTATTTATAGCACCTCAAGTTGCCTACGGGAGGACTGTTTTCTATGGAAATCCAAGCCGTTCAGGGACAGGTCGCCTACTTCATCATGAAGGAAATCATCAACCCAAAAGGTGAGTTTCATGACACAGACAACAACGATCAAGTCATCCATACTCATTTTACACAACTGTGTCTCCAACCAACACCGAAGACCAGTAGGCTTGTAGTTTAGAAAACTAGTTTAGTCTTTCATTATTTAAATTTTGTCTCATGACAAAGTATAAATTGATTACCAAGTGTAAATTGATGTTTCATTATGGCTTATCTTATACTACTATGTGTATACATCTGTTACAATGTGTATGCTATTTCAGAGGGCATGGATAGCGCTGCCTGAGGCTAGCCCGAAATGCCTACTTTTTATTTTGTTGTTTGGAGTTATCAGTGGCGGTTTTTGGCTAAAACCGTCACTGATACTCCTAGTATCAGTGGCAGTTCTATCCAAAAACTGCCACTGATATGAGTATCTGTGGCGGTTCTATCCAAAAACCGCCACTGATATGAGTATCTGTGGCGGTTCTATCCAAAAACCGCCACTGATATGAGTATCTGTGGCGGTTCTATCCAAAAACCGCCACTGATATGAGGATATCTATGGCGGGTTGTGGATAGATACGCCACATATAACCATATCAGTGGCGGTTTGTGGCTAGAACCGTCATTGATAATGTTATCAGTGGCGGTTTTTGGCTAGAACTGCAATGCCGGTTTTTGGCTAGAACTGTCACTGATAATCACAATATCAGTGACGATATTTGGATAAAACCGCCACTGATAATATTATCAGTGGCAGTTCTAGCCATAAACCGCCAGTGGTAATATTATCAGTGATGGTTCAAAAACTGGCACTGATAATCCTCGATTATCAGTGGCATTAAATCTATGGCAGTTCAAAAACCGCCACTAATGGCAGTTATGAACCGCCACAGATAGCCTTTTTCAAGGTAGTGTGATTTGGTTCAAGAAAAATATCATCTATGTGTTTGGCTTCTTGAATGGAACCATCTCGTCCAGAATGATATGATACAAATTTGAAGAATATTCTTTATAAATGCTGAACCATTCCAATCGATGTTTGGGAAATAGACCCTCGCCAAGCTTACTTGTTGATTGAGGGATCAATCAAAGCCCCTTTCCCATGATGGGTTTGCGTCTGAAGAATGCTCTCGAAATAACAGAGAATGAGCACAGGGTTTATACTGGTTCGGGCCTCTCACGATGGAGATAATAACCCTACGTCTAATGGTCATGCTATTGCTTGTGAAACTCTTACAGAATGACGTGTGTGTGCACTTTGTTTACTCGTTGACATCACGCTCCTTTACCGAGCTACCGGAGGGGTCTTTATAGATGATTGAAATAACTGCAACCGAATAATACGTCATTACTGCATTAACCATGGATGTAACCGCATCCTTGATTTTCGCCATGCCCGTCGTGGGCATAATAGTCCCAGATCGTGGCGTGATGGTCTTAAACTACGGCGTGATTATCGCCACGTCGTCATTATGGGTCGAGCATGATCTTTTGATCATGCTCGGGATTTCCCCTCAGCTTTGACCGACCGCTGCGCACTTCCGAGCAAGCATGCTCGGGGGTTTATGTCACATGCTCGGGGACAAGCTTTGGCATGGTTGGGGAGGACCCACTAACCAGGCTATCTGAGGGTATTCCTTGGGGACATCATCCAAGGGCATGCATGGTCGGCCTAAACCGGCTGCCGGGGTATAATAGTCCTTATGGAAACTATCCAATCCCCAACAGCTAGCCCCGAGGCTCAAGTGGAAAACTACTTGGCAGGGCCTTCCCCTTGAGCCTATAGACCCAAAGGAGGGATTGGAATCTTGCAGTGAAGCACTACTACAGCATCCGAGCAATGTCCGCTTGCGGACGACCGTGATCGACGAGAGCCGAGCTGTCACCTCGTCCTGCAACTAAGAGATACTCGGGCAAGAGAGCATTAAAGGTCGTAGCGATTCCTTCCTCGTGAAGGCTTGCGGGAGCAGTTTGGATAGTTCTTTGGGAACCGCGTCTTTATTGGACAGTTTGAAGATTTGCCTGCCATGATTACGATTTATTTATGAACAAAGAGAAAAGATTTTTGGGCTCCGAACGGTCGTGTCTGTTTGACATGTCCACCCGTATATATACAGGCAGGAACAGTGACGAGAAGCTCTTCATCCGCATCTCGCAATCAAGCCTTCAGAATCTCCTAAGTCCTAAACCTTCCCACTCTTGCACTTTCTTCCTCGATCCATCCCATGGCGAAATTCAGAGCGAGCAAAATCAGCAAAGAGGCTACAAATGCTCAAGGATATTGGCTACCTTGAAGCGGGCTCTTAGCGAGTTCCTAACGGTGAAGGAGCTCTGGTGGCGCGCAATGACGAGATCGTCTCCTACGACCTCTACACCATCAACGGGCTGAGGATGCCCGAGAGTGAATTCCTCGAATCCATGCTCGCACAATGTGAGTGTGAGATTTCTAATCTTAACCCCAATTCCATCCTTGTTCTGGCCATCTTTTCGCATCTTTGCGAGGGATACGTGGGCACCATGCCCACGGCGAGCCTTTTCTTTCATTTCTATTCCTTGTTCTGCACCGGTGGGACTTCTTCTGCCGGTTGCATCTACTTCCTCCTCCGGTCCAACCGACCATATGATTACCCAGTCTTCACGCTGAAGGACTCGATGTCGGGCTGGGCCAATTTCTGGTTCTACCTGAAGAAGGCAGAGGGAAGCTCTCTTCGCTACACCGGAGCAACGACTCCAGACGTCGAGACTCCGCGCCCGTGCAAGCCGAGGAGCGGACACTGATGACGATTAGTGAGCTCACCAATATGGGGCTCACTGGTCGGGACATTGCCCGGGACTACCTTAGGAACTGGGTTTCTCTGCTGAAGAAGAGGAAACATCCCTTCTTTGAAATCTTCGGGTGGCAAGACTTCACCCGAGATACTGACTCTGGTAAGCTTCTGGAACCGCATAGTTAATTTCTATTCTTCATGCACAACTTTACTCGTGCCAACATTTGTGCTTGGTCAAATGCAGCACCGAGCACGGCCTGGGTGGAGAAGTGAGTTGCCGAGATGTTCGGCACACCAAAGGGCAAGGAGCTTGAGCACGGGTGTCAAGTTCCAAAGAACGTGCTTGAGCGAGGTGACGCGGTAAGTATCGTCGCGATACATGCTCGAGGAAAGACATCTCGAGCATCTCTGATGTTTTTATTGCTTTTAACAAGAAAAGGTTGCCCTTGAAGCCACGGTGGCCGAGCTCAAGCCATTGTCGCGCGACCAAGGGGGAGCCATCCCCGCCGCCAAGACTAGGAAAGCGAGGGGCAAGCGATAAGCGCTATCACCACCGTCATCTACCTGTCTCCTAAAGAGACGGGCGACTTCGAACAAGAGCCCTCCTCGGCGACATTTGGAGTACACCGACAAAATGGAGGTAAGAGATTTGAAGAAATGGCTAAAAGATTATACCGATCAACACCCAGATTTGATGGCTTGCTTGCACCAGCTCGTGGAGCAAGTGAGATGAGCTAAGGCGGCGAAGGACTCCGAGCGCAAGGAACTGGAGGGGAAGATCGCCAACCTCTAGGCTAGATTAGCACGGGCAACTTCGGGTTCTTCAGCAAGAGAGCCCGAGGAAGAGGACAAAGATCTGGCGCCCTTCATTATGAAGCGCCGGATGTCGCCGAGCGCACCGCCAAGGCGCTGGGAAAACTTTGGAAGCGGTCGACATGGACGAGGTCGACCCTTCGATGGCGAGGGCCAGCAGCGCTGCTGCGGAGAGGTCCGAGCTTGTAGTCGCAGGACAAGACTTTCACGAACATAATCCCCGTGGCAGAGACTGAGACCGCCGAGGATGATGGCGAGGAGTTCAACAAAGGTAATCCCTCTTCTCCATTTCTCCCTTTACTTTTTTTTTGCTTTCCTTCGTTCGTCCGAGCTAACCTCACTCTATTGACGTGGATGTGATAGCTCATAGGGGCATTTTGGATTTTGGGGCAATGGCTGATGAAATCCTCGACCATGTAGTGGAGAAGAGCTTGCCCTTGTCGCCGACATTGTGATGGTGGAAAACATCGGCTGCGAGGCCTACCATGACCAACCAACCTTGGAGCTTCAGGACCTAGAGGGACCAACCCTCCAGGAAGGCCAACTTCCCCGGGAGGAGTATGTAGCACCCCCGAGCACATCAGATGCTCGGGATCAAGAAGAAGACCCCGCGCCACCGATCAAAGCGCCTGCTCGGGAAGAAGGTGCGAAGCCCCCGAGCGAAATGTTTGCTCGAGAAGAAGACGCGAAGCCCCCGAGCGAAAAGCTTGCTCAGGGAGAAGACCGGGAGCTCCTGAGCGAAGTGCACGCTCGGGAGGAGGATGGAAAGCCCTCGAGCGAAGGGCATGCTCGGGAGGAGGATGAACACTCCCATCCAAAGTCTGTCGCGGGAGATCTCGCGGACCTTCGGTCGGAGGATGTCACCAGGCCTTCTAGGAAAACCTGAATGATCGCCTCCGCTGGGTAAGCATACTTGATTTATAAAGTTTTTCTCCTTGGTAACGACCAAGAACTAAGATCTTTTGGCTTGCAGGTGATTCGGGCGACCATAGTAGACTTTGAAGCGGCGACCGTTCCTCCTGAGGTCATGGCCAAGCAAAGTGCCGAGCAAGACGCTAAGATAGCGGAACTCGAGCAAGCGCTGGCCACCCTTAAAGCTTCGAATGAGGAATGGCGATGCCAGTATGAAGAACACACTGCGGACTGGAAAGAGCAAGTCTCCCAGAGCCAAGGCGGAGCTTGAGCAAGAGCGAAAACGCTCCGCGGCGTTGGAAGAAAAGCTGAACCGGAGCAAGGAGGAGGAGAAACGACTCCGCCAAGAAGCTTGCGAGGGACGCAATGCTCGACGGTGGCTGCTCGAGCTTGAAGCCCAACTTGACGAGGTGAGGGAAGAAATCTTAGCCCTACAAGAGGCGAAGCTCGGCGGAAACCCTCCTTTGTAAAATACTCCATGTAATCTTCTTGATATTTAAATGAATAAAGGAATGATATTTGGAAATTGCCCCGCGTCTTTTCGCGACTTGTCTTCCAATGAATGCCTGCACAAACAGACAAAACAAAGTGAGCAGAGCAAAAAAGATAGCGTACAAAGATAATAAGAAACGAAACACAAGCGCACGATTTTTAGGAAAACACGGTAGTTCATCCCTACTAAGCCCTCACTATAAATGAAGTTCGTGTACTTAAGTTGCGAGCACTATCTCGATTCACAGGAGAGTTAGAAAAAATCACGCACACTTTTTCCTTAACGATCCAACACCATATCCCCGGGTTGCGAGCATGGGTTAGGTCGGGAGAAAGAAATGCACGCACGGCCTTAACTTCCCGAGCGTCTCGATTCCTTGCCCCTAAATTGCGAGCATAGTCTTGACGAGGAAGAACGCGCGGTTGCTCGACAAAGCGCACAACGACCTAACACGCGTAGATCGAACTAAAACTCTGGACCATCTGAGAGGGTGTCTGTATGCGATTGTAATCTTGCAGCGAAGAACTACTGCGGACAATAATCGGCTTATGTAGATTGAAGCCTCTGATGGCGAACTTAGTAATCCAGCATTGGTCGTGGCACTTTGAGCGTTCACGTGCACGCTAGCCAAACCTTACGATAATACGATTGAAGCGAATGTTCTTGCCCGCACGCGCTCATCCCATCATCAAGACCGTGAGGAGGAGAGTGTGCCCTTGTGCAAAACTGAGTCGGCTTACCAACAGGTAGGGACTTCAAAGACATTCACAAAATCTTGAAAAAATGAAAATCACGGGGGCGAAAGAACCGAATTTTTATAAAAAAAAGATCGCTAATTTTGCGCACAGCATGCAATAACGAAAATTAGATAAAGAACTTATGCAACTGATCAATGTTCCAAGTGCTGGCGAGCTCTCGACCATCCTCCATCGCTAGGGGAATAGCTCCTGGGCGCGCTACTGAGATGACTTTATATGGACCTTCCCATCTAGGGGACAACTTGTTAGCTTTTGAAAAATCTTGGACTCAACGCAAGACCAGGTTGCCAACTTGCAAGGTCCTTTGTCGAACTGATTTGGCCACGTGCCTACGAAGAGCCTGTAGGTAAACCGCGGATCGCAGCAAAACCCATTCACGTGTTGCCTCGGTGAGGTCTAGGTCTAGGAGACGCTCAAGCTCCTGGTCGATGCTATCAACCAAGTACACTCTTGGAGAATCCAGCACGATTTCGGCAGGCAATATGGCCTCTGCACCATAGATGAGCTGGAAAGGGGTTTCACCCGTAGCTCGGCTTGTCGTAGTGCGATCTGACCAAAGGACGGAAGAAAGCTCGTCCACCCACACTTGACCATGCTTATTGAGGTTTTTGAAAACCCTCTTTTTGATTCCTTGGATTATTTGTCCATTTGCTCACTCGGCTGCTCCATTGCTCTGCGGATGTGCTACAGAGGCGAAATAGACCTTCGTCCCGATATCTTTGCAACAGGCCTAGAACAGCTCACTAGTGAACTAAGTGCCATTATCCGTGATGAGGGGGTTGGAAATGCCAAAACGCGTCACCACGCTGTTGAAAAAACTTCCTGGCTGCTTGAGACAAAATGGTCAACACGGGTTCGGTTTGATCCACTTAGTTAAAGTGTCAATGCCATGAGCAAGTATTTGCAGCCCTTCTAACCTCGGGGGAAAGGTCCGAGTATATCGACTCCTCAGGTCGAGAACAGTCATGATAAAAGAATAGTTAGAAGCACATATCGCTGGCTGATGGACCTTGCGAGCATGAAACTGGCATGCCTTGCAAGTAGTCACGATCGAGCGAGCATCGTCTAAGACTGTTGGCCAATAGTAACCCAATCAGAAGGCCTTGCTCACAAGTGTTCTGAAAGACGAGTGAGCCCCGCACATTCCTTCATGGATTTCTCTAAGAAAGTATTTGCCCTCTTCTTGCGATATGCACTTGGAGAGGACTCCTAGTGCTCCTTTGCGGTATAAGGCACCTTCGATCAACTTGTAGGGAGAAGATTGCCTTATAAGCCGGGAACGCTCGGCTTTTTCCTCGGGTGGTGTCCCATGTGCAAGATATTGGATGAATGGCGTCATCCAATTCACACCATGCTCGAGAAGAGAGACATTACCGCACGCCTCTGGTGCCCCCTACAGAGGGAATGGAGGGCTTGTATAAGTGCACGACGAGCACTCCTATCGAAGCAAAATCTTGAGAGGAACTAAGCTTTGAAAGATGATCGGCCAAGAAATTGTCCTTCTTGAGGACAAAGAGTACCTCGAAACTCTTGAAGTACTTCTCCATCTTCCTCACTTCAATCAAGTAAAGCGTCATTGAGTTATCGGAACACTGGTACTCCTTATTAACCTGATTGATGACCAACTGGAAATCCCCTTTCACAGTTAGTCGCTGGACCTTGAGTGCTTTGCATGCTCATAGTCCTGCCAAGAGGCCTTCATACTCTGCCGCGTTATTGGTCGCAGCAAAGTACAATTGAATGACGTACTGGAGTTGCTCTCTTTGGGGGGGAAACTAGAACAACCCCAGCCCCCGAGCGTTCATAGGCACGAGATCCATCAAAGTATATGGCCCAACGACCTTCTCCAGATCTGTCAATCTCGACTGCGGGTAGTGCTGGATTCGTCCACTCCGCTACAAAGTCTGCCAAGATCTGAGACTTGATCGCCGTAAGAGCCAAGAACTGAATTTCAAACTCGGTGAGCTCCATAGCCCATTTTGCTATTCGGCCACCGGCGTCTTGATTTCTTAGGATCTCCCTAAGTGGAAAGTGATTTTGTGGGCTTGAAAATAGTGTCATAGCTTTCTGGAGGCCATGAACAGCGAGTACAAGAGCTTCTAGACCTCAAGGTAACGCTCCTTCGGTCCATACAAGACTTCACTGACGTAGTAGATTGGTTGCTGCACCCTATCCCTTTCCACTATTAGGACTGCGCTTACGGCCTACGAGGTTGCCGCCAAATATAGCAGCAAGGTTTCTGCCAACCTTGGTGTGGTTAGGATAGGTGGTCTGGACAGGTACTGCTTTAGCTCTTCAAAAAAGAGGTTTGCTTCTTTTGTCCATGTGAAACCATCATGCTTACAGGGCGCCTTGAAGAAAGGTAGCACACGCTCACCTCCGGGAAATGAAGTGACTTAGAGCCGCCATACGTCCGGTCAAGGTTTGGACCTCCTTTACATAGCTAGGTTGTCACATTCTTTCAATGGCTTCAATCTTTTCCGGGTTCGCCCCGATACCTTGTGGGCCGACCATGTAGCCAAGCACCTTACCCGCCTTTTTTACAACCAAGACACACTTTTCTAGATTAAGCTTTATTCAATGCCTATTGAGGTTACAAAATGTTTCCTCAAGGTCGGATACATGATTTGAGGCGAGCTTACTTTTGACCACTATGTCGTCCACATAGACCTCTAGGTTTCAACCTATCTGATCTGGGAAAGTCTTTTGCATGAGACGCTGGAAGGTCACCTTAGCGTTCCTAAGACCGAAAGACATTGTCGTATAGCAGAACGTGCCAAACGGGGTAATGAAGGAAGTTTTCTCTTCATCTTCCGGTGATATGCTGATCTGGTGGTAGCCCGAGTAAGCGTCCAAGAAGCTCATCACCTGGGACTCCCCTGTTGCGTTGACCAACCGGTCTATGCGGGCGCAGCGGAAAATTATCCGTGGGACAGGCGGCGCTCAAGCCCTTGTGGTCGACACACATGCGCCATTTGCCCTCCTTTTTCTTGACGATGACCGGATTCGCTAGCCATTCCGAATGCTTGACTTCTCGGACGAAGCCGGCCTTGAGGAGCTTGTCGAGTTCATCCCGGATGATTGCTTGTTTTTCTGGGGAAAAGCATCTGAGCTTCTGCCACACAGGTTTCTTGTCAGGCCAAATTGTTAACCTGTATTCAATTACTTCCCTTGGGACTCCGGGCATGTTGGATGGTTCCCAAGCGAACACATCCGCATTCTTCCAAAGGAAAGTAATGAGCTCGAGTTCCTATTTAGGATCTAAGGAAGATCCTAAATGTACGACCTTGGTCGGGTCTGCGTTGCTCAGCGGAACCGCTTTGGTTTCTCCTCCTGGATGGAGGGCAACTTTCGGCCAGGAATTCTTCGACTCTTGGTCGAGGCCACACTAAGGCAATTGCCCCACCATGTCGAGTGACTTCTCGTCGCAATTCAGGGCCGCCTTTTGACCCCCCCCCTTACGGTGATTAAACCGCTTGGACCGGGAACCTTCAAGCATTGATAAGCATTATGCGTAGTGGCCATAAACTTACCGAGAGCCAGCCTGCCGAGGATGGTATTGTAGTCTAACTCAAAATCAACCACCTCAAAGGTGATCATCTCCGTTCGGAAGTTGCTCGGACTCGAATGTGATGGGCAAAATGAACTGGCCAAGGGGCTTGGCCGAGGTGCCCGGGACGATCCCGTAAAAGGGGACTACTATGCTCTTGATCATGGATCGAGGAATTTGCATCTCGTCCAGGACTTTGGAGGATATGAGGTCCAAAGAACTTCCGCCATCAATGAGGACTCGTCCCACCGTAGTATTGCTGATGGTTAGGTTTACGACGAAAGGAAGCCTCTGAGGCTTAGCCAATCCAAGGGGATAATCATCCTTGGAGAAAGTGATGGGCAACTCGAACCACTTGAGCTACTGCACGGGAGGCTTGCCTTGAGCAACATGGTACCTCCTGTGCCACCTCCTTCAGATCCTTCCAGGATTTATAGGCCGAGCAGCCCCCGAATATAGGTGTCTCCCCACGACGCTGTCTCGTGGTCGGGCTCAAAATAATTGAGAATGTTTAGAATATCGTAGAGTCCGTCACACTCCTCATCATCTATGAGGGAATCACTCCGAGAGCGAAGGAACCGCTCTCGCGCTGCAGCAGCCGGGAAAGGACTCTTGGGTTCAGTGTGACCTTCTGGGTCAACTATACCAGCTACGCCTTCATCAGCATAGTACATGTCGTCATCCTCGACGTCATTGAAGGCAAAAGATCTTGAGTATCTTGAGAATTCGGTATCTTCAGGGATTCTTCATGAAAGGATTCACCGGTTGATCCCCATAGACGGCGCCAGCTATCGATGTTTCGGAAACAGGTCCTCGCCAAGCTTACTTGTTAATTGAGGGATCAAACAAAGCCCCTTTCCTGTGAAGAGCTTGCGTCTGAAGAATGCTCTCGAAATAACAGAGAATGAGCATAGGGTTTATACTGGTTCGGGCCTTTCACGATGGAGATAATAACTCTACGTCCAGTGGTCTTGCTATTGCTTGTGAAACTCTTACAGAATGACATTTGTGTGCGCTTTGTTTACTCGTTGAAATCATGCCCCTTTACTGACTATCAGCGTACTCTGCTTATTTGAGGTACCCTCGCCCGCAAAAGCGGTCAACAAAGCGGTCAACGTGGCGGCCCCGCAGGCGTCCGGTGGCGCGTGTGGCGCGCCGCTGCTGGGCGGCAGTCGGTCCCGTGGCGCCCGGCGGCGGTGGGCGAAAGCACGCCGCCGCCAATGTGGGTCCGCGTGGCGCCCGGCGGCGAGTAGGCAAACACGCCTACCCGCCAATGATCGGTCCACGTGTATGACGGCAGCGGTGGCGGCACGCCGCCCGCCCGTGATCCGTCCCATATGCGCCCGTCGGCGGTGGCGGCACGCCACTACCGCCCGGCGGATCGGTCCACGTGGCGCCGGCGGCGAGTGGCGGCACGCCGCTACGCCCGGCGGTCGTCCCACATAGCGCTGCAGCGGCAGAGTGGGTGAACACGCCTGCGCGCCCGTGATCGGTCCATGTGGCGCCCGGCGGCGAGTGGCGAAACACGCCTTGCCCGCCCGTGGTCGATCCACGTGGCGCCCGGCGGCGGTGGCGAAACCACGCTGCCCGCCCGTGGTCGATCCCGTGGCGTCCGGGCGACGGTGGGTGGGGCACCTGCTTTCGCCCGTCGCCAAGACAAAAAGGTGGTGCGAGTGGCTTCTCTCAAGTCTCCTTCCCCTATCGTACCGTTCCAGGCGGCAGGCCTGCGGTGTCAGATCTATCAACTATGAGGATTTCTACTACAAGCCCATTCCTCGGCGCCTCTTACCAACCCGTCAAAAAGTCGCATCCCGGGCGGACGGTGAAGCCATCGTCGGCATTTAATGAAATTTGGAGGAGCAGGGACAACCTGAAGGAGTAATAAATGGATAAGGATCGGCATGATGACCTCCCTTTTACCTACTCCATTAGCCCGGCCTATATAAGGGCCTTACGGTGCATGGGAAAGGGGGAGGCAGATTCGAGCAAGCAAGAGTTCCATGATGAGAGCCTAGGGAAGAACTTGTAACCCCAAGACTCTGTACTGCACTAGTTCAAAAACATTCTATAAACAATCTAGCAGGAAGTAAGGCTATTACCCAAGGCAAAGGGGGCCTGAACCTGGGTAAAATCTGTGTGTCATCCCTAGTTCATAGACGTCGGAATCCTTCGCGTGGGGGTCTCTAGGGTTTTCACCCTCTAGGGTTAGCCAGCCGCGAAGACGCCCTCCTCCCGAACCAAACCCGGTCTGTAGACTCGAGGCTGTCGAGCGGAATCTGTGCCGGCATGAGGCGCGCCGAGTGGGGGCTAGTGGTTGATTTTTCGGCTAACTCCGGCGGACCGGTGTTTGTAATTTGGAAGTAGGCCGTGCATCGAAGATGGTGATTCTCGGCACCGGGATGTGGCGGGGCGGCGGCGCCCAAGGCGCTTCCGTGATCACGCCCGATCGAGGATCGTCTCACCCGCCCGCAGTGGCGCCATTGCTCCTTTGGAGGCGGTGGAGCAACCCGTGCGTCGCTGGCAGCTGGCCATGGGCGCGCCACTCCGCCGAGAACTTGCCGCGAGCTCGTGCCCTACGGACCACCCTCCGGTGGAGTTCGCGAGACTCCGGCCACCGTGGCTGCGAACATCATTGGTCTCGTGGATCTTGCCCAACCAGGTGGGGCTCTGACCCGGTCAGGTACCGTTGGTACCTTATCGCCTAAGCGCATGACGAGTGCACTCGGGCATCCAGCCGCCCTAACAAGAAAGGCTACGGCAGGCGGGCGGGGGTCGAAGGAAGAATGCCTTGTGATCTTGGTCCGGTTCCACAAGGGACCGTGGGGACCTCCGCTCTCATTTGGATGAGGCGCCCGTGAGCGATGGCGACCTCCGCGGTCACTGGCCGCGCCACCGGACTAAGGCGCTACCATGATGGCAGGTAACATCGGCGGTGAAGTCCCCCATGGCTCTCACTCTCGGACCAAGGAGGAGATTCACTCCTCCGACTCTATAAAGGGCGGGCCTCGCACTCCCGAGAGCAGTCTCCGGACCGGGCCCCGATGGTGGTGAGCTCCCTCTCGGCGTCGGGTGCAGGACTTCTCCGTGCTTTGCGCCGCGTGGCGTGGGACGGAGTTCCGCCCGTGCCATAGAAAAATATGGCGGCACCACCAACCCGGAGGAGTTCCTCCAAATCTATCTGACGATGGTGCGGGCAGGTGGGCGGATCTGAAAAGGTCATAGCCAACTACCTCCCAACAGCCTTGGCGGGCTCTGCGCGCTCTGGTATTAAATCTCCGAGGATCGGTGCACTCGTGGGGGTATGCGACCTCTTAAATGCGCCAACTTTGAGGGCTCCTTCTGCGAGCCCGGCATGGAGGATGACCTCCACGCTCTGGAGCAAGAGAAGGGAAGTAAACCGCGACTTCATTGGCGGTTTTGCCCTTTGCGCAATACAATCCCCATCTCCGGAGCAATCGGTCGTCGCCGCCTTGAGAAGAGGTGTCTGCGATCGCAAGATGAAGGAAGATGGCCACCCGTACCATCGGCTCCACCTTGAGCTTTTCTCCCTCGCACATAAGTGTCTTGCGCGGACATGAGCGAGAGGGCGGCCTTTGGCCCCTTTAAAGGGTGGCAAAGGCAAGGGCAAGCGGGACCTCGAAGGGTTCGGCCGTGCGGCAGTAAGAAGCGCTGAAGCGAGGCGCGAAAGACCGAGTGCGGTCTTGGCCGCGGCGTGGCGATGAAAAGGACCTCGCGCCCGTAAACATAATCGCCGCGGCCGCTCGATGACCGCCGTGATCGGCGTGGCGACCGTCGTGACCGGCGTAACGATCGCGCGATGACCGCGCCGCGATCGTGGGAGCGACCGCCCGCGACCAAAAGGAGGCGAGCCCTCGCCAATACATCGAACCAATACCCATGACCTGGGCGGTTTGTCGGTCGTGGACAAAATGGTGGAGAAGCGGCTCAAGGAGCGCCGCCCCGACGGCGATCAAGATGAAGATCCTGCTCCGCTGGCCTTCCAGCAGGCTGATCACGCGGTGGCCTACATCCATGGTGGTTTGTCCACCTTCCTCAACGCCGCTTATAACGCGGTGAAGAGGAAGTCGCCACCGCATCGAGCTCGGGGCGGGTCGGATCTGAAGTGGTCTGAGCAGGCGCTCACCTTGATCGAGCCGACCACCTAAAGGCGCCACCGGCTGGGGCATCTCCGGTCGTGGTGTCGCCCACCATTGAACGTCTTGGCTAGAGCGCGTCTTTGGTGGACGGAGGAGCTCCATCAACCTCCTGTCCTCTTCGGCATTTCTGGCGCTCCAAATCCCGCGGCAGGATCTGCGCCCAGCTCTACCCATCTTTGGGGTGGCACCGTAGTGTGGCTTAATGCCCATAGGTCAGGTGTGCCTCCCCGTCACCTTCGGGGACGAAGACAACTATCGCACCGAGATGGTGGATTTCGAGGTCGCGGACTTCGATCTCCCCTACAATGCCTTGCTCGGCCGGCCAGCGTTGGCCAAGTTCATGGCGGCAACCCACTATGCTTACATGGTGGTGAAGATGCCGGGGCAGCGTGGCCCCCTGCGATCCGGTGGATAAGGCCGAGGCCTTGCGTTGCCACAAGTATCTTGTTGGACATGTCCGGTGCCACTGCGTCGGGCGCCCCACACCCCTTCCTCGGGGAGCCCTCGGCGGACCAGCGCCTCGGTGGTCACGAGGGCTTTGGCGAGATTCGCGCATTAGCCGGCGTTGGGCATTGGCGTCTCTAAGTCAAGGAGACTCCTGCTGGTCATCAATCAAGCGGAAGGAGTTCGGTGCTCGACCCACCATGGCGGCGTGCTTGGCGGAAGTCCGAAGATGGGCGTCACTTTGAAGGTTTGGGGTATATCCATGTCCCTCGGCGCGACAATCACCTTGCGGACGGGCTTTCGCGACTTGCGTCCTCAAGGGCTTCTGTTCGGTCAGTCTTGAAGAAAGGCTATCGCGGCCGTCCATTCGACCCGATTTAGGTGGGGGCGATGATGTCATTGTCGCGACCCCAGTTTAAGCGGGGGCGGCGGCAAGGCCGTTGCGACCTCCGGCTCGAGTGGGGAAAGCGGCCTTGCCATAGCCCCTAGCTCGGGGAAGCGGCGTGCCGCCTCGGCCCCGGTCCGGGAGGAAAGGCAGCCAGTCTTGCCAAAGGCGACACCGAGCGCTTGCCCGTGAGTACCGGAGCAAGCATCGAGTGGTGCGCCGCAGCTTGGCGGGAAGATCGGTGGATGGATCCTATCCTAGCCTTCTGCGTGACCAAGTGATCCCGGCGATGATGCCTCGGTGAGAAGATTGCACGCAAGGCCAAGTGCTATACTCGGTAGGTGGGGACCTATATCGCCCGAGCGAAAGCGGAGTTCTCTTGAAGTGCATCACTGGGAAGAGGGAGCAACCTGCTCTCGATATCCGCGGGCGTGTGCGGGAGCCATATGTCGGCGAGCGCCGCTCGTCGGTAAGCGTTTCACCAAAATTTTATTGGCCTCGCCCTCCGGGATGCTAGCGGTGGTGAGGACATCGGCTTGTCGGTTCTTCGCCGAGCAAATCCACCGACCAGCCCGAGCTCGCAAACCATCGCTCTCACGGCGTTTGTAGTGCGAAATTTGGATATCTGAGCCCATTCCGTGAAGCCACGGGGCTTCACCCACCTCTTAAATCGCCATCGACAAGTTCACGAAGTGGGTTGAGGCGAGGTGGTGCAGCGCCATCACGGCGCTGCCGCCGTCAAGTTTATCGCGGGATCTTCACCGCTTTGGAGTCGCCAACCGCATCATCACCGACAAGGACTCAATTCACCGGTATGACTTTCACGGACTTCTGCGATGAAATGGGTACCAAGGTATGTTTTGCTTGGTGGCCCATCCCATGAGCAATGGGCAAGCGGAGCGATGTATTTGGCCGGTCTTTGAAGGGCCTCAAGGCGAGGGCATTTGATCGACTTCACAAGCGGGGTGCTTGTGATGGGCGGAAGAGCTCTGGCGGTCTTGTGGTCGCTCCGTACCACACCCAGCCAGACCCGCAGGCGAGACGCCTTTCTTCACAGTATCTGGGCGGAGGCTGTTCTCCCCTCACGGTGTCGCTTCGATTCCCCGCGTCTCGGCGTTCAGCGAAGAAGACCAAGAAGATCTCAATGAGAAGGCGTCAACCTTTTGGAGGAGGTGCGGGATCGCTGTTGCTCTCTCGCGCCACTGCTACCGGCAAAGCCTCGAGCGATACCATGCCACCAGGTCTCTGAGAATTTCTTGGCGATGGCGACCTGGTCTTCTTGCGAAATTGACGACATCTTGGGTTACTGTTCTCTCCCGATGGGAGGGCCCCTTTAAGGTGGTTTCGGTATCTCGGCCCGGGGCGGTCCGGTTGGCCTCTGAGGATGGCGAAGAACTGACAAATTCCTATAACATAGAGTTATTGCAGAAGTTCTATCCTTGAAGGAGTTGTAAGTACCCAGCAGCTCGCCCTGGTCAGCCATGAGGTAAGCCTCTCCCTTGGCTGGTCGGCGGACCACAGTGGTTAATAAAGTTGTTGCCTAGAAGGCTTTTACTTTACCATTGTTGTCCCTTTACGTGCCCTTAGCGGCAAGTTTTTGCATGAATGTATTTGGTTCCGTATGTTTGCTAATTCCTTGGTGATCTATAGAGTCACGGTGCACCGTGTCCGACAGGGCAGGCGACAGGCGGGCTAGATCTGTGCTCAAGCAGCGGCTCGCGCCTCGGGTTGGCTCCTGAAGCACCGCTGGTTGTCACCGCGAGCATCGTTAGTCTAGTACCCCTCCTGGAAGCCCGCGGCCTTGACACACAATACCGTGGTTCGATCTCCGAAAAAAATCGCAAGGACTTAGGAATCAAAAAAGCGGACCGGGGCTCACTTCATGCGAGGGCCTATATCATTTGATTCTACCTTGCATATGCACTGCGCAAAGCCTACTCATTCTGTTGGTAGCTATGTGCGCGCACAGGCCAAGACATAGAGGCGCCGGCTCATTGCATGGAGTCCCCAAGCCTTCCCGTGGTCGCCCAAGTGCTCGGGGGCTGGTCGCCCCAAGCCTCTTCGTGGTCGCCCCGAGCCTCTTCGTGGTCGCCCAAGTGCTTGGGGGCCGCTCGCCCCAAGTCCCTCCATGGTTGCCCAGATGCTTGGGGGCTGGTCGCCCAATGGTATATAAAGCAAAATAAGTGCTTCGTGCCGCATTTTTGACCATTTCCTTATGTGCATGCGCTAAGATGGGTCAAGTTACGTGTGATTGTCACGAGTGTTAAAAATCAACGGCCCCTCATGATAAATGGAAGTATGCTAAAGCGTTAACGTCGGTCGCTACCAAACAGCAAGGCATAAGGCGCTGATACTCAAACACGGCTCGTCACGCCTCGGGTTGGCTCACTGAAGCACGGTTGTCACCGTCGAGTACCGCTGGTCTAAAACACTTCGGAAACTTCGCCACCGCCGCTTCTGTTGTGGCACGTTTCGAGCAATCATCAAGGTCCAAGTTCCAGGAGAGTTTGAACCAATTGACAATCCCGCGCAAAAACCAGACGCTAAGACCAAGTTACGTCTTGCGTCTCCTGTCGGACTCAAGGTCGTTTTTTGCCTAAGTCTCGTATGACTTGTGTGATCCATACTTGTGTTTGCAGCAACCGCACATAATCGCTGGCGGAACTCAGGAATGCTGCCCTAACCTAAGCGCTCCTCAGGCGTTCCAGCCAAATTAAAAGGCTGGCCGCCTAACAGTTTAGTCTAGCGAACTCGATCATACAAAACGAACAAGCATACAGATGGTATTAACCCAGAAATATCTGTTCTACTAAATGCTGCCTAAGTGTTCATACATGCAGACGGATCAACAAAAGGAAGCAAAACAAAAGGAACAAAGAGGCTGCCCAGCCCTTCACTCTTCGTCGCCGACGTCGATGTCGTCGCCCTCGTCGCCTTCCACGGCCAGCGGGGTGGAGACATCCATGGCCGGCTGCTCCATTTCCAGCATCCCGGCCATGTGTTCATGGTCGCGCAGACCAGCGCCTCACTTGATCGTGTCTCCTCGATGCCGCCGTCCACCACCGCCATGGGATCGGCGGCGTCGCGGTAGCCAGCGAGCCAGCATGTAGGTCGCGGTCATGATCGCGACCTCTCGTCCTTCTCTGGCGGAGCGGGCGGCCAGGGCTTCAGGCAGTCCCCGGAGTGCTTCCGCGGCCTGGTTGGTCGCGTGGGCAAAAGCTGCGGCGGAGTCCTCGCAAGCGCGTTGATGCCACCCACAAGGGCTTCAGGCACCTCTTCGTGCGTTGGAAGGCCTTCTTGAGCATGACGAACAGATTGCGCCACAGGCGGAAGGACTCGAGCTCCGAGGTCTTCAGCGCCGTCTCGACCCTCTCCGCTCATTCTTCGGCCCTCTCTGCCCGCGTCCGCATGGCGGCGCGTCGATTCTCTCCTCGTCAATGCCGCCTCGCCGCGTCGCCCACACCGCTCGGCGGCTCGCCCTCACCGACACCAACTGTTGAATTTGTCTCGGCCCGTGTCTGGCGGTCGCTGCGTAGGCGGTGCCAGCCGAGGCATGCATATCCCGAGCCCGTGAAGAGCTCGGCGTGGCGTTCGGTGGGGGCAATGGCGGCGCAAGGCGCGGCGTCGAAGTCTTGGCGCTGAAATCGTCGCCGACCCTCTGCGGACGGCAAGAGAGAGGCACTGGCGGAGGTGCCGCCGTCCCGGTGGCGCCGGGACATTAAGCGCCCTTGGCGCGTCTGAGGCCACCTTTGGCGGTACCCTCAACTTTGAGACCGACCATCGAGTGTGAGGCCACCTTGTTGGGCGGTGGCTCGGCTCCCGTGGCCGGCGCTGGCGCCCGCGTATTGGGGCTGGCCCGGAGAAGAAGATGTCGAAGCGGCGTCGCGGGAAGGCGCCCGGCGACGAAATCGAGATCGGGCGGCCTATGTTGCCGCCCTCGAAGGTGCCGCCACCGGCGGGCAGGCTCGTGGCGAGAGGTTTGCTCCGGCGACGCGAGCCTGTTGAATCCGACCCGTGGCGTCGGGCGATTAATCGCTACCGTGGCCCGATCGTTGGCGGGCCGTGTCACGATCACCACGACCCGGGCGGCACCGGCAGCTCGTGGAGTCCATCGGTGGGAGCAGCCTCACGACCCGTAGGCGCTCCGCGTGCTCCAAATCGACGAAGCCGCCGCCGCCCGAAGGGTGGCTTGCGGTCGAACCATTGCATCAACACGGCGAGCCATCTGCCCTGGACCGGCTCCTCCAAGTTTCCCGCGCCTGGCAATGGACAAAAAATAACTGCTGGTTGGTAGGAAGCCACAAAAAGAAGCATGTGCACGAGAAAAAGCCAAAGAGGAACAAAGACTCACGTTCGGGCCACGTGCGCGTTAGGTTGTCGTCGCCCGTGTACTGCCATGCAGGACGGAGGCGTCGGCGAACAGGGCTGATCCTCCGTACCACGAAGTCCCAGGCTACCAGCCCCCCAGTCAATCCGGCTTCCGCGATCGGTGGATCGCGGTCGCCATCGCAGCGAACTCCGCGTCTCCTCGGCCGGCGAGTTCCGATCCTCGGAGGCCTCGCTGCTTGCGTGAAACCTCCAAGCGTCAATTCATTGTCATCTTTGATGTCTGACCATTATTCGCCTATGACTTCGATTGGACTGGTGAAAAGCGATGTAGCGGGAGCCATCCGTCCGAAGGCGAAATAGCAGACTCCGTGTCTCATTGTCGTGAGGCGCTGCAGAGGAAGAAGTGGCGAAAAGAGTGGAAGATTCGCATCACCCTCATGAACATTTCGCAGAGGTGTGCGAAGATGGAAAAGAAAGACAATGGAGTTGGGGGTGAGGTGAAGGTGGTGGATCCGTAGAAGTGGAGGGCGGTGAGGAAGAATTGAAAATGGCGGGACCAGGCCGCCATCATAACAAGTGTGGATGAGGATCTCGTCGGAAGGCACCGCGGTGTGGCGGTCCCCGCCCGGAAGCGGAAGGTGCCCTCCGGCGCTATGATGGCCATCCTATTCACCGTGGCGGCGTCCGCGGTGGAGGCAGGGACGGGAGGCGCTATGGAGATGAAGGAGGCAAAGGCTTTTTGAGCGAAGAAGTTGAAGAAGCGGAAGTTGGGGTGCGCAAGAAAGGAGAAGGCGTAAACCGCTTGATACAGATGAACCTATATATGCACCCCTGCACCGACGGTTCGCGAAGAGACAAGATTGTGCGTCGCCTCGGGTCCCGAGAAAAATCTGCAGATACGCGGGGGGGGACCGAGGCGGTCGTATCCTCATGAGTGGTGGCCCCGCCCAAGAGCACACTAAACATTTAATGAAGGTTCTAAAAAGCTTTGGCACGCGCTCCAGGGCGGGCCGGGGCTTGTCACAACAGATTTTTGCGGGTACTTTCTACGCCGCACAAAGCGGTCAACAAGGCGGTCAACGTGGCGGCCCCCGGGCGCCCGGCGAAAGGTAAAGGGCGAAGCACGCTCGCCGTCCGGCGATCGACCCACGTGGCGCCCGGCGAGCAAGTGGGCGAGCACGCCGCCGCTTCGCCGGCGGTCGACCCACGTGGCGCCGGCGAAAGCGGTGGGCGAAGACGCCGCCGCCAATGATCGGTCCCACATGGCGCCGGCGGCGGTGGCGAAACACGCCCTACCGCCCGTGATCGGTCCACATGGCGCCCGGCGGTGGGTGAGCACGCCCTACCGCTTCGGCGGTCCGTCCGTTGCGCGCCGGCGGCGGTGGCGAAGCACGCCCGCCGCCGCGGCGGTCGATCCACGTGGCGCCCGGCGGCAAAGTGGCGAAGACGCCGCCGCCGGCGGTCGATCCGTGGCGCCCGGCGAGCGGTGGCGGCTGCGCCGCCCGCCCGCGATACATCACGTGGCGCCCGGCGAGCGGTGGCGGAACGCCGCCGCGCCGCGGTCGGTCCCGCGTGGCGCCCGCGAAGCAGTGGCGACCGTCACGTGGCGCCCCGGCGAGTGGCGAAGACACGCCGCCCGCCCGGCGGTCGATCCACGTGGCGCCCGGGCGCAGTGGCGGGCACCGCCCGCGCGATCGATCCCGTGGCGCCCGCGGCGGTGGGCGAGCACCTTGCTTCGCCGGCGGTCGATCCACGTGGCGCCCCGTGCGGCGGTGGGCGAGGCACCGCCGCCCGCCGCAAGACAAAAAGGTGGTGCGAGGTGGCTTCGCCTTGAAGTCTCCTTCCTCTATCGTCACTGCACGGCGGCGAGCTCGCGGTGTCAGATCTATCAACTACGAGGATTTCTGCTACAAGCCCATTCCTCTGGCGCCTCTGACCAACCCGTCAAAAAGGGGTCGCATCCCGGGCGGACCGGGCGAAGCCATGCGTCGGCATTTAATGAGGCTGGAGGAACGGGACAGCACAGGAAGGAGTAATAAATGCATAAGGATCAGCATGATGACCTCCCTTTTACCTACTCCCTTTAGCCCGGCCTATATAAGGGCCTTCTGGTGCATGGGAAAGGGGGGAGACGGGTCGAGCAAGCAAGAGTTCCGCAGTAGAGCCTAGGGAAGAACTTGTAACCCCAAGACTCTGTACTGCACTAGTTCAAAAACACTCTATAAACAATCTAGCAGGAAGTAAGGCTATTACCCAAGGCAAAGGGGCTGAACACAGGTAAAATCTGTGTCATCCTAGTTCATAGGCGCGGAATCCTTTGCGTGGGGGTCTCTAGGTTTTCACCCTCTAGGGTTAGCTACCAAGCGCCTCCTCCGAACCAAACCCGGTCTGTAGACTTGAACTGTCGGTGAATCTGTCGACACCGACTTCTGGGAGGGTCTTTATAGGTGATCGAAGTAACTGCAGCCGAATAATGTGTCATTACTGCATTAACCATGACTGTAACCACATCCTTGATTTTCGCCACACCCCATCGTGAGCATAATGGTCCTAGATCATGGCATGATGGTCTTAAACCGCAGCGTGATTATCGCCACATCGTCATTATGGGCCAAGCACGATCTTTTGATCATGCTCGGGATTTCCCCTCAGCTCTGACCAACCGTTGCGCACTCCCGAGCAAGCATGCTCGAGGGTTTATGTCACATGCTCGGGGACAAGCTTTGGCATGGTCGGGGCAGACCTACTAACCAGACTATCTAAAGGTACTCCTTGGGGACATCATCCAATGGCATGCATGGTCGGCCTAAACCAGCTGCCGGGTATAACATTCATGGTCAGCCTAAACCGGCTGCCAGGGTATAATAGTCCTTATGGAAACTATCCAATTCCCGACAATTCCATTCACCCAAAATAATGGAACCAAATGTTACAGGGTCATCCCATTCCATTCAACCTCATCTTTCCAACCAAACACACCCTTAGAGAAGGGGAAACACCAACTACAAAGTCTACGTTCCAATAGAGCTTAATCAGTTTTGTCAAAGAAAGCATAATTGTGGTTGTAATAGACTGCTTGAAATGCTGCAAAATCGCCTACCCTTGATCATTGTATTGATTAGATTATATAGAACAATTACATATGTGTGTGCACCAGAATTTGGCAAGGTATGGTCAAATGGTCAGGCTAAGAATTAGGAGATATTTTGGCCAATATCGGATAAGGCACTACTACAAAAAGGGTTATATTAGACACGTCATCACTGACTGTTTTTTTACGAAAATCATCTGGGAAGAGGCTCGGGCATATTGCAGACGGTTTGTGGCTAAAATCATCTGTGATATCGCCATCATCACAGATGGTTTTATCCACAAACTGTCTGTGATGTTATCTGTCATCATCGATGGTTTGTGGATAAAACCGTCTGTGATGAGGATGACATCACAGACGGTTTTAGCCACAAAGAGTCTATGATGATAGGCAGAACTTCACATATGGTTTGTGGCTAAAACCGTCTAACACAAATGGTTGTATCCACAAATTGTTTGTGACGATCAATTCTGGTGACTTCGGAACAATTAAACGAAACATGCATTTCATATAAGAACTACTACCTTCTTGCATGCATCACAATATACAAAAATTTCTATACAAAAGTTCTTGATGGGAAAGCCTAGCTAGTCTGATCCTCGTCACCGGAGTCATCGTTGTCGGAGTCGTCGTCACTGCGGCTATCAGGGTCTTCGCTTGAACCTACTCTGTCTGGGTCATCCTCTAGCTCCCAACCATTAAAATAGCCCATTGACGAGTCAAAGCTATCGTCATCGTCAAAGATTGTTGTTAGCGGACGCTTCTTTCCGACAACGCTTGAGGCGGAGTGAACGATGCCCGAGGCTGGCGATGTACTGGTCGGCAAAGTAGATCATTGGTGTAGCGCATAAACCATAGTCGGTGCATTCATTGATATTGTGTCATGGCGCAGCAGCCATTGCTGCAGGGGCTTTGGAGGCTGAGGAGGCGAAGACGGTGGCGGTGGTAGAGGGTAAGTCGGTAGTGAAGGTGAAGGCGGTGGCAGAGCTAGCGTTGGAGGCGGCGATGAGTGGATCCCGAATGCGGCGGGCCCGACGAGAGGAGGATGGAGTTTGAGCTGCTAATGGCATCGAAGGAAGTGAAAAGCGATCGATCGAGTATTTTGGGTACCAATGCTATCTCATATATATATCGTTGCAAAAGTGCAATTACGACCTTCTTGGGGAAATGAAATGCCTGGAAGACAAAAGGTCTTCACAGTGAAATTCCTTGGTACCGCGTGCCTAGAACACGAAAGGTCTTTCGAACCTTTGAATCAACATCATAGATCTTTCGAACCTTTGAATCAACATCATAGACGGTTTGTGCCTAAAACAGTCTATGATGAGGTCATCATAGACAGTTCTAACCACAAACCATCTGTGATGATGGGGAGAACATCATAGACAGTTTGTGGATAAAACCATCTAATGAGGGCAATATCACAGACGGTTTTATCCACAAACCGTCTGTGATGATCAATTCTGATAAATAAGAACAGAGAGCCTCAACCTCCTCTGTATTTTTAGTTTTCCAGATATTTTTAAGGTGGCTACGATTGAGAGGCGGTCTAGTGAAAAGACCCCCTAGATTTGGAGGTATAATTGTAGATCCTTGTGCTCTAGGTCACCTAAGGTTAGTAATTACTTCAAATTTGCATTATATTTTAGATCTACCTTGGTAAAGAGGGAAATGAAGCTGGTTTCTAAATCTAGCTTGGTGTATAGCCATTGGTTGTTTGTGATGTAAAGTAGTAATTGGTTCAAATTTGCGTTATATTTAAGATCTAGCTTGGTAAAGAGGGAAGTGGAGCTAGTTTGTAGATCTAGTTTGGTGTAGATCCATTTGTTCTCTGTGATGTAAAGTAGTAATTGGTTTTAATTGTGTTACACAAAATATGTAGATAGTTACTTAAAGGTAAGTGACCTATGCTAATAATTGGTTGTAATAGCATTATATTGAAGGTATATACATCTAGCTTAGTAAAGAGGGAATTGAAGGTGGTTTTGATATAGCTTGGTGTAGATCCATATGTTCTTTTTTTTATCTAAATTAGTATTTGGTTCTAATGGCATTACACTGAAGATGTAGCTAGCCATCTGAAGATAAAATTGAAAATGCTGAGTCTAAATGTAGTTTACATGCATATGTTTATATATCCATTTGTTCCTTTTGATGTTAGGAGCTATATAAGTTAATCGGCAAGTTGACATGTAGCCTATATGTAGCATATGTATGTATGTGCACTCCTAGTGTACTTATTGTAGTGTAGATGGACCAAAGCTAGATGTACACTGGGAACCGTGCGAGCGTCGAGTATATTAATGGTGTCTCCGCTTTTAGAAGAGATGCAGAGGAAGATATGTTGAACAAGGGGGTGGAATTTATGCCTTGTCGATTTATTGACTGTGAGAATCTGAGAATGTTTTGAAACCCAGCGTAGATCGAAGCACACTTGATTCTAAAGGTTTCAAAAGAGGGCATATATGTTGGACCAGTCACGGTGAAGAACAGATTATGTAGGGACCAAGTAGTACTACCATTGTCAATGAAGTCAACGATACTCTGAATATCGTTAACAAAATCAACGATATTTCAGATGATATCGACTGTGCTCTCGATAAGGATAGGTTTCACGATGACAATCTAGATCAGATGCTATAGAATGCAGAAGGAAATCGTGATGAGTGGGAGTACTTAAAATTCCGGGGCTTGATGGACGTCTCGGAGAAACCTTTATTTCCAGGTTGCAAGTCCAAATTCATATGGTTCTCATCTGTGCTAGAACTGCTGAAATTAAAGGTAAACAACAGTTGTTCCGATAAGAGTTCCACGACGTTGTTAGGTCTATTAGCATATATGCTTCTAGAGGGAAACGAATTGCTGACAACCACCTACAAAGCCCGAAAGGTTCTGTCCCTTGGGAATGAAAGTAGAAAGAATACATGCCTGTTCAAACGACTATATCCTCTACCGTAAAGAGTATGCAAACTTGCATGTATGTCCGGTGTGCAACGCATCCCGGTACAAGTGTAAAGATGGATCGGATGATGACGATGAGGGCATGGAGGTGAAGAAAGAACCTCCCGCTAAGGTGGTATGATATCTGCATATAATTCCCCATTTGAAGCGTTTGTTTGTGAACCTAAAAGAGGCAAAATAGCTTCGGTGGCACTCGGATGAGCGTAAGAGCAATGCAATGATTAGGCACCCTGCTGATTTCACGTAGCGGAGAGACATCGATAGGAGGTTTGAAGAATTCACAGCGGATCTGAGGAATATAAGGATCAGATTGAGTATGGATGGAATGAATCCTTTCAACAACTTGAGCAGCCGTCATAGCACTTGGCTCGTGAATCTCTGTGTGTACAACCTTTCTTCTTGGTTGTCCATAAAGTGGAAGTACATATTGATGTGTATACTCATCCAAAAATAGAGAGTAAATGAACTCGAAAAATCAAATAAAATCTACCATTAGATAGATCTCAATTTTACAAATTTTTAGAAATTTGAATCACCTCAATCGGAGTTCGTATGGGGGAGAACAAGCTCTCGAAAGATTAAAAAAAATCAGAAAATTAAAAATCAAATAAATATACCAAATTATTTTTATAAAGGAAATTCGCATTATTGTGTCAGGCTGACATCAGCACCGACCTGGACCAATCATGCTCTGCCACGTGGAGCGATCCATGGACCCAGTCCACAGGACCTCCTCTGGTCCTCCACGGGTGCGGTCCACGGCGCCTCGATACCTAAGCTGCCACATGTCGACACTTGATTGGCTCGGCCGGCGATGCAATCCGATCCACCCATCATCGATCTAACGGCTAAAAAGCC